>JAUPFP010000091.1:0-551971 GCA_036925085.1 Brachycybe producta
GTTTTGGCTTGATGTGTACGATGTTCACCGTGTCTCGAATCAATCTTCCAAACGTATCTTCGTGCTCCAGTTCGAGCACCGTGTCGCTGATGATTTTGGTTACTGTGTACCCATCCCTGTACGAGTAACATAGCTTCTTGGTCTCATCAGGCACGATGCGTTGATCTCGAACGAGTACTGGGTCTCCGATTTTATACGTGTGTGGAGTCTTTCGTCTTGCGTCGTAGTACTTCTTCTGTCACAAATGGGCCTCGTGCAGGTTGGCCCTTGCGATTTTGACCTCTTCCGTGGCAACCACAGAAGGTGCTGCAGGATTTGAATCCATAACCTTTGGTAGGAGAGGTGCCCGATTGTCGATTCGTAGTCGGGCCTCTCTTCCAAACATTAAGCGGTATGGCGAGAACTTTGTTGACGTATGGGTCGCGGTGTTGTAAGCGAAGGTGGCGGCTTGGAGATGGAAATACCAATCCTGCTGTCCTTTTTCAGGTGTCAGAAGTCTCTTGACGGTCTGCATTATAGTTTTGTTGGTCCTTTCCGCGAGACCGTCTCCTTGCGGAAAGTACGCTGTCGTGGTGGCGTGCTTTATTCCCAGCTCATCACACAGCGCTTGTGTGTCTTTAGCTGTAAAAGGTGTCCCTCGGTCGGTGATTATCCTCCTGGGCATCCCGATAAGATACACGATTGTGTCTTGGAGGAAATTCTTAGTTGTTTTGGCCGACTGGCTGTGCACAGCTTGTGCGAAGCAGAATCTGGTGGCATAATCCACCGCCAGAATGATGTGCTTGACACCACCCAGTTATTTTGGCAGGGGACTGATGTAGTCGATTCCCCAGCATTCGCCTGGGTCCCCAATTTCCATTTCATGGAGGAACCCGGGCAACTTGGATTGTGGTGTCTTGCACTTCTGGCATATCTCGCACATGCGCACATACTCGATGGTATCTTGCTTCCAGGTTGGCCAAAAGAACCGTTGGCACACCTTTTCCAATGTCTTATCCTGGCCGAAATGTCCGGCTTCCGGACTATCGTGTAAAAGTCTCAGAACTTCGGGTACCAGATGTTTGGGTACCACCGTCACGAGCTTGCGTGTGACGCTGCCCTGGTATACAAGGGCACACAAAACCTCGTCTATGATGACATAGGTATGGTGAAGCTCGGTACTCGGATTGTTGCGAAGTTCGGCCTTAATGTGTGTCACGTTCGGGTCTCTTTCTTGTTCAACCGACCAATCCCAATGCAATGTGACTGCATAAACCACATCTGGGGTAGCCTGCAGGTTTTAGTCTTCAGGAACGTCCACCGGACTCCGTGAAATGCAGTCCGCATCCACGTGAGTGATGCCGGCCTTGTAGACTACAGTGTAGTCATATTCCTGGAGCAGTAGCTGCCAGCGGCCCAGGCGTCCTTGGAGTCGCTGTGCGGTCTTTAGGTAGCACAGTGCATGATGGTCGGTGATGATGACAAAAGCTTTGTTAAAGAGGTAAAGTCTAAACTTGATGATGCCGTACACTACTGCGAGGCACTCTTTATCCGTGGTTGAATAGTTTAATTCGGCATCCCGGAGAACTCGAGAGACACCACCCAGGATCTGCAGTTCCTTAGATGGTGACTGTTGATAGAGGATAGCTCCGATGCCATAAGCAGAGGCGTCGGTGTGCATTTTGATTTCGGCATCTGGGTCGTAAATGGCCAATATTGGCGCGGTGAAGGCTGCTTCTCTGTCAATCGTCCATAAAAAGGGCAGCCCCTTTTTAGTCATATCCGTGAGTGGTTTAGCGATGTGGGCGAAGTTAACAATGAATCGCCGGTAAAAACCGGCCATGCCCAAAAATCGCTTCACCTCCTTGACATTAGTAGGCGCCGCTAAGTCGGAGATGGCAACCACCTTTCTCGGGTCTGGACGCACCCCTTCCTTGGAGATGATGTGTCCCAGGTAGAGGACTTCATCGTAGCCGAAGAAGCTCTTTTCGGGGTGAAGCTTCAACCCCACCTCTCTTAGGAGTCCTAGGATGCAGTCCAACCTTTCCATAAATTGTTCGAAGGTCGCGCCGAATACGATGATGTCGTCTAGGTAGACGAGGCAGGTCTCCCATTTGTGGCCAGCCAAAAGGATATCCAGGGCACGCTGCATAGTAGCAGGAGCGTTATGCAGACCGAAGGGCATCCGATTGAATTCGAACAGCCCCCGGGTGTGATGAACGCGGTCTTCTCCCTATCCTCTTTGGCGACCTCAAATTGCCAATAGCCAGAGATCATGTCGAGGGTCGCGAAGATTCTCCACCCACGAAGCGAGTCTAATGCATCATCGATTCGGGGTAGTGGGTAATTGTCGGGTTTGGTAATATCGTTCAAGCGTCTATAGTCGACGCAGAAACGCCATTGTCCATCCTTCTTCTTCACCAGGACTACTGCTGAAGCGTAAGGAGACTTGGATTCGCTGGCTACTCCGGTTTTGAGCATTTCCTCCACTGTCTTCCGGATGATCTCCCGCTGCTCGGGGCCACTCTTTTGGAGGGGTTCCCATGCGGGTGCATGATCGCCAGTGTCGATTCGATGTTCCGTGAGGTTGGTACATCCAAGTTCTGACGTTTCTAATGCGAAGACATCTCGATAGGATCTCAAAAGATCCATCAGAATGCGCCTCTGGCCATTACGTAATCGAGGCCCGAGTTGCATTGCTTCATCGAATTTAGCGCCTGACTCTTTTGTCATGATCGGGTCAGCGTTTGAAGTGGTCTTTATTTCAACCGTTTCGAAGCAGTAGTCTTTTTGTACATGGGCTATCACTTCGCCGGAGGCCAGGGTCAATGGCCCCATAGTGGTATTCAGGACCTCGACTAGGAAGCTGTTGCTGTTACGGCCTTGCATAATGCCGGGGGCCACCCAGACCCCCCTCGAGACTCGTAGCTTCTCGTCAGGAGAGACCACGAAAAGGTCCTCGTCTGTGAGTATCCTAGAAGCCTCTACCTCCACTAGGGTTGTACTATGGCCAGTGAGTTGCGTTAGCCCTTTGACTACTAGGTATTCGTCCGGTTGCTGCATAAGCTTGACTTCAATGGGAGCGGTGTCAGACTCCCCAAGAGTGGCTGGCGTGATTTCTTCCAGAGCACTCTTGACGTACGCCTGGATACTCTGCCTTCGGAGTGCGGATTCAAAGAGGTCGTCTTCTTCTAAGTAGACTTTATTGGTCTGCATAGACACAAGGAGCTTCAGTGCCCTACCCAAGTCTCGGCCTAAAATGGCGTCGGGTGGGCCAGTGATAACTGGCAGGCGGCCCGTGGCAGATTGTTTGGCAATTTCCACAGTAGCGGAGACTTGCCCTGCCACGGCGATGGTGTTTCCTCCAACTCCCTCGATCCTTGGAGGATGAGCCATAGGCTTGATGTTGAGTTGGAGCCGCTTTGCAAGTGCCTCGGATATTACGCTACCATGAGCTCTGGTGTCTACGAGCATGCGGACCTCTTTGCCATTGATAGTGACAGTGATTTTCGGACTGTCATCAATGACACTATGATCTCCGATCTCTTGCGGCATGCAAGTATTCTTCAGTTGTCTATATAGGTCTTTCAGCATCCGGCGGCAGCAAGGGCGCCCTTGGAGTGAAGTCCTGCCACCTGGAGCCAAGATGGCGACCACCTCATTGGCGGTGCAACCCAAGGCAGCGGTGGCGAGGTTAATGACCTCAAGGGTGCCATGCCAGGTAGTTAGGTCGTCCATTCCCCAAGTCAATTCTGGGATGTGGTCGACCATAATTATTGGCATGCCGGCCGGTGCTCTGTCATAATTGGTTGTCTCAGGAGGCATGTCAGGTACAGTGACCACACTACTGTGGTCTGTATCGGAGGTCTCTCTCGTGAGATCGTAGGTCGGGTACGCGTACTGATGTTCTGTATCCTCGTAGTTTGTATAGCACGGTACATAGTACGCACGCTCTTCAGGTATCGTATATGGACCTGGTGCATGTCGTCTGTAGTACGGATCGTAGCGGGGCTCGTACGGCTCTCGGTGCCCGACAGCGTACGGCGAAGAGTTGTCTCATCCACTACGATATTGGCGATATTGTGGTGTTGTAGTACATGTAGTTGGTAGTGGTGGCGCAGGCGGCAGTTGGGTGCCATTGTGAATAACCATCATGTGAGTGATCTGTACTTTTAGTTCATTAAGTTGATGCATGATGGTGTTGAGTTTACAACCATCACACGACTGTGTGGGAGTGGATTTGGTAGCAGCGGAGGTCGCTCCTGTTGGTATCTGGAGTAATATGCGGATGACATTAGGTGTCAAAATGTGCTATTGTCTGTGGACCGAGCCGTGCGCCGTGTAGACTGTTGATGCACATCATTACTTTGGGTGCCGCCACTTTGTGGCACCCACCAGGTCCCAGGTTGAATGACTGGATCCATGGTGGGTCCAAGTGGGACAGCCACACGTGATGATGTGGCATATTGTGTACCGTATGTCTGTGATGTTGCATGGGCCCTCCATAAGGTTGATGGATATGTGCCGCCCCTGGAGTGCAGAAGAGCCCTCCGGGTGGCCTCAGTTAGTTGTGGGTGAGCGTCCATTATGTTAAGGCTCGTGCAACACGTGGTGATCAATGTAAGTCGGTGTTCTGTAGGTTTGGCCGTTGATCTCGCTGTAGATCGCAGTCTTTTCGTCGGCGACCGACACTATCGTACCCTTATACACTGAGTAACGATAGTTTTACCTACGTTTAATAAAGATGGTACCGTTGTTTGAGTGGCTGTGTGGATGTTAGTGTTGTTCTTCAGTTGGGGGTGACGATCCCAACTGGTACAGTGTGTCTGTAAATTCTTTATTGAGTGTCAATTTTGGTAAGATCTCTCGACACGTGGTATTTGGTGACCACGTGGAGGTTATAAGAATCCCCAAAAGTCTCAAAGAAGAAACAGCAGATGTACAATACAATCTCGAGCGTGGTACACCACCCAATCGATATTGCACTGCAGAAGTGAATTTGAAATGAAAGTGTATTGCAGTTGCCTGAAGAAGAGGCAAGCAATACGAAGAGTAAAGCTAGAGCACGGTGCCCACACTTTTAGTTTTACTTGAAAACAAGAATGAAGAGTGTGTGTGTGGAGAACACACAAAGGAACGAAAGTTCAAGATGGCTGAACTTTCTAAAGAAGAACAAACAAATTAGAAGTTCAAGATGGCTGAACTCTCCAAAGAAGCAAGAAAAGAAAGCTGATTTACTTTAAAAGTATAAACTTAGGTGCGGCTACCGCACGTCAAAAGTTTTAATTTAGATTTATTAAAACAAAAGTAAATCAGTGTAGAAATGGAAGTGTGTTCAACAAGCTAAATGCTTGGTGAACCAGAAGAAATGTTCAGACTGTAGAAATTTTGTGTCCTCACTGCTGGATGGCTCTGGATAGAAAAGACAGAGTCAGTGCCCAGTGAGGGACTATATTGAGCAGAATGAAGAGGACCGTAGGTGGCGCTGTGGCGGCCACTTCCGGTTCAGTTTATTGCAATGTCCAAAAATTGATGGCTTGAAGAATTCTTCCGGGGCACGTGTTTTTATGGTGGCCAGGAGAAAGAACACAAAAAGAGAGAAAATTCAAAGAAAAGAGAAGTTTTCTCTAACAGGGGGTGCGTGAGTGCAACCCTCTGGAAGAGAAGAAATAAGAAGAGAACAAAAAAAGATGAGAGAAGGTACAACAATGAGTCACATGGAGCGAAAAACCGCTCCGTTGGCGCTTTTTGAAGAGTGTCCGGTCGATCCAAGATGGCGGCCGGGCTTCAGTGCTGTCCAATAGAGAAAGTTCATGTGATGATACATTGAGGTGATGATGATGAAGAAATTGTAGAACATGACTTGGGACATAGAGGGTCCCAAGGGAAACACAATGAAAAGACAAAGAACAAAGAAAAGGGGGGACAAGAAAGTCCCACGTGGTTAGATAAAAGTGTGTTTAAGCTTGTAAGCCCCCTAACAATGATACAAAGTTAGGAAGAAAACTTGCTAGAAAATTAAAGATGAAGAGTGAAGATAATAGGACATTTTAAAAGACACACACGTCCTTTAAAAGCCTATTAATAGGTTAATAGATAAGTAGATGAGATTCATTTGCCTAAGCAAACTCCTCTCAGAGAGTAAAAAGAATTTGTTTTGAAGTGTTGCCCACACACCAACCAAGGATAAGGAGGAGGGTCGAGTGGGTTTCACTTCAGAAATTAAAGAAGAATGAAGGTAACAGTGGGTGATGATAATGGAAACATAAAACACAAAAACATGGACGGAAACACATGTGTCAAAGAACTACTACCAAGGTGTTGCCCACGTGCTTAATGGATGTCGATGCAGCAGTCCCTTTAACATGTGTCTCTAAGACAGGACACAGAATTGTGCGGTCGACACGTGGTGTGTGTAGCCACAAGTCTCTTTCGCAATTCCACAAAAAACGGAGCCACACGGTTGGCTTTGACATGATCGAGGGCCTCCATACGCGGTTTTACAAAAGGCGCCACGTGGTCGACTTTGACGTGATCGAGGGTCTCCATACGTGGTTCCAACATAGAAAGGACGGACGAAGCCTCGTGAGGCACAGTCACGAGACTTAGGACAAAGGACGGCTTCTGTTTACAGGTCGGAGAAGGCAGATGGAGCTATACCCCGCACCTCCACCAAATGTGAGCTTTTGACATCAACCCAATTTTATTACCAACCTTTAGATGACATTTTCCACATTTCGTTTCTTCTCTGAGCAGTATGACACCTGCACAGAGAAGATCCGAGCTGTAGAGAGAGCTGGATGGAATTTTGGTCACTGACCTGATGACTAATCTCTTTTCTGGCGGTCTCTTCTGGAACAAAAAAAATGTTCAGTTGTAGGACCGCCAGCTACAATAAAAAATTAAATAGACCTTTTATTTTAATCTTTTCTTCCTTTACAGGCCTTTATTTTACCCGCCTTTTACCAGCCTTTATTTTTACCCGCATTTATTATACTCTTTCTTTTTCATTGCAGTTTTTTGTTTAACTTTTGGTTTAGGTATACTTTTTTCTTTTCAAAAAATTATGTTAATTCACAAACCATCTAGAGGCCGTCTTTTACTTTAAATATTCAATTTCCTGTGGTTAATCCTTGCTTGGGTCACTGCCCTAGAAAAAATGCAGTGACCATTGTATCTTTTTGACAAATGCATTTATTCCTGTCTTTAACTAATTACCAATGACTGCCAGCCCATTGTTTGAGCTGGCTATAAGAAGAGACAATTTTTTGTATTTTGAGTTAGTAACAAAGTTATTCTAAAAAACGAAATACTGTATCCGAAAATAAGTGAAACAATAAAAAAGTATCTCTGCAGAAAACATCACTTCAACTCGTTCTCGTTTTTTTTCTTTACCATCAAAGAACAAGGAGAATAACTACAAAAGTCGCGATTTTTATAAAAGAAAGAAAACGCTTCTAAAAGAAAAAAATCTCCACAAGAGAGAAAGAGAGAGAAACGTGGAGGGAAAAAGTGGGAGGGGGTGACTGAAATTGAAATGAAAGGAGTAAAAAAAGGAAAAAACGACGCACATGCACACAATTGCCTGTGAATTTTGCTCCCGTCATTTATGACCGGTTACCCCACTAGTAGTTTATATATTTGTTATGTGTTATATACTGCATGTTATATGTCATATGTGAATAAAATTAAAAAAATATTGTAATAAATTATTGTTATAATATAATTATAATAATGTAATAAATATTCAGTAATAAAAAATTTCAATAGAAAAAATTTGATGTTTTTTTCACAACTTTAAAACCCTTCAAAATTGTAACACCCTGTAAATCGTGATCCCGCCAAAACCATAGCCTGGGGGGTAAACAACTCTCAACCGTCCCTCCCTCCTCTCTGACTCACCTTTCTGACTCATGCCCAAGTGGCGGATTGATACGTAAAGGACCATGGTCACTTGGACCTGGTTACGCCTCGCAGGTGTACACAGGTCCAAGGTATAAAAGGACCATGTTCCTCTTTGTCCCTCAGTTCTTTCCTTTGCCTGTTTTTGCGATACATTCCAAATCATGGGCCTGAGGATCTCCAGTTAGTATTTTACTATTCACCCTTGTATCTGTACTTCTTACAAGGAATGAATAAAAGTGTTGTAATAAGAAGTAGCGTTGTCTCTATGTCTTTATGCTAATAACTTCTCTTCAGAGGCCGGAGGTTTCATAGGGCAGGAGCTATACGATTCTCAGCAGCTACAACATCTTCTCTAGTCGGAATACCGATGGAGAAGATGTATATCAGCATCAACCGGAAGAGAGAGAGATGGCCGCCACTCTCCTGCATTGATTTCACCCCCATGCAGAAGAGTGACTTCAATCTATCTCCATCCAGCTCTCTCTACAGCTCGGATCTTCTCTGTGCAGGTGTCATACTGCTCAGAGAAGAAACGAAAAGTAGAAAATGTCATCTAAAGGTTGGTAATAAAATATTGGTTGATGTCAAAAGCTCACATTTGGTGGAGGTGCGGGGTATAGCTCCATCTGCCTT
This sequence comes from Brachycybe producta, assembly GCA_036925085.1. Taxonomy (NCBI): domain Eukaryota; kingdom Metazoa; phylum Arthropoda; class Diplopoda; order Playtdesmida; family Andrognathidae; genus Brachycybe; species Brachycybe producta. The sequence continues at coordinate 8,518 of JAUPFP010000091.1, forward strand.
CTCCGACCTGTAAACAGAAGCCGTCCTTTGTCCTAAGTCTCGTGATTGTGCCTCACGAGGCTTCGTCCGTCCTTTCTATGTTGGAGCCACGTATGGAGACCCTCGATAGCGTCAAAGTCAACCGCGTGGCGCCTGTCTGTAAAACCGCGTATGGAGACCCTCGATCACGTCAAAGTCAACCGCGCGGCGTCCTTTGTGTTGGAACCACGTGTGGAGACCCTCGATAGCGTCAAAGTCGACCACGTGGCGCCTTTGTAAAACCGCGTATGGAGGCCCTCGATCACGTCAAAGCCAACCGCGCGGCGTCCTTTGTGTTGGAACCACGTATGGAGGCCCTCGATAGCGTCAAAGCCAACCGCGTGGCGCCTTTTTATGTTGGGATCATGTATGGAGGCCCTCGATCACGTCAAAGCCAACCGCATGGTACCGTTTTTGTGGAATCGCGAAAGAGACTTGTGGCTACACACACCACGTGTCGACCGCGCGATTCTGTGTCCTGTCCTTAGAGACACGTGGGAACGAACTTTTGTCTGCTGACCGCTTAGCACTCGGAAAGTGGACAACCGTTTGGACACACGTGTTTCCGTCCGTGTTTTTGTATTTCATGTTTCCATTACAATCACCCACTGTCACCTTCACTCTTCTTTAATTTTCAAAGTGAAACCCACACCACGTGGGCAACACTTTAAACAAATTCTTCTTACTCTCCGAGAGGAGTTTGCAGTCTCATTATGAGATGAGCAAACAAATCTCATCTACTAATCTATTCATCTATTAATAGGCTTTTAAAGGACGTGTGTGTCTTTTAAAATGTCCTATTATCTTCACTCTTCATCTTTAATTTTCAAGCAAGATTCTCCCTAGCTCTATTTCATTGTTAGGGGGCTTACAAGCTTAAAACACACTTTTTCTAGCCACGTGGGACTTTCTTGTCCCCCCTTTTCTTTGTTCTTTGTTTTTACACTTGTGTTTCCCTTGGGACCCTCTATGTCCCAAGTCATGTTCTTCAATTTCTTCATCATCATCACCTCAATGCATCATCACATGAACTTTCTCCATTGGACAACACTGAAGCCCGGCCGCCATCTTGGATCGACCGGACACTCTTCAAAAAGCGCCAACGGAGCGGTTTTTCGCTCCATGTGACTCATTGTTGTACCTTCTCTCATCTTTTTGTGTTCTCTTCTCTTCTCTTCTCTTCCAGAGGGTTGCACTCACGCGCCCCCTGGCGGAGTTCCTCTTGTTAGAGAAAACTTCTCTTTTTCTTTGGATTTTCTCTCTTTTTGTCTTTCTCCTGGCCACCATAAAAACGTGCCCCGGAGGAACTTTTCAATCATCAATTTTTGGACATTGCAATAAACTGACCGGAAGTGGCCACCACAGCGCCACCTACGGACTTCTTCATTCTACTCAACATAGTCCCTCACTGGGCACTGACTCTGTCTTTTCATCCAGAGCCATCCAGCAGTGAGGACTCAAAATTTCTTCAGCCTGAACATTTCTTCTGGTTCACCAAGCATTTAGCTTGTTGAACACACTTCAATTTCTACACTGTTTTACTGTTTTAATAAAACTAAATTAAAACTTTTGATGTGCGGGCACCGCACCTAAGTTCTAAACTTTCAAAGTAAAACAGCTTTCTTTTCTTGCTTCTTAGGAGAGTTCAGCCATCTTGAACTTCTCCTTTGTTTGTGCATTTAAAAAGTTCAGCCATCTTGAACTTTTTGTTCTTTGTGTGTTCTTCACACACACACTCTTCATTCTTGTTTCTAAGTAAAACTAAAAGTGCGGGCACCGCGCTCTAGCTTTACTCTTCATCAGGCAACTGCAATACACTTCCATTTCTAATTCACTTTCCGCAGTGCAATTTCGATTGGGTGGTGTACCACGCTCGCAATTGCATTGTACATCTGTTGTTTCTTCATCGAGACTTTTGGGGATTCTTATAACCTCCACGTGGTCACCAAATACCACGTGTAGAGAGAGATCTTACCAAAATTGATACTCAATAAAGAATTTACAAACACACTGTACCAGTTGGGATCGTCACACCCAACTGAAGAACAACGCCAACACCAACACAGCCACTTAAACAACGATACCATCTTTATTAAACGTAGGGAAACTATCGTCACTCAGTGTATAAGGGTACGATAGTGTCGGTTGCCGACGAAAAGACTGCAATCTACAGCGAGATCAACGGCCAAACCTACATAACACCGACTTACATTGATCACTACGTGTTACACAAGCCTTAACATAATGGATGCTCACCCACGACTAACTGGGACCGCCCGGAGAGCTCTTCCGCACTCCAGGGGAAGCATATATCCATCAGCATTATGGAGGGCCTATGCAACATCACAGACATACGATACACAATACGCCGCATCATCACGTGTGGCTGTCCCACTCGGACCCACCATAGATCCAGTTATTCAACCTGGGACCTGGTGGGTGCCACGAAGTGGCGGCACCCAAAGTAATGATGTGCATCAACAGTCTACACGGCGCACGGCTCGGCCCACAAACAATAGTACATTTCGACGCCTAATGTCGTCCACATGTTACTCCAGATATCAACAGGAGCGACCTCCGCTACTACCAGATCCACTTCCCACACAGTCGTGTGATGGCTGTAAACTCAACACCATCATGCATCAACTTAATGAACTAAAAATACAGATCACTCACATGATGATTATTCATAATGGCACCCAACCGCCGCCTGCGCCACCACTACCGACTACATGTACTACAACACCACAATATCGCCAATATCGTAGCGAATCAGACAACTCTCCGCCGTACGCTGTCAGGCACCGAGAGCCGTACGAGTCCGGCTACGATTCATACTACAGACGACATGTACCAGGTCCATATACGACACCTGAAGAGCGCGCGTACTATGTACCGCGCTATACAAACTATGAGCGTACAGAACATCAGTACGCGCACCCGATCTACGATTTCACAAGGGAGGCCTCCGATACGGACCACCGTAGTGTGGTCATGGTACCGGATATGCCTCCTGAGACAACCAATTATGACAGAGCACCGGCCGGCATGCCAATAATGATGGTCGACTACATCCCGGAATTAACCTGGGGAATGGATGACCTAACTAACTGGCATGGTACCCTTGAGGTCATTAACCTCGCCACCGCCGCCTTGGGTTGCACCGCCAATGAGGTGGTCGCCATCTTGGCCCCAGGTGGTGGGACGTCACTCCAAGGGCGCCCCTGCTGCCGCCGGATGCTGAAAGACCTATATAGACAACTGAAGAATACTTGCATGCCCCAAGAGATAGGAGATCATAGTGTCAGTGATGACAGTCCGAAAATCACTGTCACTATCAATGGCAAAGAGGTCCGCATGCTCGTAGACACCGGAGCTCATGGTAGTGTAATATCCAAGGCACTTGCAAAGCAGCTCCAACTCAACATCAAGCCTATGGCCCATCCGCCAAGGATTGAGGGAGTTGGAGGAAACACCATCGCCGTGGCAGGGCAAGTCTCCGCTACTGTGGAAATTGCCAAACAATCTGCCACGGGCCGCCTGCTGGTTATCACTGGCCCACCCGACGCCATCTTAGGCCGAGACCTGGGTAGGGCACTGAAGCTCCTTGTGTCTATGCAGACCAATAAAGTCTACTTAGAAGACGACCTTTTTGAATCAGCACTCCGAAGGCAGAGTATTCAGGCGTACGTCAAGAGTGCCCTGGAAGAAATCACGCCAGCCACTCTTGGGGAGTCGGACACCGCTCCCATTGAAGTCAAGCTTATGCAGCAACCGAACGAATACCTAGTAGTCAAAGGGCTAACACAGCTCACTGGCCATGGGACAACACTAGTGGAGGTAGAGGCCTCTGGGATCCTCACAGATCAGGATCTTTTCGTGGTCTCTCCTGACGAGAAGCTACGCGCCTCGAGGGGGGTCTGGGTGGCCCCCGGCATTATGCAAGGCCGTAACAGCAACAGCTTCCTAGTCGAGGTCCTGAACACTACTACGGGGCCATTGACCCTGGCCTCCGGCGAAGTGATAGCCCACGTACAAAAAGACTACTGTTTCGAAACGGTTGAAGTAAAGACCACTTCAAACGCTGACCCGATCATGACAAAAGAGTCAGGCGCTAAATTCGATGAAGCAATGCAACTCGGGCCTCGATTACGTAATGGCCAGAGGCGCATTCTAATGGATCTTTTGAGATCCTATCGAGATGTCTTCGCGCTAGAAACGTCGGAACTTGGATGTACCAACCTCACGGAACACCGAATCGATACTGGCGATCATGCACCCGTGCGGGAACCCCTCCGAAGGAGTGGCCCCGAGCAGCGGGAGATCATCCGGAAGACAGTCGAGGAAATGCTCAAATCCGGAGTAGCCAGCGAATCCAAGTCTCCTTATGCTTCAGCAGTAGTCCTGGTGAAGAAGAAGGATGGACAGTGGCGTTTCTGCGTCGACTATAGACGCCTGAACGATATCACCAAACCAGACAATTACCCACTACCCCGAATCGATGATGCTTTAGACTCGCTTCGGGGGTCGAGAATCTTCGCGACCCTCGACATGATCTCCGGCTATTGGCAATTTGAGGTCGCCAAAGAGGATAGGGAGAAGACCGCGTTCATCACACCCGGTGGGCTGTTCGAATTCAATCGGATGCCCTTTGGTCTGCGTAACGCTCCTGCTACTATGCAGCGTGCCCTGGACATCCTTTTGGCTGGCCACAAATGGGAGACTTGTCTAGTCTACCTAGACGACATCATCGTATTCGGCGCGACTTTTGAACAGTTTATGGAAAGGTTGGACTGCGTCCTAGGACTCCTAAGAGAGGCGGGGTTGAAGCTTCACCCCGAAAAGAGCTTCTTCGGCTACGACGAAGTCCTCTACCTGGGACACATCATCTCCAAAGAAGGAGTGCGTCCAGACCCGAGGAAAGTGGTTGCCATCTCCGACTTAGCGGCGCCTACTAATGTCAAGGAGGTGAAGCGATTTCTGGGCATGGCCGGTTTCTACCGGCGATTTATTGTTAACTTTGCCCACATCGCTAAACCACTCACGGATATGACCAAAAAGGGGCTGCCCTTTTTATGGACGATCGACAGAGAAGCAGCATTCACTCTGTTAAAGACTAAACTTGTCACCGCGCCAATATTGGCCATTTACGACCCAGATGCCGAAATCAAAATGCACACCGACGCCTCTGCTTACGGCATCGGAGCTATCCTCTACCAACAGTCACCATCTAAGGAACTGCAGATCCTGGGTGGTGTCTCTCGAGTGCTCCGAGACGCCGAATTAAACTATTCAACAACAGATAAAGAGTGCCTCGCAGTGGTGTACGGCATCGTCAAGTTTAGACCTTATCTCTTTAACAAAGCCTTTGTCATCGTCACCGACCATCATGCACTGTGCTACTTAAAAACCGCACAGCGACTCCAAGGACGCCTGGGTCGCTGGCAGCTACTGCTCCAGGAATACGACTACACCGTAGTCTACAAAGCCGGCATCACTCACGTGGATGCAGATTGCATTTCACGGAGTCCGGTGGACGTTCCTGAAGACTGGAAGCTGCAGGCTACCCCAGATGACCTCGACGACAGCGTGGTTTACGCAGTCACTTTGCGTTGGGATTGGTCGGTTGAACAAACAAGAGACCCGAACGTGACACAGATTAAGACCGAACTTCGCAACAATCCAAGTACCGAGCTTCACCATACCTATGTCATCATAGACGAGGTTTTGTGTGCCCTTGTCTACCAGGGCAGCATAACACCCAAGCTCGTGACGGTGGTACCCAAACATCTGGTACCCGAAGTTCTGAGACTCTTACACGATAGTCCTGAAGCCGGACATTTCGGCCAGGATAAGACATTAGAAAAGGTGTGCCAACGGTTCTTTTGGCCAACCTGGAAGCAGGATACCATCGAGTATGTGCGCACGTGCGAGATATGCCAAAAGTGCAAGACACCACAGTCCAAGCTGCCCGGGTTCCTCCATGAAATGGAAATTGGAGACCCAGGTGAATGCTGGGGAATCGATTACATCGGTCCCCTGCCAAAATCACTGGGTGGTGTCAAGCACATCATCCTGGCAGTGGATTACGCCACCAGATTCTGTTTCGCACGAGCTGTGCACAGCCAGTCGGCCAAAACAACTAAGAATTTCCTCCAAGATACGATCGTGTATCTTATCGGGATGCCCAGGAGGATAATCACCGACCGGGGAACACCTTTTACAGCTAAAGACACACAAGCGCTGTGTGACGAGCTGGGAATAAAGCACGCCACCACGACAGCGTACTTTCCGCAAGGAGACGGTCTTGCGGAAAGGACCAACAAAACTATAATGCAGACCGTCAAGAGACTCCTGACGCCTGAAAAAGGACAGCGGGATTGGTATTTCCATCTCCAAGCCGCCACCTTCGCTTACAACACCGCGACCCATACGTCAACGAAGTTCTCGCCATACCGCTTAATGTTTGGAAGAGAGGCCCGACTACGAATCGACAATCGGGCACCTCTCCTACCGAAGGTTATGGATTCAAACCCTGCAGCACCTTCTGTGGTTGCCACGGAAGAGGTCGAGATCGCAAGGGCCAACCTGCACGAGGCCCATCTGCGACAGAAGAAGTACTATGACGCAAGACGGAAAACTCCACACACGTATAAAATCGGAGACCCAGTACTCGTTCGAGACCAACGCATCGTACCTGATGAGACCAAGAAACTACGTTACTCGTACAGGGATGGTTACACGGTAACCAAAATCATCAGCGACACGGTGCTCGAGCTGGAGCACGAAGATACATTTGGAAGATTGATTCGAGACACGGTGAACATTGTGCATATCAAGCCAAAACAACTGAGGACAGTTGTTCAAGGGTTGGAGGGGGAAGACAAATCCAGCTCCCCACAACAAGAGGAACCTACCTCCTCACCACAATAAACCAATAACCCTATCAACAACCCACACAACCTAAATTTTTTCTTTCGGTTGTTTATATCATCACATTGGTCACTTGATGACACACACCAATATAAACAAACAACAACGTGTGTGACCACAAACATTCACACACCCCTGCCCACATTTCACCACTCGAATCTGATTCCAATGGGGAAACTTTCGTACACTGCGTTTGGGGACCAGGTCGTCTGACAACAATAACAAACAACAGTGGAAGAACGGCGTTTAATACTCAGAAACCGACACCCCGCGAGCCTCCAATAACAAACAAATTGGGTGGCTTATTGGAGTTCCAGCCAGCTTCGTGGAATTATACGATTTCCATGGGACCCTGGAATTTCACACCTCGATGGGGAAGTCGGGAAACACAAGTATATAGCCAACGCCAGGCTGGTCACCAGCACTTCGGAAACAATTCTGGAAGAACAAGGATGTCACAGTGCAACGAAACAACGGGAAGCCAGGACGATGCCATCCCTGACCCATCTACTAGGATGGACTCGGATGACACGACAACGCAGCAACTCGGCATCGAGGAAGTCGGGGACGACACAGCGCGTGCCATTGACCTAACGACGTCAACTGCCTCGTCTCGCCATATCGCCGCAGCCTCAGCAACCCCCGTACTAACTTTGCCACAAGTGACACAACCTTTTCGCATACCAACAGTCACTACCAGGAGACTACCGGTATATCGACCGCTTCGTCAGGAAGCACGATGTGAAAGACTGCTAAATAATTGCTGGGCACTCTGGCAACGACAGGTGCGGCCCGCAAACACCTATTACATCGGTCACTATGACCTGATGGAGGGATTTCCGCGCCTCTACATACCGGAGGAAGGGCGCTACGTTGTAGGAATGTCATACTACCTGCAACTCTCTATGGCCGTCCTAATTCCGTCCACCCGGTACATCGAAATATACCAGTTTGCCGAGCAGCCCATCACTCCAGCATTGGGCGCCCTTCAGCAGGCTTTCTTTAACAGTCTCCTGGGAGTCCCACTTAACGGAGCATACAGCATTGCTCGAATGATCGTTTGGAGGACCCGCGCCACTTACCAGGCCGCCATCCTGTGGGACGCCGTTTACGGTGTCCTCACCGGGCAACCACCGGGCCGACTGATCGCCGCCGACGCCACCGTCCACCGAAGTTTCATGGAAAGTCTCCGGGGCTTCGACAACGGATGGATCGTCGCCGCCTGGGAATCCTATCATCCCTGGCTGCGGAGCCACCTCCTCCACTCACCGTCAGACCCCCTACAAGCACTTCACGGATATGTTTCTGCATGTACATGTGCATGCAATCAACCGACGTGGGTATAGATTAGAAAACCGTGTGGTCACCGCCCATTGGGGTGGTGAGCTCGAAAAATATAAAAAAAAAAAAGAAAAGAATTCTGTTATAACTGCTTTATGTATAAATAAGTATTTCTTGTAAATTTCCATAGGAACTCGCCACCCAGCGAGTATTAATTGTGTTTGCCTTTTTATTTTCAGAATTTGCATTTTTAAGGGCGCTGACACTTCGGTGCCAGTGCCTTTCCATAACCACCTCTGTACACGGTAAGTCCTCAGCCACCCATGTCTCCCCGCTGCGTAACTTGAAAACCTTCCACCCTTGGCTGGAGTACGAGGACGTACTCCAAGCAAAGTTGGAGGGTATGTAACACCCTGTAAATCGTGATCCCGCCAAAACCATAGCCTGGGGGGTAAACAACTCTCAACCGTCCCTCCCTCCTCTCTGACTCACCTTTCTGACTCATGCCCAAGTGGCGGATTGATACGTAAAGGACCATGGTCACTTGGACCTGGTTACGCCTCGCAGGTGTACACAGGTCCAAGGTATAAAAGGACCATGTTCCTCTTTGTCCCTCAGTTCTTTCCTTTGCCTGTTTTTGCGATACATTCCAAATCATGGGCCTGAGGATCTCCAGTTAGTATTTTACTATTCACCCTTGTATCTGTACTTCTTACAAGGAATGAATAAAAGTGTTGTAATAAGAAGTAGCGTTGTCTCTATGTCTTTATGCTAATAACTTCTCTTCAGAGGCCGGAGGTTTCATAGGGCAGGAGCTATACGATTCTCAGCAGCTACAACATCTTCTCTAGTCGGAATACCGATGGAGAAGATGTATATCAGCATCAACCGGAAGAGAGAGAGATGGCCGCCACTCTCCTGCATTGATTTCACCCCCATGCAGAAGAGTGACTTCAATCTATCTCCATCCAGCTCTCTCTACAGCTCGGATCTTCTCTGTGCAGGTGTCATACTGCTCAGAGAAGAAACGAAAAGTAGAAAATGTCATCTAAAGGTTGGTAATAAAATATTGGTTGATGTCAAAAGCTCACAAAATGTTGATTCTTAACGTACGTAACATTGACTGCAATGGTTAGTATAACAAGCTGAAAGTATCATGATGTCACAAAGCTTGGACCAGCTTTGTGACGTAATGATACTTTCTCAAGCAGTAATATGCCTAAGGGTATCTTCACAACTGCAGGAAATGTTTTCCTATTGGCTAACGTTATGAGCACACCTGTTACTCTACAAACCTTGCGCCCCACCTCATTCCATGAATGTGTAAATAGCCTCCTACTCCTCCTGGAGAAGGCTATGATGTGTATCAACAAAAGATTGCGTCAACATTTCTCAATATTTTCGTTTCATCTTTCAGTTTTAAATGCGGCATTAACTGCCTGATTTAACGTGATATAATCCAATAAAAGGGATAAACAGATAACACAACGGTACGTACATACAAATGAAATTAAGATATAATTATTTACGGATGCGTTTTAAATAGAATTTCACGTTGAAAATGTGCTTTTTTTTCCAGAATGGTGACAACATTAGACAATAGATTGGTTGTCATTTTCGCGCTATAAATGCATGGTTAACTACACTTAAATCGTCTTAATCGAAATTAAAACCTTTATACACGTTTGTAACATTCGTTTATGATAAACTTTTGAAGTCTTTCTATAATTAAAAAGTGAAAATAACATTAATTTTCATCGACTTTTTGTTTTTGTGTATATATGGATGACGCCTTCAGAAGGAGAATTAGCGCCTCCTAATTACGTCACTCATAGTATCCCAACAAAGAAAGAAGACAAAAAGGACTCCCGGCGATTTCCTTCAAGAAGTATTGCCAACTGGCCGCAACCATTCTAATTTTTAGGAATTCGATTGATCACAACACCACCATCTCTTTGTATTTTATATGCCCTAATTTGGGGGAGGGGGTGCTATTTTGATGAACGGGTCGGACCGACAACGGTTGGGGTCACTACAGCTAACAAGGCTCACAAGCGCTACTGGGGGGGGGGGGGGGGGGGGGGAACCGCTACTTGGGTCACTACAGCTACCAAAATGATATATAGACCTTTTGTTCACCAAAAGGGTCACTATAGCTACCAAAAAATATAGACCTTAATTAATAGGGAGAGGGGGGGAACTCAAAGAGTCACGTTAGGTTAGGACACAATGCTGGTGCAACAGATATCTTTATTTACAAAATAAATTACTATAAAAATAAAATGGCAAACATTAGAACGTATGAAAAACAATTTAAAAAAAACAAGCTATCTTTACAATATAAAAGGTATATAAAAAAATACATAAAAACTATATGACTAGTGAAAACTCAAGTGTAAATAAGATATGAATTTAAACATAATTTAAATTAAATTGCAAACTACAAATTTAGTGATTAGTTAATACAACCTTACTTTTTTGCCAATCAAATGGCGTATGTAACGTAAAACGTTATGAATTTCAAATAATAAAAACTGCAACTTATCAGCAGGCAAATCCCGAACATGAAAATTTGTTATATCCCATAAATGACCGGTTCTTTGGTAAAAACTTAGTTTTGCTTCATTCACACGATTATCTAACTCGACATAAACAGCTTCACGATTTTTGGGTTGATAAACACCTCGCTTTAAGTTACGAACACGGATTTGGTTGTTATTTTGCAATGGTTGAAGCAAATGCAAAAAACTACGGATTGCTAAATGCATATCTCGAATGTCAGTTAAATTTAAACGGTTGTGATATCTCTCGGCATGGTTGGTAGTTCTTGGGCCGTCATTATTCCAATGGTTCCACAAATCTGTTCCATATACTCCATCTAACCATGTGCGTTGAAAATAACTAACAAATTCTAACAAACGGTTTGTTAGGTCTTGATCAGTAACAGCTGGTGGATTTTTTAAAATTATTTCAAAAGCTGCAGAGACTAAGGGAACAGGCAACATAGCTAATGCTTTAATACAGCCAACCCATTCCCCTAGAATACCATGCTCTGACCATATATTACGAAGACCAATAGATTGCATTTTTCTGTTTAATGCCTGACTAAAATGAAAATTGCACCCTTTCATTTTCAGCTCTGGAAAAACATGTTTCAGCATGTGCAGCAAGTTCGTAATCAATATTAACTGTACGAAGCTTTCCTAGTCCACCATGATTTTCTTCCAATTTTGAACGAATTTGACTGTATGTAAGTTTCTACCCTTTTTGAATGCAATATAGCATGACACACTGGAATAGCTTCATATGAAAAGGAACCCCATGCATGAATCGTATATATAGTTGTGTAAAGCCACCTGGAGCAACTTTAAAAGTACCAACCATGATTAAATTAGAAGATTCGGCAATAACACTGATGTCTTGATTGGAGGCAAAGCATATAACTTTTTCTTCTCTAGAGCTGGATAACAGCCACCTTTCTTCAAAAAATGGAGAATTAACATCAGCTGTACGGCCTATACGCAAATCGTGCCACTTCGAAACCACCGCTTCAATCGAGATTTCATTGATTTGTAGTCTTGCAAATTAGCTTCAACATATACATGTTCCTCCGCTGTGCGAAACCATTTGTTGACTTCAGAATTCGTGTCAGTGTATGCTTCCATTGGGCGTTTTCCCCCACGTTTACATTTGGTTCTAGCTTCTCTGCTGAGTTTTTGGCCTTCTATTGCACCAAAACTCCGACCCAAGCAATCTTCATTGTGACCAAAATCAGGATTTGTGATAATTCTGTTGTTGCATACAATGATTTTGCAACACTTTTGTTTGCAATTATTTTTTAAGATTTTTTCACAGTCGAGACAAATCCAATCAATATTCATTTAAATTTCCAGTTTTCAGTCTTTTTGTAGTTTTTTTCCGAACATGAATAAAGTTGTCTGAAATTAGACTTTTGTAACAACACAGAATTTTGTAATTTGCAACTCACGACATAATTAGCAGGGCCAAAATCAGGCTTATCCATGGTAACTACTGAAGTGAAAATGAAAGTGAAAGTAAAAGTGTAACATCCTGTTTCTAATAGGCCTATATTTTTGTTAGCTGTAGCGGTCGACCCTTTTGATGAAAAAAAGGTCTATATATTTTTGGTAGCTGTAGTGACCCTCGGTAGCTGTAGTGACCCAGTTAGCTGCAGTGAGACAGTCCCGGAACAACAGTAGGAACAGTCGGAAGGTTAGGTTTATTTGAATTAAGCTTTTTGCAGGGGGTCTGAGGAGCGCAGCCCCTCATTTTTTTGAAGAATTATTTCATAAAATTTGTCCATTGTTCCGACCGTTGTTCAAATTACGGAACAGTCAGAACAATGGACTAATTTGATGAAATAATCTTTAAAAATGGGGGGGGGGGGCAGCGCCCCCAAGACCCCCTGCAACATGCTTAATGTTACTAAACCTAATCTTCCGACTATTTCCACCGTTCCGCCGTTCATCAAAAAACAAATCACAAGTCTAAAATTTTCATTGAAATTGACTTTAAAACACGTATCAAACGAGAGCTAAATAACAGTTAAAACTTCCAATTAGAACTTTTTCTGTTTTCATCTCTAAACTAAGTGCTAAAACGTGATTTAGATATAGCCCACCCCTTCCCTAAAAGAAATATAAGAGCTAAACTTGATTCAGTTTTGATCTTCACTGAAATAAAAAACAATAAAAATTAATGTAGGATTTTCAAGTTAAAAGCACTTAGGGAAGATTTTTTCGTTAATGTTTTAAAATTCTATGAAGAATTATAACGTCGTAAAATTGAATTTTGTTTAAGTATGTAAACAAAAAAATCTAAATTGATTTACTTTAAATGTAGTTTAAGGTGGTTTTAAACTGTTGAAATTACCTCTCCCAGGATTGAAGAAAAAACGGTGAAAAGTGTTCTAAAACTAGGAGAGTAGATGAATCACTTAAAGGTAATTAAGACAATATTTTTTAATGTTTGTCTATAAAAAAAAGTTTATTTTGAAAGATATGAACGTTGAGTATATTATTAAGTGATTCAGTATTTCTAGTTTCTAACAAACACACTTTCAATTTCTCCTTAATGTTGCACCTGAAACAAATTCTGTTTATGGCTGAAATACATCTTAACACGAAAATGAAGGGATAACACGAAATAAACGGTAATTTCGGTCCAAGTCCCCTTAGAAATAACAATATTTCTACAAAAATTAACACGAAAAACAAGAAAATATAAAAACAATGCATCTACGGATCCTGGACAGGTCATTCGAGGAAGATCCGTCAACATTTTATAGATTAACAGGTCGCACTTCGTAGAGTGTACAAAATTTCAGCTCTCTAGGTTATTGGGGAAGTTGGTAAAAAAATAGGAGAAATACAAAATCCATGCAAACGGACAACGACCTCGTGTCAAATTAAATAAAAGCTAGTAATGATTCCGATCCTTTTCATTTAGTGTTATACGATTTTCACTGTATTATAGTTTGGAATAGAAAATTCTGTAAAAAAAACCATTAACTTCAGCTCTTTTTTTTTCTACTTTAGACAGAGAAACAAAATAGGAGGAACAGCTAACTGGGTTCTCACAGCCCAACGTAAAAAAGAAAGAGGTTGTGTTTGTTTTCCAAACCTTGTCATGGTCATAATGGCCCCCAGAAACAGGCACAAGATGGCTTCCGAAGCGGAACAGCACCAACAAGGAGAATCAAAGACGGGAAAGAGAAACAACAACAACAATGGAGTTAATTTAGACAAAGAGAGTGACGAGTATCGTCGCAAAAGAGAACGAAACAATTTGGCAGTGAAGAAGAGTCGAAGTAAAAGCAAAATGAAAACGCAAGAAACTCTGGAGAGAGTTAACAAACTGAGAGCCGAGAACGAAATGCTCGAAGCCAAAATAAAACTATTATCGAAGGAACTTAGCTTCTTGAAAGACCTTTTCTTGGCTCATGCGGGAAGTGCTCACGGACAGACGATGCAAGACATCGACTTGAGTATGTTCGGAGAACCGGTCGCAGACGAAAAGGACAACAACAACGAAGATGGTGGTGGCGGAGAACAACACAACAAACAGACCGTTAAAGTCGTCGTCAAAACTGAATAATGATAATAAAAACTACACTTTTTACTCACCTTAACAGGAAAATGTTTCGTTTTTTCTTCTTCTCCATTGTATTCGTTTTTTTTTTATTCCGCTGTTTTTGGAAGATATTAAGATATAATTGGAAATAAATATTTAACTGAACATCAAAAAAACTGCACCCGAGACAAATCATCGTTAGCTTTTTTTTTCTTCTTTTTTTTAATCAACTGTTAAAAGAAAGTTAAAATTCAAAACTACTGTAGGAGTATAAGCCAAATATAAGGGGGCCGATTCACACTGTACAGCCAAGGCGTTGGTGCGGTTGACCGTGGTCAATTATCGTAACATAGATTTTGAATTGAAAAATCCACTGTATTTAGAAAGTCGTTCACACTGGCCGACCACACTTGGATCGTGGTTTTCTATATAAAAATGACCAATGATCATGATCGGACAGCGTTATGAACTTATGACCAGATTGTGTGCAGAAAGAGACCCTACATTTTATAGTGGGGGGAAGTTGGTTGGGGTTAAAACAGCTTAAAACTGAAAGATGAACATCGTCTTTTTAAAATGGCAATAAAAGTTTATTTTCAACAATATTTTAAATTTGAAATAAACTTCATTTAAAAAACAATAAAATTAAAAACAATAAAAGTTTACTTTGAAAGATATTAGAATTTTCATTTTAATATTAATTCAAAAAACTTGAATTTCTTGTTTTAAAAGAAATTCTCGAAATTCAGAAATTTCTTTATTAAAATTGTCATGTCTGTTTCAGTCATTAACGCTTTTAAATAAATTCAATTTATAAAAGCTGTTTCTTAAAACAAAAAGAGCAAATTCATGAATTTAACTTTAGGGTACTTTTGACTTCGACTTGAACACTCACTGAACAGAGTTTCAATGAACAGGAACAGGATTTCTTTGAACAGGATTTTTCCATGTTGGAGACCTGCAAAGAGGCCTCTTAATGTGGAAGTTAGTTTCTTTCTTAAATTTAGACCAAAACAACCCAAACGTATTAAATATCCTTCCGGTTACATCTTAAAATTATCTTTTTCTTTTTTCGGTGATTGAAATTTAAACGACTGAACCGTCTTAAGATCTTTTCGATTATAATTATTATTATATTGCTAACAATTTTTATGATCTTTTTTTTCTTCTTCTTGTTATTTTTGTTCTCAAATATTCCTTTTTGTTTACACTTTTTAAGTCTTGAAAATTTCATAAAAATTATCAGTATCGTTTTATGTTACCCCTTTTATTTCAGCATTTATTAGTGACACCCGATCCATTATTGCTTTTTTTATATATAAAAAACAAAAACTTTAAAAAAAAGTGTTACTGTCACAATATCATCACTGCATTTATATTGTGCTTGTATTTTTTTTTTGTATTTTGACTGGTAATAAAAAAAAAGGTTACAGTTTTAGATTTCCATCGCAAACAATTTTGTGTAATGTTCTTTACATCTGAATTTGACAATCGGGATTATTATGGAGATGCTTTTAAAGTGTCACGACCCGAACCAGTCAGACAAACGTTTTACAAATACTACCGGACTCCTTTCGGGAAGGCTCGTACCACGGAGTGTCCTTCAGTAAACGTCGATGGCAAGACAGTTCGACGTACACAAGGAGTCCCACGCCGAGTAAAGGCCGCCTTATACTTCATTCTTTTTATTCCATTCTGTTCCTTTCCGTTCTGTCCGTTCAGTTCATTCAATCATGTCAAGCATGAACAACTGACCAATAAGAAACACAGGGCAAATCTTAGCGAAACTGGCAACATAAATATTTAATAAAATAAGAGAAACTGACATCACAGGTCTCCATCCCATAATAGGAAGTGGACAATAAACAGGATAAGGTGTGGCTTATGATGTCCTATGTTATTCTGATTGGATACCATGAACAGATTTCCTGGCAAAGTTCAGCAAAGTTCTATCCATTCTGTTCATTCCTTTTATGCCAACGGAATGGACATTTGAACTGTTTTTTAAAGTATATGACCCCAACAGAAAGAACAGAATGGAAACGGAACAGAAAAGAATGAAGTATAAGGTGGCCTTAACGCTGGTCGAACGACGCCAACAAGACGAAAATACCTTTGACTTGAAAAGACATCAGGGACAGGTCAGAACATCCCAGAGGTTATTACAGGGTGTGTTAATGTGCAATTCGGGATCCCCCCGCATAAACCCCAAAAAAGTACTGCCCCAGAAACAATGTGTGACATACAACTGTAATACTATGTATTACACACAATTGTCAATTTGGCAAAATAGTTGAAATTGACTAGCACAAGGCCTCCGGCCGTTAAATTTCCATGTGCAGCACTGTGACACCTCCTGCACATGTGTCCGCACACACGTGTGTAGGGGATATCGCTTACTGCACCTCCTTGAATTTGGCCTTCCCTTTGGTGCCAGATGGCCCTACAAACAGGTGTCCTTAAAGCAAAAGCGTTTTTTGCCGACACATGTAAACGATTACAAAGAGGAAATTGCCTTTTTCCTCATGTCCAGTGACACTGGATAAGTCCAGATAATGTGAAGACCCAGTTTGCAATACTAAATCCTGTTGTCGTCTGCTAGGCTGCTATAGTAGGCAGCCCGGCAGACGACAAACTCCAGATAGGGAGACTGTCAACCCCCAGGTGGAGCAGCCTGGGGGGTACTTAATGGCAAGGCAGCCATTAAGGAGGGACAGTGTGTGTAACCCTTGAAGTGAGGAGGATGCCTCATGTGTTTGCTCCAACTCAGCAGGTGGCCAAGATGGCCACCAGTCATCTCTTTGTTCTTCATTTGTTTGTGTGCTTTGGCCACTTTTTCTCCTGGCTGGATTAGCCAGGAGATTTATTAATACTAAGTGTTTATCTTTTGGTTTATTTCCTTGAATAAATTATCATCTTTTATTTTACACTGGTGGTCCGTGTCAATTATTTATTGATAATTGGGGAAGTTACTGCGGGGAGGGTGGGGGTTTCTGGTGGGGAAACACCATCACCATCACCGTCCTGCAATCGTCGTTTACGGTCGGTACTTCGCGTCGGTATCCACGGTGAGATCCACCGGGGATTCACCGTGGATGGACATGAGCGGGCAGTCCACATTACAATCCCGGCCCCCAAGGGAGTCAAGGATCTGGTAAGTCAGGGAAGATTTGCGGGGGTGTTGTTTCGAACCCAAGTCGGGTCGTTACAATAATTTATCAGAAATTATTTGCATATTTCGGAGAAATAGGTTCCAAAAAAGGAACTATTTTTGGACCAGAGATCACCATTGGTCAGCTGAAATATGGGCAGCCCCTGGTCACAGGTGGCCCCTCCAAGGGCCAAAATAACAAAAACAGGCATGCAAAGTACCCTGGAGAGGAGAGAAGGGAGAAAGTTTGCGGGAACAGTGTTTCCTTCCTCGTCAGGCAGAGTTAAGAGTATGAATATTCCAAGTGGAGGGAGTTTTTGCACTTAGGATGTTTCGAAGCAGAGTTCGCTTGTTTTTATATCGCTTTCAATATATCGTCACGTTATTCACTTTTAAAAATAAATCAAGTTAATCGCTAAAGAAAGTCTTTTTCTTTGCAAACACCTCTGGGAGGTGTAGTCATCGCTGCCTCTTTAAAACGTGGGAACTAAGGAAAACCATACTACACAGAACCCCCAAAATCAGCAGGGCTTAAACAATGCCAGGGAGTCCAATTCCGACAGCAAGAAGCGGAGGCACGACCAGGGGCCGCGCATCCAGGTCTACAAGCAGACCTGGATCACCCGGCAGAACAAGTCCATCTATGGATCGTACAGGGTCTGTAGAACCACCGGACAGGGTCCAGGCATGTTACAAAATGGTGGAGGTGCTACTGGTAGTTCTACTAGAGACGATAAAGTAGAAAAAGTGCAAGGTGCAATTGGAGACATCTTGGATGAAGAAGCAGACTTTGCGAGCCAGCTTGCTGCAGACGAGACCATCTACACTGAAGAGATGCGCAAAGCCATCAAATATTTGGAGTCTTAAGACGGATGAATTCGTGATGGCTATGCTCGGATTCTTCAAAGTGATGGATGCACAAGGAGCTAGTGAGTACATGAAAACTGATATTCATGCGGAATGATTCGAAGTGACGATCATCCCTCAGACCGAAGAGCCAAAGGAGGGAGGCGACACATGACAGGTAAAAGCACAACCTGTGTCAGAGAAACCAGAGCAGCGTGAGGACTGGAAGCCTTCCACCCTTGTGCTAGGGCCATATGCAGGACATTTGTCCATGTATCAATTCTTTCAGGAATTCAAGGAGGCTGCCTTGACCTACAACTGTAATGAGGTCGCGAAGGTACATTTCCTTCAAGCGGCCCTCATTGGACCAGTAGGCCGATGGGTGGTAGGATTCCTTCAATGTAATCCGAACCCCACGTGGATTCTAGTGAGAGGAAAGCTCATCGAGGCATTCAGCCTCGAAAGGGTTAAGGAAATAGCGGAGCTACAAAAAAAGATTGCACGCACAAAGCAGAGAGAGGGATAGATCTAGGGAATTTACAAATCGTTTCTTAAAATGCTCCTGGCTATTTTGTATGTAGTTGTTGGATGGAGATCACCTTGAGAGGCTGGGCCAGGCTCTCCACCCGAAGATCAGAAAGGAGATGAAGACTGTGGCAACCTGGTCTGCTCAATTTTAATTTTTGATTGAGCAGATGAATTTCCCTATGGTGGTCTGCCTGACAGCTACAATAGGCTGTAGGACAGATGCCATTTTGGTGCCAGCAGACCTCTCACCATGAAGTCTATGGGTGAGAGGTCAGATGTGACCTCTGTCCCCTCCAGGTGGAGTTGCCTAGAGGTTTCCTTTAGCCTAGTCAACCACAGGATCTGGGCAGTGTGTTGTAGGCAGCTCTTCGGACTAGACCTGTGGGTGGAGGTCTGGGTGACCTCCACAGGCCAGCATCTGGATCATCTTTGTTTTGCCTTTGGGCTTTTGCCTTTGTGTAAAGTGCTTTCTGGGCTGGTCAAATGTACCAGCCCTTATTTGTATATAATCACCATTGTCAAACACTTAATTCTTCATCTTACTTTGTGTCCGTGTGTTTTCTTGGGGGTTTACCGCGGGAGGGTGGGTTTTCGGTTCTGGGAAACTCCACCGTCCTTTCCGACCTCTTTCGGCCGGTAAATCGTGTCGGTTCGCGGTGAAACAGGTGTTTCACCACGATATTCTTGACGAGGCGGCGTGTCACCGTCGTGTCACCGTCGAGGGAAGCTCTGCGCCGGCACCACCCGAGGGGTGCACCATGGGAGAGGCGGGTACGGTCCCGTCCCCGTCGTCGGAGCTCTGTTACCGGTAAGTGGGAACGTTTTTGAGTTTTCATTTACCGCGGTATTGTAATGGTCCGGCGGGACGTGACAATTGGTGGAGGCACCGGGTACCTGTACCCCGCCTCTCACATGGTGATATACCGTGAATTCGACCGTTTAGTTGGTCGAATCACCGTGCGGTGAGAGTACGCCACAGGGCGCGGAAAGTGGCGGAAACCACCGTTTCACCGTATATTTACCGTTATTCACCGTGGGAAACGGCGAATTTGAGTCGATGAAACAGGGGGCTACCGAGTCTGTGCAGGCATTCTACTGGCGGTTCTTGGAACTGTTCGACCGAGTGTCTTCGGGCGAAGACGAGAGCTGTCAGCTCATACGCTTCAAACGATAACTCCTGACGGCCAACACTGATCAATTGATCGGTTGTAAGGCCGGCACGGTAGAAGCATATGCCCGAAAGGCACGGCTGGTTGAAGCCGACTTGCTTCTAACAGGTAAATTACCTGCTCGTACTAGAGGGGTTCCTCCGGACAGGGCTAGCGCTCAGTCCTCTGGAACCACGACTAGCTCTGGGAGCTCTGCTAGGGCTTCATCTTCGAGCCAAACGGGTGCGAAGGCTACTGCACCGTCCAAGTCGGACAAAGCAAGACGGCAGGCTCCGGTGGAGGTCAGCCGGCAGCAATGCCTCGAAGTGCGGACAGTACAGGAGATTCACTCCGGCGACTAGGTCCTTGTTTCGGGTGTAACCAGATGGGTCACCTGAAGAAGGATTGTCCGCAGGCTGCGGCCAAAGGGCAGGTTGCCAGAGTGGTGCCTGACGAAGGTCAGAAGCTCCAGCCAACCACTTGCATTGTGCCAGTTTGGCTGGAGGGTCATAAGTACCTGGCCACCGTTCATGATGGCCAGTTCTACTATCGACTCGTGGAGGACGAAGAGAAATCTTCGTTAAACCGCCGCCGGTCGCCACCGAACTGAGTGGTGGGCGACCGGTAAAGCTTCGAAACTCAGGTGCCTGTCAGGGCCTGGGTTCTGAGCGAGGAACATACCTCCGGGCGGTCTCCAAATTTGTGGATGTTCTGAGTAAGGCAGGGGTGCCTCTGGCGAGGTCTGCAGACCCGGAAATTACCCAGTGGGTATTTCCATCGCCATGCTCCACGTTGGAGGCCGTGTGCAGCCAGCTGGATCGCTGGTTTGCCCCCTCACCCTATATGCCTAGTGGTGAGGTGCTGGATCGTGCGCTCCTCGAGCAGGCGAGAGGAGTTGGTGCACCCATACCTCCTGTTGTGCCTGGGAAGTGTGGTTTCTGAGACAGGGTCCAAGTCTTCTGCACGTCTGGAATTACCATCCGGTGTGGACGGTAAGGTGGATGGGACGCAGAAGGTCGATGGTGGGAACCCGCGGGTTCCCATTCCTGAGCTTCAGAGCCGGGCCTACGATGTAGGTTCACCACGGGTGTGGGTGTCGATAGGCGATCGTCTCTTGGAGATGATCATAGATACCGGGGCCGACGTGTCGGTCTTAAGCATTACGGTGGCACGAGTGATGGAGTTGCTTATAGAGGAACTGGCAGTTCCTTCATTCCTTCTTAGAATGGGTGGGCACTCCATCGAGGTAGTAGAGGTCACAAATGTAGAATTGACCATCAACAAGAAAACCATCAATGTGCCTCCTTTTGGTGAAAGGAGAGGGCGAAGTGTTGTTGGGTGTTGATCACGCCTCACGCTTCGGCTTGATGGTCGATGTCGTGCACCGGAAGATCTACTTCCGGGAGGATGTCTGGACGGTACATCCAGACGCCCTCCAAGCTGCATTCATCGATCAAGTGCTTGAAGAACCTAGGGAGGTGGAAGCAATTCCATCGCCGATACCAGGGGCTTTGCCTCAGGGACGGCAACTCCCAGTGGTTCCGCCTGCACTCAACAAGGTTGACGGGTGGGTGAACATTGTTTCATCAGAGCTGCCTGAGACCAGAACCTCTATCGGGCGTAGAGAAGTTTGTTCTCTGCGACTGAGGGAGAATGTTTGGCTACCAGCCCACGTACGCTGTGTCGTATCTGTGACGTTGGTAGAGCATGCCGGCCCTGGCCAGCTGCTTCTCGTGTAGCCGCACCGGAAAGCCTTGGGTGGACATGGTGTGTTGGCAGTAGCAGGTATTGCTGCAGCTAACCGGCTTGGCACGTACGATATCTGGCTTGAAAACATGGGAAATGCACCTATTGCCCTGGAAACAGGAGAGGGTGTAGCCACGGCTCAAGCTGTGGAGGCTGCCATTGTGGTAGGGCTGGAAGAGCCGTCTGAGTTGAGAGGGGGAGACCAGACTCAGGTGACGGTTCGACCAGGGAAGGCCTCGTCTAAGTTGAGAGGGGCGTCCGGAAACGGATGCCAAGTGCTCAATGTGACGACGGCTCCAACTCTCGAGGAATGTCTTAAGATTGCCCCCAATCTGAAGCCTGAAGAGGCGAGATGGCTTCGGGAGTTCCTGCTGGCACGCCGGGATCATTTGCATTCGACTTTACAGAGTTGGGTGAAACCTCTCTGGTCGAACATACGATTGACACCGGTGGGCAACCTCCAGTGCGAGAAGGATTGCGTCGAACTGCTCCAGCGGCCAGGGCAGTCGAGAAAAAAGGCGGCGAAGATGTTGGATGCAGGGGTTATCCAACCTTCGCATAGTCCCTACGCGAGCCCTATCTTGCTTGTTCGCAAGAAGGATGGTGGCTTTTGTTTTTGTGTGGACTACCGGAAACTGAATGCCCAGACCAAGCTGGATCAGTATCCGTTGCCTCGCATCGATGATGCGCTCGACTCATTGGCCGGTGCGAAGTTCTTCGCTACCTTGGACCTGGCTAGTGGTTACTGGCAGGCTCGGATGGCTGAGCCAGACATTGAGAAAACGGCATTTATTTGCTCTCAAGGTCTGTTTGAGTTCCGGAAAATGCCTTTCGGACTCTGTAATGCTCCAGCCACCATGCAGAGAGCGCTAGACCTCTTATTGGCAGGACATAAGTGGGGGACTTGTCTGGTGTACCTGGACGATATTATCGTCTTTGGGAACACTTTCGAGCAGTTTCTCGAGAGACTCTCCACTGTATTTGGACTGTTACGAGGGGCGGAGCTAAAACTCCAGCCGAAGAAATGTTTCTTTGGCTTTAACAAAGTGCGTTATCTCGGTCACATAGTGAGTGCCGAGGGAGTTGCTCCGGACCCGGATCTCGTACGGGCAGTCAAGGAGTTTGATGTCCCGACGGTGACGGACGTCCGCAGTTTTCTCGGACTTGTCGGTTACTATCGAAGGTTCATCAAGGACTTCGCCAAGGTGGCAAGGCCTTTGCATGATCTGACAAAGAAGGATGCGTCCTTCGAGTGGTCGGATCAGTGCAAACTAGCGTTTCCTCGGTTAAAGGCATTTTTAACCGAAGCGCCGGTACTCACCATGTACAATCCTCGTGGTGAGATAATACATACAGACACTAGTGGGTACGGCTTGGGAGTCGTAGTCTACCAGAAGTTGCCGGAGGACAATGTCCCCCGTGTTCTGGCCTACGCAAGCCGACTGATGAAAGGAGCGGAAACACGGTATTCGGTCACCGAGCAGAAGTGCTTGGGTAAATTCCGTCCTTGCCTCTTTAACCAGCAGTTCGTGACCGTAACTGATCACCATACTCTTTGCTATCTGCAGACAGCCAAAAACCTGCAAGACAGGTTGGGGCATTGGCAGATGCAGCTACAGGAGTATTGGTTTAAGGTTCAGTATAGGAAGGGAACACTGCATGTGGATGCCGACGCTTTGAGTCGGTATCCTGTTCGTGATGTGGTGGACCTTTCCTTGCCTGAATATGTCGAAGCCGACGTAGGTCAGGTAATTACCACATCCGTTCCGAGGTGGATTGGGTCAAGGAGCAAGAGGCCGATGGCTGGTGCTCCAAGGTGAAGAGTGAAATCTTCCATGACCCCAACTCGAACCTCCGGTTCAAGTTTGTGGTAGCAGATGACTTGTTGTTTGCCATCAGGTCCATCCAAGATCGGTTGAGAACTGTACTGGTAGTTCCGAAGTCGTGCAGGGCTTTCTGTCTTAGGAAGCTACATGACGTTCCCGAAGCTGGTCACTTTGGGATGTTTAAGACCTACCAGAGACTGCGCTCACGCTTCTACTGGATCGGTATGAAGCGGGACACAGCCGAATATGTTGTCATGTTTGGTGTGTCAGAGAATGCGACAGTTCGCTCGAAGTCAGGGATTTCTCCAACCGATTGTGCCGGAGTACCCAGTGGATACCTGGGGAATGGACTTCGTTGGACCGTTTCCTGCCTCTGTGGGTGGAGTGACCTATGTGCTTATCATGGTTGACTATTTCTCACGGTACGGTGTGGCAAGGGCGGTACGAAGGGCAACGGCCGCCTGTGTTGTGAAATTTCTGAAGGACGAGATCCTTTCGGTGTATGGCACACCGAAAGCTCTTGTCTCAGATCGTGGGTCCCAGTTCTCCAGCAAAGTCCTGCTGAAGTTCCGGGAGTGCTATAACATAGCGCATCACTTCACGACGGTGTACCATCCGCAAGCTAATGGGCTTACGGAGCATACGAACAAGACCGTAATGCAAACCATCAAGCGGTACCTTGATCCCCTCAAGGAACAGCGTGACTGGTGGGATAAATTTACGGCCCGCCGTGTGAGCTTATAACAGCTGTCCAGTAGAGTACACAGGTCTCTCCGTATCAGTTGTTGTTTGGCCGTGAGCCTCGGTTGGAGATTGATAACCTCCTTTCAAACGGTCCAGTCCGCGACTTGCCCGACCAGCAAGCCGTGGAAGAGCAGGCTCGTCAACGTTTGACGGCTGCTCAATGAAGGCAGAAAGAGTGGTATGACGCTGGCCGTGTGGAGCCTCCTCTGTATCAGCCTGGTGATCAGGTGTGGATTAGAGATCAGGCTGAGAAGCTCGGTCAGGCGAAGAAATGAAACTTGGCCTATAAAGCTGAGAGGGGTACGGTGGTCGCACGGTATTCTGACCTAGTCTACGAGATAGAATTCGTAGATGGGTATGGTCAGAAGGTGCACAACCGGTTTCATGTAGATAACCTGAAGCCGTATATACCCACCTGCACTGTGAGAGAGGAAGATGGACTTGGTGTCTCTGACATCTCCGATGCAGGCAGCGATGCCACGGAGGCTTCGGCACGGAGTGGAATGACTCCGGTGCTAAAGCCACCGTCTATTTCTTCGCAGGAGTCTACCAACTCTGAGGCAGACGACCCCCTTCCTCCTCGGTATAATCTCCGTCCGCGGAGACCGAGGGTATTCGAGGTGGGTGGGTTTGAGCCTCGAGCAAGAAGCATCACGGTATGGGGTACTCTTTGGGTGTCCCTACCGTGGTGGGAGAGAGCCGGCAGTCTGCTACTGTGGGCGGACGACTGGGAGAGGAGGCGGCCGGACATTGCGGTGTTTGGGGCCCGCCACGGTTTCGGTAGAAACCAAGGGCGGCCCATCACCAGGTGTCCAGCCAAGGGTCCGACAAAATCGGTCCTTGGACAGAGAAATCCGTCCGTGAAACCCTCCATGAAATCTCCAATTACCGTTAATATAAGAGAATAGACGGTAAATGTCTCTACCCACCAGTTCCAGTCTTGGTGCAGGAGAATTCACCGTGTGTCTGTCCCTAAAAAGGCAGACGACGGTGAAATCTCCATGGTGACCATGCATGACACAGCTGATGATGTTTTAGCTGCTACTGCACGGCCATTATCCGCTAAGACGGTGAATTTGGCGGCTAGGCGCCATATTGTTTGTAAAAGACAAACAAAAGATGCCGGCACCACGTGTGTTGAAAATAGCACGTTTTCACCGTCTAAAAGGCAACACCAGACTGGAAAAAGAGGAAAACATTGATAAAGTAAGTCCCTCTAAGGGAATTTCCTTCTCCTGCCTGTTGGCAGTTCTTTTTTCGTTGTTAACGGTGTGTGTTACGGTCAATGACCGTATACACACGTGGTGGGGTGGTTTCGCCGCCATGACTGTTGTCATGGTGGCCAAACCACTACGGAAAGCACTTTTCCGGCGGGTTTAGCCCGTCCGAGCGCCGTTTCGCTTGGGAAGGACCAAGTTCGACGGTGTTTGGACGGTAGAAGCCCGCCAGGGAGTGGTTTTCACCATTCGAAGGCGGTAAAACACGGTTTCGACCGTGAATTGCTGACTTTGGACGGTGATAACGGCATTTTGCACGGTAGACGTCCGTGCAATGCCCTTTCCATCGGTAGGAACTCAGTGAAAGGGTGTTTTCACCGTCCGAAGGTGGTTAACCAGGGTTTTTACCGTGAATTACTGACTTTGGACGGTGAAAACGGGAATTCTCATGGTGAAAGCCCTTGGAATTCACTTTTCCACGGTGAAAACATGTTTTTAACGGTTCTTTCCCTGTTTGATAGGTCCACCACGGAGAAGGAGGAGGAAGGCGACGGGAGTGGCCAACGGTCCCCCTTCCTCAGCCCGCTGCATCCTGGGGATGCAAGGCTGTTGGAGTCAGGATCGGAGGGCTCCCCATCATCTGGCGGACCAGAAACGGCTGATGCCACCGTGGAATCTGTTGATTCCTCGGCGACAGAGGCCGTGGAAGGTCCGGAGTCTGCCCAGTCGACTCCGACCGGTGTCGAAGCCTTCTGGGGCAGATATCTGCAGTCTCCGCCAGGGATACGGCTGCTACCACCGTTCAGTCGGTGGCGGCGGTAGTTGCTCCGGTTGGAGAGCCTGCAGAAGCGGGTGTTGATGGTGGGAAAGCGGCTACCGGTGTGGTAACCACTAGTACCCCGGAACCCGGGTCTCTGGCTGTTCGAGACCTCCTAGATTGGTCTAGGGTGGTCGACGACAGTGAGGACGTCTCCTTGGGAGCGTCCTTAGTCATTGACATGGAGATGGAGGTCGAAACCACCGTTGATTCGGTGGTTGACACCTCAAAGCAGTGGCGGAGTCGCAACTCCTCTTCAGAGGGCTCTTTGGAGTCTGACGGGAGTAGTTCAGCCTCTGAGGGTAAACCGTCTGGGACGGGATCCCCCGGAGTTCTTCCCGCCAATCCAATGTCTTTGGAGGCCGTGGCTGTGTCCTTGGCCAAAGAATAAGGCCGCTTGGATCGGTTAGATGAAGCTAGACGGGACATGGTCCAGGAAGTTGGCTTCCTGGTCGGGGACCGTCGATTCTTTATCGGGAAGATTCCCGCAGTGCAGGCGAAAAAGGACGGAGCAAGAAAGCGCAAGAAAAAGTCCGGAGCCGCACGAATCACTTCTAGGACCAAGGCTCTCGCAGAGAGAGAGGCTAAGCTTAAAGCTAAGGAGGAGGCATTGAAGAAGTTCACGCCTGCTGTCGGGCTTCGAGCTGAGACTCGCCCGCCCTGACGGCTGTCCAGCGGCTGCTTGGCTAGAGAAGCCGGCTGCTGGATCGGGTCCGCCCGAGGCAGTAGCTGGCCACTCTGGCTGGCAGTCGGACAACCCGAAGAGGGACCGGCGAGCGGAGAAGAAGGCTACTCAGCCTCCAGTACCCGCTCCCGGTAAAACGGAAAAATCTGTGAGTGGTGGTGGTGGCCAGTGACAAAAAAGGTCCTGCCCTCACACCCCACCAGTTACCGAAAGCTCTAGAGGCAAGAAGGCCAGGTCCTCGGGTCGAGGAAAGACCCTCGAACCTCGGAAGCCTGTGAGCTTGGAAGACAAGCTCAAACGGCTTCAAGCTCAGACAGCGAGCTTGCACCGACAGATCGCTCGTGCGGTCGGAGCAAGTGAGCGGCAGGAGTTTGAGCACCGGGCTGCAGAGTTCTCTCCCCTGCAGGGAATACCCGCCCGGAGTCCGCTCAGAACAGGGGAACCTCCTGTCGGTCGTGGCATCCCGCCTATTGCGAGTGCCACAACCATCGCTGGCCAGAAGTGAATCGCCGAGAGGGAGGCGATGCAGGCTTCCAGTGCACCAGCCCATGGTGCGGAAGCCAAAGCTACTGGTGGCAAGAGTCAGCCGACTCTTGCACCGAAGGAGAAGCCTCTCCTTCGGGATGGTCGAGGTAGATTTGTCTCCGGACAATCATCCTTGGCTGTCACCTCGGCTAAGGGTACTTCTACGAAGAAGAGTACGGCTCCGGCCAAAAAACCTTCGAAGAAGGAGTCCGAGAAGGCGAAGGGGGCTAACCACCCGCCTAAGCCTGACCGGCCCAGTAAGTCGTCGGGGTCAGTTAAGTCTGACTCGACGCATAGTCAACCTTCCTCTCACAGGAAGAAAAAGAAGGATCGTAAAAAGTCCAAGCGTGAGAGGAAGGGGAGTCCGACACCCTCCAGTAGTAGGCACCAGGGAGCCGAAACTGGAGGCGTCGTTGCAGAAAAGGAGGAGTCCCGGCATGCTCAGGCAAGCACACCGGCCGGGAGTCAACCGGTCCATACCCGTGCTGTTGAGGTGGTGCCGATGGATGGTAGGTCGATGCGCGACGTTTTGGTCGGCATGCCTCCATCCTCCCCGAAGTTGGATGCGGTCTCGAGCCTGCGGGTTCGAGCAGTGGGAACCCTGCACCGTGTGACTTTGCCCTCACCTAAAAGCGAAGAAACCTCGGTGGCAGGAGTCAGTGATCCCACAAAATGTGACCCTGTGACCCCCAGTGGGGGTACACCCTTCTCTCCTGTCCATGGGGGTGGGGTATTTGATACCCTCGGACCAGAAACGTCAACCTCCCCTAGGCCTGAGGCCGAGGGATGGCGTATTGGCGCATTGCCCCTGTATTCAGATGCAGAGGTGTATCTGAATAACCGACTGGGTCTTTGGCAGGACCAGCCAGGAATGGAGGGTTGCCAATACCACGGTTACTACCGTCTGAATGAGCGACTTCCAGAGCCGTGGGTAGCAAGGCTACTGCCGTACAACATGCGCCATGTGGTGGCATTTGGTTGTGGAGGTTTTCCGGTAGTAATGGTCGTGAACCCGGTCCAGCAAACGTTTGCAATTCTGGATGTGGTGGGACTAGATGCCGGGATAGTTCGTCTAGCCCGGCGTGCAGCCCCATTCATCCAATGTTTGCTGGGATGCGACCTAGGAGGTATGGCTGGACAGTTTATCACCGAGCCTCTACCAGGGTGTGAGACCGAACCCGCGGTTGCCCTTTTTACCTCCTAACAAGTCGGATGCTTCGCACGCATCCGCAACTCCAGGATATTCCTTTCGAGGAATTCCGAGCCCTGGAGGAAAGCCGTCTTAGGGGACGGTCTTCGATACTGGTTTTGGGTGGCGTAACACCCAGATGTGCCTGTGGTGGGCACGTTGGTGGGCTGTGGAGTGGATGGGCTCCACTTTCGCGACACCGCCAGAGAAGGCGTCCGGTACCTAAGAAGGTCAGGTTCGGGGAGCAATCCTGGCTGGCTTGACTGACCTGTTCCCGAGACAGAACAGGAAAGTTGAGAGGATTGTGGCAACCTGGTCTGCTCAATTTTAATTTTTGATTGAGCAGACGAATTTCCCTATGGTGGTCTGCCTGACAGCTAGAGTAGGCTGTAAGACGAACGCCATTTTGGTGCCAGCAGACCTCTCACCATGAAGTCTATGGGTGAGAGGTCAGATGTGACCTCTGTCCCCTCCAGGTGGAGTTGCCTGGAGGTCTCCTGTGGCCTAGTCAACCACAGGATCTGGGCAGTGTGTTGTAGGCAGCTCTTTGGACTAGACCTGTGGGTGGAGGTCTGGGTGACCTCCAATGGCCAGCATCTGGATCATCTTTGTTTTGCCTTTGGGCTTTTGCCTTTGTGTAAAGTGCTTTCTGGGCTGGTGAAACGAACCAGCCCTTATTTGTATGTAATCACCATTGTCATCATACATCGTAAGTGTAAATTAAAACACTTAATTCTTCATCTTACTTTGTGTCCGTGTGTTTTCTTGGGGGTTTACCGCGGGAGGGTGGGTTTTCGGTTCTGGGAAACTCCACCGTCCTTTCCGACCTCTTTCGGCCGGTAAATCGTGTCGGCTCGTGGTGAAACAGGTGTTTCACCGCGATATTCTCGACGAGGCGGCGTGTCACCGTCGAGGGAAGCTCCGTGCCAGCACCACCCGAGGGGTGCACCGTGGGAGAGGCGGCTGCGGGTACGTTCCCGCCCCCATCGTCAGAGCTCTGTTACTGGTAAGTGGGAACGTGCTCGTCCTCCTGCATGGGGGTGAAATCTGTGATGGTGGCCATCCTGTTCTCCATTGACGCTGATATACATCTCCTGTTGATATTGGCCATCAGTAGAAGATGTTTTAGCTGCATCAGGATCGGTATGTGCTCTTTTACCTTATGGTGTCTCCAGCCCCTGTAGAGAAGTTATTAGTTTCCAAACATAGAGACAACGCAGTTTCTTGTTGTAACACTTTTATTCATCTTTGCAAAGAAACATAAAGATTAAAAAGATGAATGTTGTTTATCAAAGGTGCGTCCTCATGCCCATGATGTGGTACGGAATAATCAACGTAATACAAATTTAGAGCAAAGACAAGGACGAAGAACAAAGAGGAACATGGTCCTTTTATACCTTGGACCAGTGTACACCTACGAGGTGTAACCAGGTCCAAGTGACCATGGTCCTAAGTGTATCATTCCGAGTTTGGGTATGAGTCAGAGGTGTGAGTCAGAGAGGGAAAGGGGACGAGCAAGTGTTGTTTACCTCAGGCCATAGCTTTGATGGGATCACAAGTTGCCGGGTGTTACAACAAAGAACAAAGGAATTACGAAATAGTGGCCATCTTTTGGCCACCAGCAAAAACATCAGCCATCCTCCTCAACTTCAGGGTTTCACTACACTGTCCAGTATATAATGGTGGCTGCCATTATATACCCCCAGGCTACTCCACCTGTGGGACGACGGTGACCCAACCTGGGGTTCTTGTTTACCGGGCTACCTACTATAGCAGCCTAGCAGACGACATCAGGATTCAGTCTGCTCCTTCTAATTAAAGAAGAAGCAAAACTGGGTCTTCACATTCCCCCTCGAAGCTCAGAAAGAGAATTTAAGCTAATTCTGGTGGCAGCGGTAGGGGACTCCAGTGCTTCCCTGACGAGACTACTTTCCATGAAGCAACAATACAACAGAAATTGGTAGTGATGCAAAATACCGCTATGGCAAGGGACAAGCATGATGGGATGACAACAAAAGGTGCTGCTATCCGGAGGCCAAGCAAGGCCACCATCTCACAGGGAGTTGCATCCAAACGTCGACGGAGAACAACATGGCCACCATCCTTTAGCACAGATTTCACACCATGCAGGAGGATGATAGCAATCCATCACCATCCAACTCTTTCTGTAGCTCGAATCTTCTCCGTGCGGGCACCACGCGATGCAGAGGAGAGACGAGTTACAGAAAACAACATCTACAAGTTGGTCAGAAAAATAAAGTCGACGTCAAAAGCTCACATTTGGTGGGGGTGCGGGGGTATGCCTCCATTTGCTTTCTCCGACCTTTCTACAGAAGCCTTCCTTTGTCTAAAGTCTTGTGATTGTGCCTCACGAGTCTTCGTCTGTCCTTTTTATGTTGGAGCCACGTGTGGAGACCATAGATAGCTTCAAAGTCAACCATGTGGTGCCGTTTTGTGTGGAATCGCGAAAGAGACTTGTCGCTACACACATCACATTTCGACCATGCGATTCTGTGGGGAACGCAGAGACAAAAGACACGTGGGGAAAGAACTTTTGTCTCCCATCCGCCTAGCACTCGGGGAGATGCACTCTTCTAGCACTCGCCGAACACACGTGTTTCCGTCCATGTTTTTGTGTTTTATGTTTTATGTTCTCATCGTCATCCCTGTTATTCTAAACTCTTCTTTAATTTTCGAAGTGAAACCCACATGACCTTCCTCCGTATCATTGGTTGGTATGTGGGCAACACTTCAGACAAATTCTTCTTAACCTCCGAGAGGAGTTTGCTTAGCCGAAACTCCGTATCATTGTGAGGTAAGCAAACAAATTTCATCTACTTGTCTTTTCACCTATTAATAGGTCTTTAAAAGACGTGTGTCTTTTAAATGTGCCTATTATCTTCACTCTTCATTTTAATTTTCCAAGCAAGTTTTCGTCCTAGCTCAGTATCATTGCTAGGGGCTTATGAGCTTAAAACACACTTTTTCTAGCCATGTGGGACTCTCTTGTCCCCTCTTCTCTTTGTTCTTTTGTTCGTCCATTATGCTTCCATTGGGACCCTCTATGTCCCAAGTCATCTTCCAACTCACCAACATCACATCAAAACTACTTCACATGAACTATCTCCATTGGACACCATTGAAGCACCGGCCGCCATCTTGGATCGACCGGAAACTTCAAAAAGCACCAACGAAGCGGTTTTTCGCTCCATGTGAGTGTGTTGTTGTATCTCCTTTTCTCTTCTTGTTCTTTTCTTCTTTTTACTCTTCCAAAGGGCCTGCACCTGCACGCCCCTGGTGGAGTTTCTCTTTTTAGAGAAAAGTTCTCTTCTCTTTTGAACTTTTCTCTTTTAAGTGTTTTTCCTCTTGGTGACCATCAAGCGCCACCTGGCGGAACTCATCATTTCTGAACATTTTCGGACATTCCAATATACCATCTGACCGGAAGTGGCCACCACAGCACCACCTACGGACCTCTTCTCTCTACTCAATATAGTTCCTCACTACCAGTGACTCTGCCCTTTTCATCCAGAGCCATCCAGCAGTGAGGACCACTAAATTCATCGCTCTGAACATTTCTTCTTGTTCAATAAGCCTTTTGCTTTGTTGAA
Source organism: Brachycybe producta (assembly GCA_036925085.1). Lineage (NCBI taxonomy): Eukaryota > Metazoa > Arthropoda > Diplopoda > Playtdesmida > Andrognathidae > Brachycybe > Brachycybe producta. Next base: position 40,876 of record JAUPFP010000091.1, read on the forward strand.
CAATCATCATTTCTTCGTTTCTACACTGATTTGCTCCTTTTAATAAAAAGATTCTTTGGCGTGTGGTCACCACATTAGAATCCTCTATTCTTTGAGCAATTCAGCTTTCTTCACTCTTTTCTATAAAAGCCCAGGCACCTTGGACTTTTATTCTTTTTATTATTCTTGTGAAAGTTCAGCCACCTTGAACTTTCATCAAACGCTTATCCTTTTCTTTCTGCTAAACAAGTGAATTTAAGTGTGCGGGCACCGCGTTTTAGTTCACTTTTGCAGTTATTTCCAACTTTCTTCCAGTGAATATTTGATTGGGTGGTGTACCATGCTCGAATCTGCATCATACACCTGCTGTTCTTTATTGAGAATTCTAAAACTCTCAGTCTCCACGTGATCACAAAAATACCAGGTGTTGAGCGAGAGATCCTTCCAAGAGGACTCAATAAAGAATCCAACTATACACCAGTTGGAAGCCATTACGCCCAACTGAGGACATTACAACCAACACGCCACTGGACTACAAACAACGCTACCACACGTGCGAAGCAAAGGTAATCTAGCATCACTCAGTGTATAAGAGTACGAGGGTGTCGGTTACCGACAGAAACAACAATTACCAGCGCATACGCATATACACCGACTTACAGAACCACAACGCTACTGCGACAGCGTGTTGAGTGAGTCAATTCATACTGAACCCCGATCCGGAACCACAAAGTATCGCTCAGAGTGTACTCGAGAACCCACGGAGCTGTACACACTGAATCGGAAGTCGCAGGACTCATTCTTCACCACAGATCCGCACCACTTAAACTCTACACGCCGCATCGCCAACAATGGCCACCTCAAACGAATCCTCGGACATCCTGCCTGATCACCGGGCTCTCATGAGAATTCGCAAGGTAACCCCATCATTGTTAATGATGCAACACCACCGCTGCAGCCAACCGAGCCCAGTCTCCTTGAGCTATCACAGCCGGTGACCACGTTAGCAGAACATGTGAGCCGGCTCATGGATGACCGGTTCACTCCAAATTGGCCAACAACACCGCGGCGGACAACATGCACACGTCGTCATGACGATGATTCTGACCTATCGGCAACCTCCTATTATGGCTATACCGAGCCGTATGTTCTGCATCATGATCGTCACGACCATCACCATACACCACGTCATCTACCATGCCACCCAGACTGGCAGTACACCCCACTATCAGCAAGGTAGACGAGCACGCGGAGCAACTGCACACCTTACCAACTATGACCCGTGCTGATTCTTCACATACCGCATCCACATACCACATACCATCAGCACCACAGTTTGTACCACCAGTGGCAGCACCGATAATGACTGGGATGTCAAATGTACAAGACGGCATTTATCGCCCAGCCCCCAGGGAGACCTCGACCGATGATTTCAACACGAAATACAAAGGCCGTCACCCAGCCGATGCGATCCGAAAATTCGATGGATTGACAGGATTTCGGCCCTTCCTAGAAGAATTCGAGGAAGTGGCCCACCTGTATGACTGGACTGACCGCCATAAAGAGGAATATCTCACTGGATGCCATTACCGGGGCTGCCTGCACATGGTTGAGCAAACTGAAGTATGAATGTCGCGGCATTCCTTGGCCCGAGCTGAGAACACGGATGATGGGCACGTTCGGTAGACCGAACGAATTACCCATCCTAGAGAAACAGTATATGGAGATGCTTCAAGTGGAAGGTGAGGGTACACAGGCCTTCATTTGGAAGTTTATGGCCCTCGGTGACCGTGTTTATCCGCACATAGATGACCAACTGCGCATAAATCAGCTACGTTGCACACTTGCATCCTATCCTTCGAAACGCCGTCCACCACACCACCACCGCATCCTTCACGGACTTCGCAAATGCTGTCCTCAATGTGGAGGTGGTTTTGCTGTCCTTGAACCAGTGGCCGATGAAACCAAAGGCTGCATCTGGCGCACAAACAAGTAAAGAAGCATCGAAGACCAATAAAGAGCAGGCGGTAACCGCCGGCTCTAAAGACCACACACATTGTTCTAGGCACGATAAAAAGCTGAACAAAGCTGCAACAACTAATCCGGGGCGACACTCTACTACGGACACCAAACAAGACACCACTCACACATTCGACAAGAGCAAGTCGATGTGCTATAATTGTGGGAAGTTAGGACATTTCTTCAGAGTGCCGCCAACCCAAGAAGAAAGTCACCATCAAGCAGCTTGGGAACAGATCACCGATTATGACACCGAGGAAGAGGTGCAAGAAACGGATGTAATCACCGAAAACGGAGCAGAGTTCGCATTGATCCGATTTGGGGACAAATCCATCGAGTACCTCTTCCAGCTCCAGATTCCGCTAACAAGGCACTTCCACCTGAGAAACCCAATTCTGACGATTCCGACGATTCTGAGAATATACCAGTTCAGTTGATCAATGGGGCTCCCATGTGGGCTTGGACCTCAGCCAAATTAATCACATGCCAGGACACACTCGACATCCTCTCCGCACCTATGAAGGCAGAAGGGTGCTGCAAAAATCAAACGGTAGCCGTCATGGCCCCCGGCACCCAACCCCCAACGAAGGGTAATTCCTGCTGCCGAAAACTGATGAAAACGGTATATCACCAGCTGGTAGACAGCTGTTCACCTCAGGAAGTCGAAGAATACGATGCTAGCGACAGACATCCGCACATCGCCGTCACTATCAATGGAAAAGTTGTACGTATGCTTGCAGACACCGGAGCTATGGGGAGCATCATCTCAGTTGAACTCGCACAGAAGCACAAGTTCGAAATCGAGCCTGTGTTAATCCTGCCCAACATCCAGGGTGTGGGGGGACTGAAGATCACTGTGGTAGGAAGTCTCACTGCACTGGTTCAGCTAAACACCCACGCCGTGCGAGGACACCTGCTGGTGATTGCCGGCCAGCCCAAGGCTATCCTAGGCCGAGACCTGGGCCGAGCTTTACATCTCGCCGTGTCCATGACGACAAAGTATACGTAGAGGATGACCTTTTCGAGTCCACACTCCGACAAAAATGCATCAAAGCACACATCGGATGGGCTCTGGGAAGGACGTCATCAGAAGCTGTTGATAAATCCAACAACACCTCTGGGATGATCTAAAAACCTCTACTCCGGAAGTGACGTTGATCTGCGGTTGGCCACCAATGCTAGCAAGACACCCAACATGACAAATATAAAAATAATCCATTAGTGTTTATTCTATTACATAGATATAAACACTATAAGCATCATATACCAACAATAGGAAAGTGGGAGGAATTGGAGAGAACTGAGGACAGTTGTCAAGAGGTGGGGGAGGGGGTTAAAGGAACCCCCCAATGAATAAATAACCTCACACATCAACAACTCCTATGAACACTCAAATATTACCCAAACTTTAAAAATTCTCACAACTCTAATATTTCAACATGGCCACCAATATTTACATATTGGCAACCACCGCAATAACTACACTGGAACCACGTGGCCTCCAAAACAACTGTCAACCTAGTGGTGTACCTGAAAACCCATCAAACGAGTCAAGGACGTCCAAAAGAAATAGTAAATAAAAAAACATAAAAAGGGGCATAAAGAATATACACCATGTCCCCTTATCATGAATTGACCTATAGTCATTGACCACGACAGTTAAGAAAAAGAAGAAAACTTCAAAGAGAGTGAAATGTCTGGGGGCCAAATCGATGCACACCTCATGAACTTCAAAGGAAAACACAATAGAAAACAGAGAAATAGAAGAACGAAAATAACGGAAGACAATTCAGAGGGATCAATTGAAACCAAAAAAAATTCGGAACCTGCCACCTTCAATTAAGTGATAAAGTTCCTGATGAATCAACCCCTCCAAAAAAACATAACAAACAATAAGGTACACTGGTGACCTTATTGACCAGTGTTTATTTTCTCGACCAAAAAGAGACATTAAAAGAGGGAGAGAGTTAATGGGCAACTTCACACCTCGGTGTGAAAGAAAATAACGGCTCTCCCCTAGAGACTTTCGTTTATTCAAAATAATGAACAGGCACTGGCCTAATAAGAACTGGATCAAGACACCTCTCGGTATTTAAAATTAGTGGAATAACCCCCACCCCCAATAAATGAAAAATAAAATAAAACAAAAACCAATTAGAGCAAGGTGTCCTATTCCAAAAAGGGCCGGCCCTTCGAACTCCCAAATTTAGAAACAAATATATAAAAAAGGACCAAAACGTGGTCAACAACTCCACTTGTTCCTTTTTATCAAGAACAATCACCACCTCGGTCTTCATCATCGAAATTATTTTGAACTCTTCAAAGTTCTCAACTCTTTAAAGTTTTTAACGTTTCAAGTTTTTATTTTGTGTGTTTTCACCTGGTGCGCCTTCAAACCAGCGAACTCCTGTGTGTAAACTCCAACAGTGCACCGAGTCACCAAGACTTTTCTACATCTCTTTTGACTAACAGCAGAGTGATCGGGCACCGATTTCTGCTGTTATTAGGAAGTGACCAGCAGCGGGACAATTTTTTCATTAAAGTAAGAACTTTTCTAATAATCAATTATGTCGGGCTGTGAATCTTGGAGAGGAAGTCGACGAATGTCCTCCTCTTCTAGTGACGAAGACTGAGAGTGGAATGGCAGGGACCGCCGAATCTCCCTCACCACCACCGACGTACAACCAAAAAGTGGCGGGCACTGCCAGCGTACCAGCCACGAGGATAGTCACCGGACATCCCTTCTAGGCGCCGCATCTCCTCCAAGCCGGAGAACTTCCACCGGTGCGGGGAGAAGCGTCTCAAACCTAACTTCAAGCATCCAGTGAACATCGGACGTGAAGGGAAGCCAGATGCTCCCAGCAGCATCGTTCCTTTCGACGTTACAACATCGAAACACTACTGGGAGGAGCGGGAGGACCGCATCGACATTAATACCATGGCATGGGGGGTCAACCAGGCCTACCGCGACAGCATCGCGCCTGGACAGGCCCTCCCGGGTGGAGCTGCTCCACAAGAAAAATGCGGGGGAGGTGGATCAAGACCCACCCCTCTTTAGGACCTTCAGTTGAAGATGCAGCAGGAAGCTGCCATGCGGCAGGTGGCCAGGGACAAGACCCAAGGGGAGGAAAGCCTGGCTTACCTCCGTGCGGTTTGCGCTCGCCTTGACGAGCTGGGTCTCCCCTGTACGGGACAACTCCCGAAGGAGGAGCCCATGCAGATAGAGGCCTGTCTCCAAGGGGCCCGACAAGCCACACCATCCGCCATACCATCGCCATCACCTTCCAGCTTGCCACCCACCTTGCTCACCACCTTGTCGTTATCTTCTTCTTCAGTTGCCTTGACACCTCCAGAACCATTTCAACATCCGGAATCACCTCCATGCCCCTTGCCTATAACGCCATCTATATCTCCGGAACCATCGTCCTCCACAACACCTCTGGAAGCTTTTTGGTACTGGGAGACGATGCTGCCACCTGCCATGCCATCCATTACGCCGCCACCTCCTCCACACACACCGATCAAAATGCCTCCAAAGTTACCTTTCATCGTGACGGTTCCTGGACCTACTGTCACCAAGGTTCCCATTGGGGCTTGCCCCAAAGAATCTCAGCAGGCTCGCAAGAACCGCTGCTCTCCTTCACGTACATCAAGACGCCTCTATCCACCTTGTGGTTCCCAACCTCAGCCCCGACGCCGACTTGACGGAAGAAGCCACCAGGAGCCACCCAGCTCCTCTCGACGCGGCCCTCCGCCGAGGGATAACTTCAACCGCCGAGTCAAATCACCACCACAGGACCTGCGTATTCAACTGGACCGTGACCATCGCCAAGTGTATCGGCACCCAACAAAGATGGCCCCACGCTGCTCCCCTCCTCTGCCACCTCCGTGCTGCCCTCCTGGGATAACTATGCAGCCCACTCTGATGCCTCCGCCCTCTGCAGACCGCGCTGAATTCCTAAAGAAACAGAAGGCCATTACAGACCTTTTGCAGGGTGTTATGCATGACGGAGGTGATCCACGAGAAGCACTGGGGCTTCCCCCAGGCAGCGGCAAACCAGAAGAGGCTCTCAGCAAGGGATCGACCGCGAAGCAACAGCATTAGCAGGCCCGCGATATGACATGCTCTGCCTTGCAACACACCAGACCCATCGCGGGCACACCGACTAGCATGAAGCCAGCAGTCTCCAACCAGCCGCACCGCCCACGGTACCTCCTTCCGGGACTACTGTGAGGCGGTTACCGCTGGACCGTCCTTTCCGAACGGCCACCTCCCGCATAAGGCTCCTCAACAATCTAATAATATTTCCATATAGAATAGGGGCCATTCCACTTAATAACGTAGATTCTTATAAATATTTGGGGGTAACGATTACAGCTAAACTTTCTTGGAAGCTGCATGTCGAACAGATTATTTCCAAGTCTATGCAGATGCTTAGGTTTAGTCAACGCATTCTAAGAAGGTGTCCCAGGGAGGTAAAATGTATAGCATATCAATCATTAGTACGTCCCCATCTAGAATACTGCAGCTCCGTGTGGAATCCCCACACTGAAGACTTAGCTCACTCTATAGAAATGGTCCAACGCAGGGCTGCTAGGTTTGTTTGTGGTAAATATGGATATGCCGACAATGTAACTAAAATGCTTTCAGAGCTTGGTTGGGATAGTTTACTTGCAAGACGTTCAGATTTTAGTCTTAATATCTTTAATCGAATGCTAGAAGGCTCTTGTCCTAAACCTACTTCAAGTAAACTTTGCAGGGCATTATATTTGGGTAGAGGTGACCACTCTAACAAAGTTAGAGAGATTTTTGCAAGAACGGATTCTTATTACTGGTCATTTGTCCCTAGGGCGATTCGACAATGGAACTCGCTTGCTGGGGATTTTGTGCAGGAAAAACGTATTTTATAGGAGTCATAATTTTGTTTTGTTTTGACAATGCATATATTTGCAGCATTAAAAAATATTGAAATTGTTGTTGGGTTTATATCAATAGGGTTTTATATTTTCTGGTTTTGACAATGCATTTTTTATGCTGCACTTGGACTCTTGTCCCTCTGCCATAGGCCTTTATGGCTGCTTGCAGAGTAATTTTTCAAATTCAAATTCAAATTCAAAATCGCTGGGTCACTTGACAGTGCGAAGTATGCTCTGCCAATACCCTCTACATGGGACACTGTGCTGGAGAAAGGGTTCCCTCGATTGGGAACCCTTCGTGGGACTCTCCCGCCAGACAAGTGTCCTCATCACCATCGTCTTCTCCAAACAAAGGATTGTTGAGACGTTAAGTTTCGCCAGGGATTCCATCGACTCGCAGCTACATCCACCCTTCTGGGGGCTTTCGTTAACTCCGTCTTTGGGCTGCCAGCAGGACGGACATTCTGCACCAGTCGGACCTTCATCCCGGAACCGGACCCCAGCTACAGGATCGCCATCCTGTGGGACACCGCTTGGGCCATCCTAAACAACAAGCGGTCCTCACGGCAAATCATCGGGGACCGGGACATACACAACATCTTTCACCGGGACCTGCCGTACGACCAGGCTTGTAGCTGCCTCCTGCTACCAGTGAGTCCAGTTTCTACGGGTTTATGGATCCAGGACCTTCCCCACCCTCCGCAACAGGGATAGTTGCACCGCCCCATGACTCGTGGGGCCGCCACCCATCCAGGTGGTTTTCGAAAAATTTACAAAAAAATAAAAATACGTTGTAACTGTTTTATATCAATAATGTTCCGTTTTTCAAATAATGTTTCCCATTTTTAGGAGCTCGCCATCAGGCGAACTTTAAAAATTTTAAATTTTGTTCTTATTTTAGCCATTTGCATATTAAGGGACACCGCATTTTTGTCAGTGTCCTTATGAAATTACCTCTGTACAAGGTGCGTGCTCATTCACCCTTTCTCCACCCTTGGCTGGAGTACAAGGATGTACTCCAAGCAAAGTTGGCGGGTATGTAACCCCCGGCAACTTGTGATCCCGCCAAAACTATGGCCTGGGGGGTAAACAACTCTTGCTCGTCCCTTTCCCGCTCTGACTCACACCTCTGACTCATACCCAAGCGTGGAGTGATACACTTAGGACCATGGTCACTTGGACCTGGTTACACCTCGTAGGTGTACACAGGTCCAAGGTATAAAAGAACCATGTTCCCTTTTGTTCCTCGTCCTTGTCTTTCCTCTAAATTTGTATTACGTTGATTATTCCGTACCACATCATGGGCATGAGGACGCACCTTTGATAAACAACATTCATCCTTGTAATCTTTATGTTTCTTTGCAAAGATGAATAAAAGTGTTACAACAAGAAACTGTGTTGTCTCTATGTTTGGAAACTAATAACTTCTCTACAGGGGCTGGAGACACCACAAGGTAAAAGAGTGCATACCGATCCTGATGCAGCTACAACATCTTCTACTGATGGTCAATATCAACAGGATGGCATCTATTGACCAGCCCCAGAGAAAACTCCGTGGAAGCCTTCAATAAGAAATACAGCGGTTGCCACCCAGCCGACTCAGTCCAAAAGTTTGACGGATTGACAGGTTTCCGTCCCTTCCTGGAAGAATTCGAGGAAGTGGCCCACCTGTACAGCTGGAAAAACCACCACAAGGAGGAATACATCACGGGGTGTTTCACTAGGGCCGCCCGCACGTGGTTGAGCAAGCGGAGGTATGAGCTTCAGGACATTCCTTTGCCAGCCCTGAGAGTACAGATGGTGGATACGTTCGGGAAACCGAACGAACTGGCCATCTTGGAAAAGCAGTATACAGAGATGCTCCAGAAGGAAGGCGGGAGTACACAAGCTTTCATCTGGAAGTTCATGATACTCGGCAACCGAGTTTACCCACAACTTAACGATCAGCTTTGTATAAGCCAGTTGCGCCGAGCTCTACATCCCACCATACAGAATGCCGCGCACCACGCATCTACGATGTCGTTCAAGGACTTTGGAAATGCCGTCCTCAATATGGAGGTAGAGCTGCAGTCCTTGAATAAATGGCCGACGGAACCAAACCCACAGCTGATTCACAGTCGGGTCAAGGAGCATCAAAGACCGACCAGGAGCAGGCGGCAGCCACCAGCCCTAAAGACAAAACACACCGGTCTAGGCATGATAAAAAGCCTAGTCAAACTGCTGCCACCAATTCAAACCGACACTCTGCAACGAACCACCAACCAGACACCACTTGCACGTTCGACAAGAGCAAGTCAACGTGCTATAATTGTGGAAAGTTGGGGCATTTCCTCCGTGTCGGCAACCAAAGAAGAAAGTCACAATCAAGCAGTTTGGGGAGCCGGTTACCGACTATGACACCGAAGGAGAGGTGCCGGAAACAGACATCATCACTGAGAACGGCATTGAGTTCACCTTGATACGAGTGGCGGGACAAATCCACCAGATTCCGCTTCCAGCCGCAGACTCAGCCGCCGGAGCACCTCCTTCTGAGAAACCAAATGCGACAGAAACAAAACAATAATTCATTAGTGTTTATTCCATGACTAGGGAAATAAACACTATAAATCATCGAGTAACAACAATAGAAGAGCAAGAGGAATTTAAGAGAACAACTGAGGACAGTTGTCAAGAAATGGGGGAGGGGGTAAAAGGAATCCCCCAACGAATAAACAACCCCACAGCATCAACAACCCCTCTAAACACTCTCAAATAACTCCTAAAACTACAAAATTCACACAACTTTAATTTTTGGAATAATTCTAACCTTTTCAACATGGCCGCCAATATTTACATATTGGCAACCATTTCAAACATTACAATAACTTGACTGGAACCACGTGGCCTTCACAAACAACTGCCAACCACGTGGTACACCTGAGATAAACGCCGAAGGCCAGTCAAGGACGTTCAGAAAAAAATAAGAAAATCAAAAGCCATAAAAGGGTCAGCAAAAGAAAACACCATGCTCCCCTTTATTATGAGTAGACATCATTGACCATGCTGTGACAGTAGGAAGACAAAAATTTCAAAGAGACAATTGCTCTGGGGGCCAGACCAATACACTGAGACTTCAAAGAAAAACAAACAACGAAAAAACTGCAGGCCATAAACAAATAAAAGAAGAAGAAAAATCAGTTTTGAATATTTTGTGAGAGCGGACACCTTCAATTAAATAATAAAATTGAAGAACCTGTCACCCTCTCAATTAAATTCGAATTTTTGGGACACCAACTCCCTTCTCACCACCCCAAGAAACAATAACAAACAGCAAGGTACATTAGTAACCTTGCTGACCCATCTACACTGCCTTTTCAAAAGACATTAAGGAAGGGGAGAAAGTTAATTCGCAACTTCACACCTCGGTGTGAAATAAAATAACGGCCCTTCTCCCTCGAGATTCCTTAGTCCTTTTGTTTATCCAAAAATAATAAACAGGACCAGCCTCCGATAAGAATTAGATCAACACCTTTCACATCTAATATCGGTGGGATAACCCCCACCCCCAATAAATAAAGTCATGAAGAAACCAATTAGAGCAAGGTGTCTTATTCTAAAAGGGGCCGACCCTTCTAACTTTTAAAAATTAAATAGAAATATATAAAGTGACCAAACCTGGTCAATTACCATCCGATTTGCTCTCTTCAAAGAAGCACTCATTTAATCATCTTCAATTATATTCACCGTCTATCTTCTTCGATTCTTCAAGTCTTCAAGTTATTCTTGTGCCAAGTCCCAAATTCTAAATTCGGACTTCTTCAGTTTTCGTTGTTCATCAAAAGCTTGAGTGCCACCTTCAAGCCTTTGAACTCACGTGCAGTGAGTTCCTTCAGAACATTTTGGACCTCTTGAAATAATAACAGAGTGACCGGGGACCGATTTCTGTTATTAATTGGAAGTGAACACCAGAAGGGGGACTTTTGAAAAAGTAAGAACTTTTAAACTCTTAAAAACATGCCAGGTAGAGGCTCATGGAGAGGAGGCAAAATGATGTCTGCCTCTTCTAGTGAAGATGAGACGGAGAGTGGAACAGCGGGGACTGCTGGACCCCACTCTCAATCTACCTGCCAACTACGAAAGGCGGGCACCGCCAGTGCGCCCACAACCAGATGTGGCAACCTGGTCTGCTCAATTTTTAAATTTTGAATGAGCAGACGAATTTCCCTATGGTGGTCTGCCTGACAGCTACAGTAGGCTGTTAGGACGGACTCCATTTTGGTGCCAGCAGACCTCTCACCATGAAGTCTATGGGTTAGAGGTCAGATGTGACCTCTGTCCCCTCCAGGTGGAGTTGCCTGGAGGTTTCCTGTGGCCTAGTCAACCACAGGATCTGGGCAGTTGGTTGTAGGCTTGAGCTAAGACTAGACCTGTGGGTGGAGGTCAAGGAGACCTCCACTGGCCAGTGCATCTTTACCTCTATTGTGCCTTTGGCCTGTTGGCCTTTGTTTTATATATGTATAGGGTGTTATAGGTGTATATAATATCACTGCCCTCATCATTTGAGTCATCTTATTCGCCTTAAGTGTAAATTAAACACTTTTAATCATCACTTACTTTGTGTCCGTGTCATTTTTTTGGGGAGTACCGCGGAGGGTGGGTTTTCCGGTTGGGGCAACTCCACCTTCTTCAACCGTCTTGTTTCGGCCGGTACTTGTGTCGGCTCGCAGTAGAACCATTGTTCTACCGCGATATTCTCGGCGTGGCGGCGTGGTCTTTCGTCGTGTCCGTCGTGGGTGGCTCCTGGAGCCGACACATGCCAAGGGGAACACCGTGTGGAGGCGGCTACGGGTACGGTCCCCTCCCCATAAGGAGCCAGAAAGCGGTAAGTTTTACATCCGTTTTGGGGGTGAATTTACCGGGGTATTGTAACGGTCCGGCGGGACGTTACACAGAAGAGAGTCGCCAAACATAATAGATAGGCGCCGCACCTCCTCTGAACCGGAGAATTTTCACTGGCATGGGGAGAAGCGCCTAAAAGCAAGCTTCAAGCGACCTGCAAATGTCGGACGCAAAGGGAAACCTGCTGCTCCAAGCAGCATCGTCCCCTTTGACCTTACGACATCAAAACACTACTGGGAGGAGCGGGAAGACCGCATCGATATCAACACAATGGCATGGGGGTTAACCAGGCATTCCGCGATAGCCTCGCACCTGGCCAACCCATCCCAGGTGGAGCTGCAGCTAGAGGGAAGCGTGGGGGAGGCGGATCTGTGCCTTCCCCTCTCGAAGATCTCCAGTTGGAGCTATAAAGGGAGGCTGTTTTCCGCCAGGCAGCAAACGACAAGAAGGAAAGGGAGGTCAACCTGGCGTACCTCTGCGCAGTTTGCGTCCGCCTCATCGAGCTGGGTCTCCCTTGTACGGCGCAACTCCCAAAGGAGGAGCTCCTGAAAATCGAGGCCCGACTCCAAGAGGCCGCCCAAGCTCCGCCATCGGCCACGCCATCGCCGCCGCCCTTGAACTCTCCAGCGACCCTGTCGACTAGCCTCTCTATGTCTCCTTCCCCATCTGTGACGCCACCAGAGCCATTTCAACACCATTCACCAGTGCCGTCTTTCACTCCGCCACCTCCTCCTCATACACCACTATCGTCACTACCAACTTCCCGATGTGCCACACCTCCACGCAAGGAGATCGCTGCACCAACCCGACATTAGCATCAGTAGTGGTGGTTCCCCAACCTGTTGGTGTTCAGGTTTCCACTGGGGCTCGCCCCAAAGAGCCTCAACAGGCCTACAGGGGCCATCACTCTTCTCGAGACTCTTCAACGACCGCAGCCACATCGCTCTTCGCCTCGTGGTTCCCAACCTTCACCCCGACACCGACCCGACGGAAGAAGTCAGCAGGAACAACATGGTTCCTCTGGACGCGGCCCTCCGCCGCGCGATAACTTCGACCCAAGGGCCAGGCAGGATCTACAGGACATACGCATCCAACTGGACCGTGACCGTCGCTACGAGACTCGGGGCCCATCTAATCGGGTCCCGCATTTCACTTTTTCGAATTTATGTACTTTTCAGGTCCTCAGGAGTCTGTTGGGCCCGCCCGAGTTACGTTTTGAGCAACTTTTGAGCAATCTTTTGGGGCAATTTTCTAGCAATTTTGAGACAATTTTTGGGCAAATTCAAGCACACAAGACGGAAACAGTGGAACTGAGAACTGAACACAAACCACAAAAAAATGTTAATTTAATCAGAAATGTTGCATATTAAAAAATAAAACAAACATCCATTTCAGAGGAGAACGATTACAATGCATTCAAACACACAATTAAGCGTTTTACACTTAAGTTTTAAAAAATCGTTTACATACATACAAACATACATTAAATTAATCAACACGAAATTAAGTATTTCTTGTTTGTGTTCAAGTAAATTAAAATAAATCAAGTTACAGTTGATTTTAGAACTCTTGATTATTCTGTCTTTCAGCAGCAAAATTAAGAGAAATTATCAAGTGTTTTAGAAAGTAGAAGGGTAGCTCAATAATATTTAAGGGTATAATTTTACATTGATATCTTTCAAAATAAACTTTTTATAGACAAAATTTTAAAAAAAATGTCGCCTGCGGTGAAAGTTAGGCCATTTTCAAACTCATCTAAAAACGTATTTTTGAAAGATATTAACATGAAAATACCCTTAAGTGATTGAGCTACCCTCCCTAGCTTCTAAAACAGAATCAAGTTTCTTTTCATTCTACACCTGAAAAACACCTTAAGTTTATTGCCATTTGTAATTCTAAATGTAAAAAAACGTTCGTAACGTGGCTAATCATTTTTTGCATAAATTTATTTTAAAAAGCAGTGTTTAGAAAAAAATTGAAAGTTGTCTAGAAACTAAAATAGTCGATTATAATAAAAGCATTTTTCATGCCGGCAACTTTTAAAATAATCTAATCTTTTTATGGCAATTTGAAAATAATAGGATTTTCCGTCATTTTTTAGTGAAAATAATTTTGAAGTTTGGTATAAAAGGTTTATTTTAAAAGATATCATAATTATCATAGATATCATAGTTTCTAAAAAAAAACTCATTTCAATTCTTTAATTAATAATGCTTCTAAACAAAGTTCACACTCATTATTTAAATGTTGTCAGAACTACTCCAATATTCCAAAACGTTGCTTAAAGTTACACTTAAACCACGACAGACAACACAACTCTATAGTAAATCTATGGAGAGCTTTCTTTAAGTTTCACTTTGGCTTAAGTTAAGTTTTAGAATACGGCCGTAAGCCACCTTCAACTTCAATTAAACTAAATTTAAGTTGATATCCAAACAATTAATAATTTATTGTCGTGAAGCAATAAAGTCAAATCCATTTTGAGAAAGAAATATTTAAAAAGATATGGCAATGATTTAAGACCACGGGTAAAAAAGACTAACTCTTGCCCTTGTTATAAATAGCATTTTATAAAGTTTGGGCTTCGTACAAATTTAAGAAATAAAACCCAAATTGTCATTAATATAAGTAGAATAAAAGGGATGAGGGGGCTATACTATAGATTAAGTCGTCTTAGTTTGAAAAATGAATTATCTCAGTAACTGTACATTTTGTTACAAAATTTGAACCTGAAGCTTCTGAAAAACCTAGAGACAGTCCACAGCCCGTGAACATACTGCATGACACCATAGATGCAATGTTCAATAAAATTTGATATTTCCAAAAAGATGGTCTCGAAAGTTATAAAAAAATGCTAGACTTTCAAATGTTGGACTTTCAAACGTTGGACTTTCAAAACGTTAGACTTTCAAACAGCAACAACATACAGTATGTTGTCTTCAAACTGAGTTTCGAACATTAAGTGAGTTTTCAATCGCTTCTTGAATGTTGTGCCCAAATATTAAGGTGTTTTGGTCACAATATTTCAGTTTTGAGAAAAAAATCATGATGTTTTTAAAATCAAAAATGATAATTTTTTTTATTACATCATGTTGGTTTTTTTTAATACTTTTTATTAATTACAAATTTCAGTTTTTAGTTTTTGTAATTTAACAAACTGGTACTAATAAAAGAGATTATAAGAAAAAACTGGTAAATTCTGAAAGTTTTTGATAAAAAACTTAAAAGAAATAAACAAAAATTAAAATCTTAAGATAAAACAGTTGTTCATAGCACAGTTGACTGTTTTTTGTTTCATTAATCAAAACTCAAAAGTAGGGAGGGATGCACACATTTCATAAAAAACCCCAATTCACTTTTTTGTTACATGCTTTCATACAAGTTGACATTATCCGTTTGCGTGGACTTGTATTTCTTCTATTTTAACCAACTTCCCCATAAGGTTGAGAGCTGAAATATTGTACACTGCAGCCTATACTATAGTGCGACCTGTTAATCTTATCAGATTTTGACAGATCCTAGAATGGCGTGTCCAGGACCCGCCACTATATGAAAGACGGCACCTTAAATTAAACATACTTGAACTGAAAACATCGTTTTTCTATATTTACTTGTTTTCTTATATTCGAGTTGAAAATCATTCAAAATGAAAGTTAAAACATGATTTAATCACTGATTTGAACTCAAGTGATTTTTAATCCTTACATCTATGGCGTTACGTGGCACATACTACAACACTTGTACTTTTTAATAAGTTCCATCATTATCAGAAGTAATGTTATATAAGTTATTCGAGTTATTCATTTTTCAAAACGGTCACATTTTTTTACCTGCATCATATATATGTATGACCACAATGTGTAAAGAGTACAAGTTAATATATATATATATATATATATATATATATATATATATATATACACACATATATATATATATATACATATACATATATATATACATATATATATACATATACATATATATACACATACATATATATACACATACATATATATACACATACATATATATACATATATATACATATACATATATATACATATACATATATGTATATGTATATATATATATATACATACACATATATATATATACATATACATATATATATACATATATATATACATATATATATACATATACATATATGTACATATATATACATATACATATATATATATATATATATATATATACATATATATATATATATATATACATATACATATACACATATACACATATACACATATACACATATACACATATACACATATACACATATACACATATACACATATACACATATATACATATACACATATATACATATACACATATATATAATATGTATATATTTATTATATATAAGCGTTTATTTTTTGTATACATCAATAAAAAACCACATTAAAATATTTGCAAAAATAGAGATTTTCAATGAATGTGTGCGTGGTGTTCATGAGCCATATGTCCAATAAGTGTCCAATAATATGTCCTCTAGTGGCAGTAGGCCAAAAGATGGCCCCCTAAGAAGTTATCAGACGAAACTTTAACATAGAACCATGGAAAAATCGCCGTTTTCTCGCAAATTGCTCGCCCAATTTACGTGAATTTTTGAAAAAATAAAGAAAAAAGTACGCAGTTTCACATTCATGCATTAGTTTTTTAGTATGTCACATTGTTTAGTTATTTTCGATGTTTTATTCTGGATGTTGCTGTTAAACCGAAACTTTTAACCAATGCCAATGGAGATTTCGATAAGTCGGTAAGTTCTTTTCCTTATTTCTTGCAGATTACTTGAACAATTATCGTGAAATTAAAATAGGTAGTTTAATAATTATTGTTTAATTAAATATTCTTCCTATTTTTTGTTTTTTCTTGTGCTATTCAAAAAATGCACTCCAATTATTCAGTGTAGAGTTCAGAATAAAACATTAAAAACAAACAAACAACGAGGGACATTAAGAAACCAATGCCTGATTGTGAAATTTATTTCTTTAAAGTTTCACGATATTTGTACAAGTAATTTGCAAGAAATAATCAAAAGAACTTACCGACTTATCGAAATCTCCATTGGCTTCCATGTTAAAAGTTTCGGTTTAACAGCAACGTTCAGAATAAAACATGAAAAATGACAAAACAAAGTGAAATTTTAAAAAAACTAATGCATGCATGTGAAACTACGTACTTTTTTCTTTATTTTTTCAAAAATTCACGTAAATTGGGCGAATAATTTGCGAGAAAACGGCAAAAAAACACGTACCTGTGCAGCGGTTTTTTCCATAGAGCTCAATGTTAAAGTTTCGTCTGCTAACTTCTTAGGGGGCCATCTTTTGGCCTACTGCCACTAGAGGCGCTTATTGGACATAATATATGGCTCATTAATAGAAAGATAAAATAATGAAGGTGAAGAATTCAAAAGGTTAAGACATTTACATAAAAAAGCATCACACATTTAAAACAAACATTAAAATTACAGAAACTAATAAAAAGCACAAAATGTACAAAAAAAAATGTCGGTGTTTTTTTCCAAATTAATTTGAGCTTGTGAGAAACCCAAGTTTATGAGTAGTAAAAATATTAATTTAAAATCGAAAATCATTTTTCTTTCTGTTTCGATTTTATTTTTGGACATTTTACAAGAACGCCTTTGAAATTAGAAAAGTAAAATAATGCAAAAATGATAATTTTTATTAGGATATTTTGAAAAATAAACTTTTCATAGTAATTTAAATAATGTTCCAGGAATAGATATTTGATTTTTATATCACAAAAAGTTTATTTATTGTCTCTGTCTTTCAAGATCAAAATTAAAAAAAAACTATAGAAAGTGTTATCGAAACTAGAAGTGTATCTCAATCACACTAGAGTATTTTCATGTTAATATATTTCAAAATAAACTTTTTATAAAAAAAAAAATAAGACGAAAAAATGTTTTCTTACGGATGTTACCAGATCCTCATACGTTAAGTATGTTGAAAAATATCAAAATGAAAAAAAAATCCTTAAGTGATTGAGCTATCCTTCCAGTTTTTAAAACTCATTCACGTTTCTCTTCATTTTGAACATGAAAGACAAAATAATCAGAGTTCGAGAAGCATTTACACTTTAAAAACCATCTTAACGCATACCTTTACTTTTCTATTAACAAGTAATGTTTAACTTTCTTTTAAAAAGTCAATGTACCCTTTTTAAATATAGAAATTGCAAATAAACCATGTAAAATGGCAGGGGTTTTTTTTTTGCAAAAGTGATTCCTTTGCGAAATTCATATTATATAAGCATCGAGATCGCAGTTTTCTTTTAAATATATAATGTACTTAAAACTAGCTCTCGGATCTGTATGCAATATCAAGCAAACGTGTTTAATCATCTGTGGCCCAGTAACATTCCCGTTTAGAGATGAACCAAGAATTATGATTTAATTAATCAAAAACACAGGTTAGATACTAGAACTCTAAGTGACAACTAATAGTAACCAGACATCTAGCCTCCAACGATCCTTTTTTGATTAGAAAAAAAAGCATAACTGCAGTTGCTCTAATGATAATGATGATGATGATGATGATGATTATTATTACTTCACAATTAGCACCTGAGCCACAAATTGAAAAAAAAAACATTTGCTTGATAGTGCATAAAAATCCGAGCTTTACTTATATAAGAAACTGTTACTTGAATACACAATCTTTCGCAATTAGATAAATTAGAATAATTACAAGAAAAATCAAGTGAATAAAATGATTAATAAGCGAAAGCAACTAAAAAGATCGCAAGCAAAATTATGAATAAAATTTCGTGTCCCTAAATGTGACACCGACTTAAAAAAAAAAATGCATAGATTTGTAATGAAAGCCGATTTTATATTTTAATAAATATGCTTTTAAAAAAACAAGTTCGACTTAAAAAGATAGCGACCAATTATTAAACATTACCATAATGAAGAGAATAAATTCATTATTATTATCTTAATTTTAAATTAAAAGCAAAAAATTTAATTAATCTAAGTAAGCTTTTAATAATAAGCTCATTCAAAGGCAAAAATGTGCAAAACTTTTTTTAAAATATGTTCTTTCTCACTATACCCTAAAATAGATACACGAAAAAGTACAATTATCATAATTTAAAAAGCGTGCAAACTTTCAAATTATTAAAATAATTTTCAAGATTAACTGTTATTTAATTTTTTTTAAAAAAACTTGTACACAGTGATAAAGAAGCAAAAAAAATGTTTTTCAAATAAAATCAACTCATATTAAATTAATACTGAGTGAGGTCTTTAAATTCAAATGTCCATGTGATCTGATATCATATCACTTTTATTTTTAAAAGGTTAAAAAAAAGTTAAAACTGTCTGATCAAAACAGATCAAAGACAAAAACAAAAATCATCCTCGATCTGAAAACCGTTGACGAATAACTGAATTTAATGAATTGAAGATGAACTCGTAAGTGGACATTCAATCAAATTATTTTTATATCAAAAATTTAATCTGGACGAAGAGGATTGAGAATTACAACTTTTAAGAAAGCCTCATTGTGAATGCAATTGTAAGAAGTCTTCTTGAAAGAGAGACATAGGATTTCAGGATTTCTTTACATTGTACTTTTTTTTACTCAATCATGAATTTAAGAGTTAGAATAAAATATCAAATTAAAATTATAATTTTAAAATCAAAAAATTAAAATCGATTTAAAAAAAAAGTTGATTTTATTGATTTATTTATGTTTAAATAGTTTTAAATGTAAACAAGCTGATTTTCGAATTCTGGTGACGAGAAACTACTTTTTAAGGGTAGCTCAATCACATCAGAGTATTTTTTTTATATTGATATCTTTCAAAATTAACTTTTTATTATACATGTAGATAAAAATTAAAAAATAACTACTGCTTCGAGTTCGGTCGTTTTCAAACTCCCATAAAAAGCTTATTTTAAAAGATTCTTGAATTTGAAGATTTACTCTGCAAGCAGCCAACAAGGCCTGTGGCAGAAGAACAGAAGTCCAATTGCAGCATGCAAAATGCATTGTGAAAACTCAAAGATATAAACTAGAGGTGGGAAGAATCCTAAATTTTCTCGAATCCGAATCCTAAAAGATTCTCGAATCTCTCGAATCCTTCTTATAAGAATCCTCTATAATTCATTAAGATGATACAAATAAATGAAATAATATTAAATATTAAATTATTAATAATAAAAAACAAGTGTGACACTCAAAGTCAGACCACAAAGCGATTGCAGCGCCAACATTCGGAGAAATTTTGAACTAAACACTGTAGCTAGGCTCTTAATAGTTTTTTTTAGGTTAGGCTTTGATAGACGAAAAATGCGTGAAGATTTGTGTTTTTGAATCGCGAATATTTTTCAAGATTTGCGGGATTCGAGGATTTGAATGTCTCATCCCTTATATAAACCCAATAACAATAATTGCAATGTGTTACGGTGCAGCTGAAAAAATTCTGCATTGTCACAAAATTAAGAGCCTCATCATACAAGTGTATTTTCATGCATGAAGTCCTCTCTGCAAGAGAGTTTCATTGTCTTACCACCCTAAGAACATATGACGAGTAAGATGAATCGTTCCATGTGGAAAAATCTCTATAATTTTGTTAGAGTGGTCAATCCTACCCTGCACCGTTTACTTGAAGTTGATGTAGGACAAAAGCCTTCTATCATCCCCTTAAAAATGTTAACACTAAAATCTGTCCTCCTTTCAAAGTAAACCGTCTAAACCATGCTTCGAAAGCAATTTTGTCTCACACTCATTAATCTCATATTTGATTGCCATGACAATGATTGCCATATTATGGATAGTGACTTGAAAGCAATAGAGGCATGGTGTCCTAAATGGCAACTTCAACTTAATAAGGAAAAATGTTGTGTAATGAGGGTAGCTAGGGGAAGGAATCCAGTAATATTTCCATATAGAATAGGGGCCATTCCACTTAATAACGTAGATTCTTATAAATATTTGGGGGTAAGGATTACAGCTAAACTTTCTTGGAAGCTGCATGTCGAACAGATTATTTCCAAGTCTATGCAGATGCTAAGGTTTAGTCAATGCATTCTAAGAAGGTGTCCCAGTTAGGTAAAAAGCATAGCACGTCCATTAGTACGTCCCCATCTGCAGCTACTGCAGCTCAGTGTGGAATCCCCACACTGCAGACTTAGCTCACTCCATAGAAATGGTTCAACTCAGGGCTGCTAGGTTTGTTTGTGGTAAATATGGATACGCTGACAGTGTAACTAAAATGCTTTCAGAGCTTGGTTGGGATAGTTTACATGCCAGACATTCAGATTTTAGTCTTTAATCGAATGCTAGAAGGCTCTTGCCCTAAACCTACTTCAAGTAAACTTTGCAGGGCATTATATTTGGGTTGGGGCGACCACTCTAACAAGGTTGGAGAGATTTTTGCACGAACAGATTCTTATTACTGGTCATTTGTTCCTAGGGCGATTCAACAATGGAACTCGTTTGCAGGGAAAACGTATTTTATGGGAGTCATAATTTTGTTTTGTTTTGACAATGCATATATTTGCAGCATAATAAAAAAATGATTGAAATTGTTGTTGGGTTTATATCAATATGGTTTTATATTTTCTGGTTTTGACAATGCATTCGCTATGCTGCACTTGGACTCTTGTCCCTCTGCTATAGGCCTTTATGGCTGCTTGCAGAGTAATTTTTTAAATTCAAATTCAAATTACCACAAAGAAAAATAACAGCCCTACGTTAAAGTTGTTGAACCATTTCAACAGAATTAACTACATCTGCAGTGTGGGGACTACACTAGCAATATTTTAGATGGGGGCGTACCAGCGATTGGTATGCTATACACTTCGTTTGGAAACCCTTTTAGAATTCATTGGCTAAACCTAAACATTTGCACATATGCTAATGCTAAAAACCGTATTAGTTTATACTAAAATATAACCACAGATGGAGCTACAGTTCTTTATGAAAAAGAAAAATTCCTCCAAGGTGAAAATATGAAAGAAAGTGAATGAACTCTTTAAATTAAACGAATACATTTTGTCATTTTATTATTTAATAACAAAGAAACAGAGCTTTCTAATTGTTTTAGTTAATTAGAGATAGTGCAAAGATAGAAGTTATTAGAACTTGGCTTTGTTTTTTCTGCTTGTGATGTCAGATGAGTTTACAAAATATTTAGGATTTTGTCATTTAATGTAGCAAACATTCTCAACAGTTTAAACAAGAGTTCTTGCATTATTTTTGTAACATGCCTGTGGAGACCCAGGCCTAATTTTTTGACCCAAATATAATGCCATGTACAGTTTACTAGAAGATGGTTTAGGACAAGAGCCTTCTATAGACCATTTAAAAATGTTTAGACTAAAAGATGTTAACATAAAAATATCCTTAAGTGATTCAGTTACTCTTCTAGTTTCTAAAACACTATTCAGAGATTGAGATTCTCTTCATTTTCTCACCTCAAAAGACAGAGATAACCAGAGTTTAAAGAGGGACGTTTACGCTTTAAAACCAGTTTAATATAATGTAACGTTTTTTTTTTAAAAATAGTCTTATTAAAACTTCGAAATGTTTAAAAAAAATTCAAAATGAGTTGAATTTCGACAATAAATTAAAATTAAATAAACTTCACTTTCAACTTCTTTAAACTTAAAAACAAATATTTAAGAATTGATTTATAATTAAGAAAGGAGTTCAAAGGGGGTTTAAAGGAGTTAAAAGGAGTTTCTTTGAGTGAAATATTACTTCGTAAATATAAACAACCCCCCCCCCATCCCCCTACTCCCTCCAAAAAAACAGGGCAAATTACAAACTTTTTTTCCCGAAGTCACAAAAAATATTGAATTCCTATAATAGAGAGAAAGAAGAATTAGAAGACGAAAACCAACAAGTTGCCATTATTAAAGGACGTTGTGCAAAAGACACCTGGTATAATAATTAATATTAATATTAATATATATATATGTATATATATAAGCAGCAGCACCCATAAGAAAGGAAAGTAAAAATGAAAACCGTGAAAATTGGACCGGCTCCTAAAACACATCCAAAAATAGAGTGAAATAGAGAAATATTAACAATTATGAATCTTTAAAGACTAAAGAATTATGCGTTTTTCAACATATGAAGCCTGTTTAAGAGGCTAGAAATTTGTAAGAGGAGGAGGAGAGTAATTAAGTAATATACCTCGTTTCCACTACAAAAATTAACTGCAGTCAAAAAAATTTAATTAGTTAATTTTCTTGTCGAAACAAATGTGGTTACAATAATCACGTAGTTGAATTTTTGAACAGTGAAGTCGACTGAATGTGGTTAATTACATTATTGAATGGTTAAATATACGTCACTTTATGTGTGTTCAAACAAAATTTAGCGTAAAAGGAACATGGCGAATAGTGAAAGTAGTTACTCAATTCTCGCCTGAATGAGGAGCTCTCACTATCCATGGCGGATAGTGAGAGCTCCTCATTCAGGCGAGAAGTTTTTAAATTGAATTATTTGAATGAACCAAACACAGTGACGTATTTAATATTTCAATAATGTGGTTATAACCACATTGTGTCAACGTAGTTAATTTCAATGTTCAGAAATTTAACCATGGTTTATGTAACCACATTTGTTTCCACTAGAAAATTAACTGTGGTTAACATTTTAACTGCAGTTCATTTTTCCTAGTAGAGCCTATAAGTGTGCATTGCAAATTTGCAATTAACCTCGTCGTTCGTGAAATGTTTGCCTCTAAACAAGTCTCATTGATTGGAAGACGCATAACTATTTTAGCTGTAAGATGTTTTTAATGAACAGCTGATTTACGAGTTCTAATTATTCCGTCTTTCGGAAGCAAATTACGAGAAACTACAAAGTAATTTAGTAACTAGAAGGGTAGCTCAATCATTTAAGTGTTGAAAACCATGGTTGAAATCTTTCAAAATAAACATTTTATAGTACCGAACATTAAAGCATAAAATCTGCTTAAAGTTGAGTCATTTTCAAACTTCCAGCAAAAAAGCATATTTTGAAAGATATCAACATGAAAATACCTTTAAGTGATTGCGCTACCCTTCTAATTTCTGAAACATGTTCAAGTTTCTCTTCACTTTATTTCTGAAACACGAGAATATTGAGAGTCCGAACTTCGAGGAGCGTTTACACTTTTTTTAATCACCTTAATAATGATGATGAATAAGAAGAAAAGAAAAAGTGAAAAAGAAATGAGATAAAAAGGAAAGAGCCGGCTTTTGTTATTGTCATTCGGTCTCCGAGAGACTTCGGTCATCGTAAGACCCAGGATGGACGTGGTTAGGAGCGTACGACCCATCAGGAGTGGGCACTTCATCCGAATAATGACCTCTTGAACTGGCATAAGCCAAAGATTTCTGATAACTAAACAGCTGCCTTTCGAGACTGTAGTTCTCTGCTTGAAGAGCGTTTATCTCTCTTCTAGTAATTATAAATCAATTAAGAATTATTAATTAAGAAAATATGAACAGCAAGAAATAATAAAAAAAGATTTTTGTATTTTTAAAATTAATGAGGGAGATTTGCGACACCTTAAAACGTGGTGGTTTTTTTTAAAGAAAAGTGTGAAATTATGCGACTTTACACAAATTTCCCCCAAAAATATGCAATTTATGCATTTTTATTTTGAATTAAACTGATTATTAATGCACATATGACACTCAATAGTTGTAACTATTATATATCTTCGAACTCTTGACTATTCCGTCTTTCGGGAGCAAAATTAAGATAAACTAGAAAGTGTTTTAGAAACTAGAAGGGGTAGTAAACCCCCTTGAGGATATTTCCTGTTGATATCTTTCAAAATAAACTTTTTTATAGACAAAAATGATAAAAAAAAACCGTCTATCCTTGTTCCTCTCTTCGTTCTGTCACTGTTTGTGTAAGCACATCGGAATTTATATAAATTGAAATGAACTGCTTTTCTTTCTCTCAAGGTCAACTATATGTTGCGCTCTCCCCATCCAAGAACCCCATGATATTAAATTGAAGAAGGGGGGGGGGGAAGGTTGGAAAGGGTATTGGAGAGAGAGAGAGAGAGAGAGAGAGAGAGAGAGAGAGAGAGAAGCGTGGCGGGGAAAAAAGGGGGAGGGGAAACTGAAATTGAAATGAAATGAGTAAAAAAAGGAACAAACGACGCGCTTGCGCACACCAGAGATAATGAAAAGCTCATTTTCTCTTTCAAATATAAAAAGGGAGAGGATAATAGTAGCAAAATTAAACTAGAATTTATCACGGGCAATTGTGCCCTGCATTAGAATTTCTTTTGCTCCGCCCTTTTATGAACGTCATCAATTTCTAACTGGTTAGTTACTATGTTTGATGTCACATGCTCCGCCCTTTTCAATTTCTAATTGGTTTGTGAATTTGGCTCCCGTCATTTATGACGGGTTACCCCACTAGTTAAAAATATTTGTCTCCTTAAAGTCGGATCATTTTCAAATTCATATATAAAAAGCTTATTTGAAAGATATAAACATAAAAATACTCTTAATAGTAATAGTGTTACTCTTCTAGTTTCTAAAACATTTTCAAATTTCTATTTATCTTGCAGCTGAAAGACGGAATAATCACGAGTTTAAGAGGATGCATTTACACTTTAAAACCACCTTAAGGCTGCGCAAAACCTGAAATAAGACCAGGAAAAAAAAAGCAAAACGAAAAAGAAAAGAATAAGAAACAATAAGTTTTATATTAGAAATAAAAATCCTTACTACAACTCTTGTTATTTTGCATTTTGAAACATGCATTTTACAAGCAACAATAAAAAAAGCAAAGAAACGTAGAAAATTGGCAACCAAAAAAAAAATGAAATTAAAAGTGTGAACTAACTTCATTTGATAATTTTGAGCCCTCGACGTATCATCGTACTTATGATAAGTAGACTGAAAAAGGAGTAAAGATTCAATCCATTCGATTTGAACGATGATCTGGTTGTTCGATTCCAGGTAACGATAACACGGATCGTTGATCTGAAAACCAATTAAAAGATGGAAACATTCATTAGTAAATCTCAATTAACACATTATATATAAGTAGCCCATTTGCAAAATATGCAAATATTCTGCATTTTAGAACAAATCAAAGTGTTTTAGGAACTAGAACTTGTCATTGGATCATTTAATAGTATTTTCATGTTGATATCTTTCAAAGTAAACTTTTTATTGATAAGAATTTAAAAAAATGCCTTCTACACATACAAAAAGTTTATTTTAAAAGATATCAACATGAAAATATCCTTCATGGATATTTGCCAAAACATATGATGTTGGTTCTAAATAGTATTTTGAATATGGCTAGGGCGTCCCCCGCCATAAGCGACGCGCAGCTGCAACGCCTGGTGGCTGTGATAAATTGGAGAGGGCTACCCCACAGTGGACGGGTGGGGCTAAAGAAGGGAGTCCAGCATCAACAACAAGGTCTTGGAAGTAGTGGTAGAAGTGGAGGTACTAAACTTAGGTTTGGCACCTGGAATATAGGGAGTTTGACAAGGAAGCCTAGGGAGTTATCTGGTGTGCTAAAGGCTAGGAGGGTAAATGTTGCATGTCTGCAGGAGACAAGATGGAAAGGTGATAAATCCAGAAACATTGGGATGGGTATAAACTAATTTATGCAAGTAGTGAGGAGGGCAGAAATGGAGTGGGAATTGTCCTAGATCACGAACTCAGACATAGTGTGGTTGAGGTTAGGCGGATAAATAGTAGGCTGTTAGTAGTAAAGGTAGTTTGGGGTGGCATTGATATGAATGTAGTTAGTGCATATGGCCCCCAGGTTGGATTAGATACAGCCAGGAAACGAGCATTCTGGGAACAGTTTGATGACCTGATATTGGGCTTGAGTAGGAAGAAACAGGTCATAAATGGTGGGGACTTTAATGGACATGTAGGTAGAGGTAGGGAAGGGTATGAAGAGGTACATGATGGGTGGGGCTATGGAGAGCGAAATAAAGCAGGGGAGAGTGTATTGGAGGCGGCAGTGGCACATAAGTTAATTTTAGCAAACACTATTCCAGAAGCGAGAGGAACATTTGATTACTTTTAAGAGCAGGGCAGGAGAATCCCAGATTGATCTCTTCATGATTCGGAATGAGGATAGAAACGAGTGCAAGGATTGTAAAGTGATACCGAGTGAAAACTTAGCGGGACAACATAGGCTAGTAGTGCTACACCTAAAACTTAGGGGTGCAAAACAGGTGGTCAGACATAGATATGCCGAGTTAGGTACCAGAGCAGGAGAAATGGCAGTATATAAAATAGCTAGGGCTCGGGAGAGGAAAGGCAGGGATATTGAAAAGATGTTGAGTGTCAAGCATAATGGGGGCAAAGAATTGTGGGGTAGGGAGCCAGTACAGAACAGGTGGGGGAATATTTTAGTAAGCTTATGAATGAGGGGGTAGAGCATGAGCCTTCCACTGAAAGAAATAATGATGGAGAAGAAGTTGAGCAGGTTAGGGATGAGGAAATTGTTCAGGCATTGCAAAAAATGAAGCTAGAGAAGGCTTTAGGGCCAGATGGGATACCAGTAGAGGTGTGGAAGGTCTTGGGGAATGTTGCCATTTCCTGGCTCACAAAGTTATTCAATAGATTGGCTATGGGGGATAGAATGCCAGAAGAATGGTGGGACAGCTGGTTAGTGCCTATTTTCAAAGGGAAGGGTGATTTCAGGAATGTGGGAACAATAGAGGTATTAAATTGATGAGTCATATGATGAAGCTGTGGGAGAGTAATTGAAGCCTGACTACGGGGTAAAACTGCAATTGGGGGAAGTCAGTTTGGGTTTATGCCAGGAAAATCCACACTGCACCCTATTTTTGCCGTAAGGCAAGTTATTGAGAAGTTTCGGGCTGCCAAGAGAGTTACACATGGTATTTATATATCTAGAGAAAGTCTGTAACAGAGTACCACGGAAGTTATTGTGGAAGGGCTTACAGAAGAAGAGGGTGGGTGAGAGTTATATAGATATGGTGAGGGACATGTATAGGGATGAACGGACAAGTGTTAAAACTGCCTGGGGGTTCTCTGATTGTTTTCGTGTTAGGATTGGTGTGCACCAAGGCTAAGCACTTAGTCCATATCTATTCATTTTGGTCCTGGATGAGTTACTGGCAGAGGTGAGGCAGGAGGTCCCCTAGTATATGCTGTTTGCAGATGACATAGTCTTAGTTGGGGAATTCGAAATGGAACTCGAGATAAGGTTAGAGGAGACTAGGAATGCCTTGGAATCAAAGGGGTTGAAAATAAGTAGGGCAAAAATGGAGTACATGAAATTTCTGTGGGATGGAAAAGAACAGTTGAATGAGGGGATTAGACTTGGGGACAGTTTAATGCAGCAGGTGCATGACTTCAAATATTTAGGATATGTGCTGCAAGATGATGGGAGCTTAGACTTAGACACCACAAACCGGATAAAAGCAGGTTGGCATAGGTGGAGGCAGGCTAGTGGGATATTATGTGACAGGAAGTTACTTTATAAGACAGTAGTCAGACCAGCTAAGTTGTATGGCTCAGAATGTTGGGCAATCAAGAAGATGCATGAGGATAGAATGCAGGTAGCTGAGATGAGAATGCTAAGGTTTATTAGTGGGGTGACCAGAAGTGATAGGATCAGAAATGATTTTATTAGGGGTAGTGTAGGGTAACAAATATAGTAGAAAAGAAGCAGGAAAATAGGCTGCAGTGGTTTGGGCATGTCCTCAGGAGCGGGGAAGATGGGCTGCTGAGGCAAGCAATGAACTTAGACCTGGGAATAAAACGGGGTAGAGGAAGACACAAGCAAACATGGGACATGGTAGTAAAATGGGATATGGTGGCATGTGGGGTCACTGGGGGCTTGGTGCAAAATCGGAATGAGTGGAGAGTTAGAACCAGTAAGGCCAACCCTGCTGCTTGCTGGAAAAGGTACAGGAAATGATGATGATGATGATGATGATCAACATGAAAATATCCTTACGTTAATTAAGGTGGTTTTGAAATGTAAACGCCTCTGATTATTCTGTCTTTCAGATTTAAAATAAAAAGAAGATTGAATATGTTTTAGAAACTAGAAGAGTAGCACAATCATTTCAAAGTATTTTCATGTTGATATCTTTCAAAATAAGATTTTTAAGCGAGGTTCAAAATGATCCGACATTAAGAAGACGAATATTTTTAATTTTCGTTTATTTTGAAAGATATAACACTAATTTTCACTATTTGCATACTCATAATTGATTTATCTAGCTTTCTAGTTTCTAAAACAGTTAAGTTTTTTCTTCATTTTGCGCCTGAAAGACAGAATGACCAGTTTGAGAGGATTTTACACTTGAAAACTACAGTAAGAAGAAAACTTGTACTTTTTAGGTCCGCTTCACACGGGACACATTTATGTCGCACTTCATGTTACAATGCAGTGGTAGACGCGGCGTGCGTCACACGGACCCATTCGTTGAAAACAATGGATTGTTGTCAGTGCATTCCATTGTTAAAACCTTGATCACCATTGACAAACAGGGGGTGTTCGCCACTCGTGGCTGAATATGAACACTCATCAATACTCTAGAACAAAAATAAAAACGATGGCGGTCTTTCTTGTGAAAATTACCATAGTAATCAATGATCTGGTTAAAACGAACACTTTTTGTGGCGACACAAAGTGTTCCATGTGAAACGGGTCTTAAGCAGCGTTCCAACATGAAAAAATCCCAATTTTTGCTAAGTTTACTCTCTTCAAACTGTTTTGCGGGCTCAGGTTAAAGTTCCCCTTCTTGAATTTGGTCCTTGGTTGTCTCTATATCAAATTCCGTTCAGAAATGGCCTCAAAAAAAGAGCAGCTTGACATGAATGAATCAAAACACACACATAACACACAATCTTAATGTCAGTTATGTTCATGTGTTTCAGTCAAAGGGAGGAAAAAAAGCAGAGACTTTCTTTAATCGTTGAGGATTTCTCACTCCTCATTTGTCATTTGCTCGAATGAACACAAATGTTCAGTACGTAGACGACATCCATCTTAAAATACAAGATACTGACCATCGTCGTCGTCGTCGTCCCCCACCCCTCTTCCATAACCAATGATGAAACACATCAGATAGAACCATCATCATTATATGTGGGTCGAGCTCCAGCTTCATCTATCCAAAGGATGTTTCACTTTGATGTGGTCAACTTCAAGTTGCTTGAGCCACAAAATCAAAACACATCCAGCCATTAAGGTCAAAATTCAAGACGAATACTTTGTTATGTTTTATCAAGCTCCCTTATACAAGATGTTTAAACCATGTCAAAAGGGTTCAAAAGTTGAAGTTAAATTTCTTTTCTTGAATATGACTCATATTTCCACCAACCAAATCGAATTTTTAGATGAACCCAACTTAAACGATGACCCCTCCCCTCACTGTATGTGTAACGCTGTGCAAACAACTTGGCCAAAAATGTGTAAGCACATCGGAATTTATATAAATTTAAATGAACCGCTTTTTTTTCTCAAGGTCAACATTCTGTTGAGCTCTCCCCATCCAAGAACCCCGTGATATTAAATTGGAGAGGGGGAAATGGTTGGAAAGGGTAGGGGGAGAGAGAAACAGGGAGGGAGAAAAAGGGGGAAGGGGAACCTGAAATTGAAATGAAAGGAGTAAAAAAAGAGACAAACGAGAAAATGCGCACACCAGAGAAAATGAAAAACTCATTTTCTCTTTCAAATATAAAAAGGGGGGGGGGGGATAATAGTAGCAAAATTAAACTAGTATTTATCATGGGCACCTGTGCACAGCATTAGAATTTCTTTTGCTCCGCCCTTTTATGAACGTCATCAATTTCTAATTGGTTTGTTACTTGGTCTGATGTCACATGCTCCGCCCTTTTCAATTTCTAATTTGTTTGTTACTTGGTCTGAGGTCATCAAAGGGCAGAGGAAAAAAAATTCTAATGCTGGGCACAATTGCCTGTGAATTTGGCTCCCGTCATTTATGACGGGTTAACCCCACTAGTTATTCAATATTTTCAAATAAATTTTAACTTTATCTTAAAAAGCAATATCAACCAAACTTGCCTATTACACGTAGCCTCTCCCCCCCCGCCTAAATCAATAGTTCCGAAATTGTGTGCGACTAGTGTGCTGTGAGTTTTACTACTGTAGGTGTGCCGCGATTTTTTTCAGTTTTAAAAAATGACTGTGCTGTGAGTTATTATATCACTGCGTTAGAGTTACCAGTGTGTCGAACCCAAAGCAATAATACAATAATAAGGGGTTCAAAGGTTATTACTTCATTAACTAGATTTTATGAATATGTATTCATGGATAGAGTCTACCATTAATTATTAACTCAAGTACTTGTGATTAAAATCCAGTACAATTAGTGAATAAATATTTAAAACTAGTGGGATAACCCGTCATAAATGACGGGAGCAAAATTCACAGGTAATTGTGCCCAGCATTAGAATTTCTTTTCCTCCGCCCTTTTATGGCGTCAGACCAAGTAACAAACCAATTAGAAATTGATGACGTTCATAAAAGGGCAGAGGAAAAGAAATTCTAATGCTGAGCACAGTTGCCCGTGATAAATTCTAGTTTAATTGTGCTACTATTATCCCCTCCCCTTTTTATATTTGAAAGAGAAAATGAGTTTTTTATTTTCTCTGGTGTGCGCATGCGCGTTTCATTTCAATTTCAGTCACCCCCTCCCACTTTTTCCCCTCGACGTTTCTCTCTCTCTCTCCCCTTCTACACTTTCCAACCTTTCCCCCTCTCCAATTTAATATCATAGGGTTCTTGGATTGGGAGAGTGTAACATATAGTTGACCTTGAGAAAAAAAAGGGGTTCATTTATTCATTTAAATTTATACAAATTCCGACGTGCTTCAAGGTTTTTGTCCTTGTTTGTACAGCGTTAATCACACACAGAGACCTGGCTTAATATATATATATATATATATATATATATATATATATATATATATATATATGAGTGGGGTAACCCGTCATAAATGACGGGAGCAAAATTCACAGGCAATTGTGCCCAGCTTTAGAATTTATTTTCCTCCTTTCTTTTACGCCCTTTTCCTCCACCCAATTAGAAATTGAAAAGAACGGAGCATGTGACATCAGACCAAGTAACAAACCAATTAGAAATTTAAGACGTTCATAAAAGAGTGGAAAAGAAATTCTAATGCTGGGCACAATTGCCCGTGATAAATTCTAGTTTAATTTTGCTACTATTATCGCCTCCCCGTTTTTATATTTGAAAGAGAAAATGAGCTTTTCATTTTCTCTGGTGTGCGCGCATGCGCGTCGTTTGTTCCTTTTTACCCCTTTTTTCCCCCTCCACATTTATTTCTCCCCCACCCTGCCCAACCTTTTCCGATCTCCAATTTAATATCATGGCGTTCTTGGATGTGGAGAGCGCAACATAATGTTGACCTTGAGAAAAAAGCGGTTCATTTATTTAAATTTATATAAATTCCGATGTGCTTACGCGTTTTTGTCCTTGTTTGCACAGCGTTACTGACACAGGGAAGGAAAGAAAGATGGGGCCTTTGATCAGCAGAAAAGTCTTAATTTTTCTCCAATCTCAAGCTGTTTTTCACCCACACCTTTAAAATGTTACCCATTTTGTTATTATCTCCTCCGACAACTTCACTCTCTAAAGAGTAACATAAATCTTTAAAAAAAAAGTAGAAAAGTGCTGACCAATGCATCCACCTTCGAACATCTGAAAAGTCGATAATAGTCTCTAGAATGACCAGCCGAAAATGTCAATTATAGTCTGTTCGTTGTGGACGCTAGTTTTCTCTACTTAAAACGCAAACAACACACACACACATACATGAGAAAGGCGGGTACACAGTGGGGTTTTTTTTTTTTTTAACAACAATGGATGTGTCCGGAAACTAAAGCCTACATATCTCTATGCTGCAAAGAATCTAGAAAGGTGGTTGCTCTCCATCCTCGTTTCCGAATTAACTATTTCTGAACTATTTTCTCCATAAATACGATAAGGTCATCCTGGTCATGGAAAGCCTCATATGAGGTGGTCACATGCAGCGCAAATATTTTTAAACGTTCATCTTGAATGACTGGTTGTAATCGGAAACTAAAAAAAATGCTAATACCTGGAAAGAAAACAGAAAAAGTCCGAAAACTATACTCGATTCATCTACTCTTTGCAAAAAAAAAACAATCATAGACTATTTCGGGCATTGGCAGACAGCCGATTTCGGTGACAAAAAACACCGTGTGTACAAATAAAAAAAACTATGTCGCAGGGATCGAACAACTTGCGGAAACAAAAGTCTTGAAGTGTTAATAGTAACCTGTGTGCCCACAAGTTGGCGTTTGCCTTGCGACATTCGACCTTGCATTCTTGATGTTTCTTTACAAAGATGAATAAAAGTGTTACAATGAGAAACTGTGTTGTCTTTATGTTCGGTAACTAAGCACTTCTCTACAGAGGCCGGAGACACCATAAGGCAGGAGACACACAATCCTGACGCAGCTACAACATCTTCTATCGGTTATTACATTCAGGAGATGTATATCAGCGTCGACAGAGAGCAGGATGCCACCATCCTTCTGCATCGATTTCACCCCCATGCAGGAGGATGATCGTAATCCGACTCCATCCAGCTACTTCTATGACTCTGATCTTCCTTGTGCGGGCACCGCACGATTACAGGAAGAAACAAGTCGCAGAAAACACCATCTACAAGTTGGTAAAATTATAGTATCGATGCCAAAAGCTCACGTGTTTTTATTCCAAGGTGTACTATTTTATATGGATGAGATCGTATCTTTTAGATTAGTCTTTCTACCTCATCAAGGCCATCCACTTTCTAACGAGCTCTTAGTTTTTATTCATTGTGGGTAGCTTTCCCCAAATGAGAAGACTGTATTTAACATGCAGGTTTCAACTAAAATTGCCATGGATGTGTTTCGTATGACCAAAGAATCGTGCGAACGGTAAAAATATCTAACTCACAACTCATCCCGGGCCCCGTGTAATGATGTACGAGAAAGCCACTCATGTTTATAGGAGATTTACCAAACTGCTAGTTTTTTATTCTTTTGAACCGAAGCTTTCTTTGGTGCGGTTTTCCTTTTATTAGCGACTTTCTTCTTTGGTGCTTTCCTTTTCACTGTATGCTTTGTCCTGGCCACGGCTCTTCTATTTCCAGATGTTTTAGCGGTTTTTCGGTGCTTAGTTCCGCCTGTCATAGTCTTCAAAAATTCATCCCCAGCTTCCATTCCAGGCCTTTTAAGGCACTTTTGAAAGATTCCCCAGCTTCAATATCAGATACATTAGTTCCAGACTTTAACAACTGCTTACTTGCTGAGAGAGCTCCTTTTTTCAAAAAAAGAATCACAGAGCGATATAACGAAGTAAAAAATCTGTGTCCCTGCTGACATTGAGATCCCATGAAGACAAGCAAAGAGGATCCAATTTGTTTATTGTGAGCTTTTGGCATCGAGACTATAATTTTACCACCTTGTAGATGGTCTTTTCTGCGACTCGTTTCTTCCTGTAATCGCGCGGTGCCTGCGCGAGGAAGATCCGAATCACAGAAGTAGCTGGATGGAGTCAGATTATGATCATTTTCCTGCATGAGGGTGAAATCGATGCAGAAAGATGGTGGCCATCCTGCTCTCTGTCGACGCTGATATACATCTCCTGAATGTAATTACCGATAGAAGATGTTGTAGCTGCATCAGGATTGTATGTCTCCTGCCTTATGGTGTCTCCGACCTCTGTAGACAAGTGGTTAGTTACCGAACATAAAGACAATGCAGTTTCTCATTGTAACACTTTTATTCATCTTTGTAAAGAAACATCAAGAATACAAAAATGAACTGTTTAGATTAAAGGTGCGTCCTCATGCTCATGATGTGATACAGATAAAGATCAAACGTAGTACAAAAGCATTTGCATTTGCACAAGCAATATGCAAACCATTTGCATTCAATAAACTTGAATTACCTCTGTATCTATTTCTCCATAATAGCTGCTTGCGAAGAGCCCTTTTAACACATGGTGTAGACCATGCTGGTGTTGAGGCATCCCGGACTCTCTTTAATGGAACAAACTTCAAGACCCCTCCGATCAGTATTGAGTGAAAAATTACCCAATTTTCATCAACATCATGCTGATTAAAATTATTTTTAAAGTTCTCAAGATTTTGCTGCATATGCAACTTAAACCCATCCCAGTTACATTTGTTATATAGACTAACCTGCCTTATGGCTTTAACAGTACTTCTAACATTAACATTGACATCACAAGTTACAATGTGATGGTCACTAATTCCCTCAGAAACCTTAACATTAGATATCATAAGGGGAAGGTTAGTTATTACGACATCAAGAACACTACTATTCCTAGTTGGTTGCATAACCATCTGTTCCATGGAGAAAATATCCAAAACTTTCCAACAATGAAACTGCTAAAGTAGTTAAGTAACATTTCTGACCAATGAAAACACCATTCAAAATTTTCTTCATTTAAGGCCATATTTGACGTCATTCAAACGTCACTCATTTTCTGTCACATTTGCAGCCCTTAATGTAAAGCCACATTGACATAACCAAAGCATAACGGACATTGAGAGAGAAAAAAAAGAAAGTAAACACATTCATTGCAATTAAGCTTTTGTCACTGTCTTACAGTTCTTTTTTTTTCCGTCTTCTGTAGAATCACAAACTGAAGCAATTTTTATCCCATTAAGTCAAGAAAAAGTCACGACAATTCATCGTAATCGGATCTGGTCGAAAAGTTAGAACTCGATTAAATGTGTGTTAACTGTGATAAAGTAACTGACAATTGCGAGAATTAGAAAACAATCGCGATATAATTGAAATGGTGGCACTCTCAAGTTATCAAACAAGTACATTGGAGAGAAGAAAAAAATGGTAAAACCAACAGATTTACATCCAGATTTCAAATGAGCTGTTTTTTTTAGCAAAATTAAGCTCTTGATTTGCGTGCTTGAAATAACGAAATAAGCTCCTGTTATGAATCAAGAATAGAGCAAGAGGCACGCCATAAATGCCACACACTACGAGACGCATTTAAAACAAATGAAAAACAATATAATCTGTAAAGAAAACAGGAAAGTAGCGCCCGGATACAACATGTGGTTGGATGAGTCTGTAAAGAAAACAATGTTCGGCTAACTGTATGCTAGCTCCACCTACCCTTCTCAAGAAAGCAATCCTGTAATCCACATAATGTCCTTCCTATCTTTGGACAATTAAATTGAATATGGCGCCATTTAGTGTGAAGATCATAATGTGATTATGTAAACGTCATATTTGCTTCTTATATAAGGCTTGCTATGACCTCATATTTGAGGCAGAAAGTGGCAAAATGAAACACATACGAAAATTCTTTTCTTTTAATTAAAAGAACTGTCCAAGAGGTAGAGCAATCAGCACTTCTGCATTCTTTACAGCGCAAATTAACATTTAGTTTCCGATTGCACCCATTCTTTGTTATAGGTTTTGCAAAAAAAAGAAAATATTAAATTGTGGTGTCAAAATTCAAATCCGCTAATCACAGATCAAGCTTTTCTTGCAAGACTAAATGCCAACAACGAATTGTTCAAATGTTGTGAGCGCTCTAAAAATAGCTGAGTGCGGTCATTTGGCTGATTTTAAACATGCTAGGCTACCAGCGATCACAGTTACAGACACGTTTTCGAAACTGCCAAGTCTATAGATACACGTTTGAAGCAATATTTTCTTTTGTTCGCCTTTAAAATCACCTCTCGTATTCCACGTACATATGTATCTGAAAATTCTTAAAGTCGCCACATTCGGTTAGAAAATTGACTCATGGGCCCAAAATGGTTCAATGACCCACAATACCTGTACCGAAGTGAGGCGCAGGCCCCCATAATACGTACTTCTCTCATCGGAATCCCCGTCTCCATTATCACACCTTCGTCCGATTCGTCCTGCACATAATATTTACTAAGCGGAGCATTGAGCACAGTGATTGGTTCCCGTCCACCAGTCTTGGGATGACGTCGCACAACGTGAGCGCTCCAGCACACGTAGCGCAGATGATTGCGAGGCACGTTAAAGATATCCTTATACATGATTTTGAGACGTAAAAACTCTGTATTTGCGTCCGTTTCGACACTCCACGCCTGTTTGTCCCGGTCGTAACAATGAGCGGTCGACCCGATCACATTTGAGGCACAAATCTTCACCTCACTCACCGTATTAGCCGATAACATCTCGAGATGAACACGAACGAGACCTCTCCTACTCAGTTCGGACAAATGACACTTGAGTGGCCATCCGTAACCTCTTCCTTCTCCGTCCGAAAAATCATCGATTGATCCACTGTCTATTCTTCTTTCTCCTTCACCTAAAATGATACGATAACGCATACGACACTGATGATCGAAACCGGTCAAACGGTTCAGACACACGAGAAGCCGACCGGCATCACGAGGCGAACTGATTTCGGTTTGCGGCGGCGGTGGAGGCAAGAGACCGACATTCCATTCGAAATTACCGAAAATGAAATAATTGGTCTCGAGCTTTACGGGTTTCGAAGGAGGCGCAACGGGAAGCGGATGCGGAATCCGTATATCGCTCTCGAAAATATTACGAACGTTACTCAGAGTTACTTCGAGTAAAAACTCTCCGTTTTCGTCCGTAAAATTTCTCGCATGAAGGTCGGTAATACTGATAAGTTTCCTGTTGCCGTTCACAGCTTGATCGACCGTAAAACGACATTGTTTGGCCGAGAAAATCTCGTTTAAACTGAAATGTTCGCGATTCAGTATGGTAAAGACAAAATCGACGTAACATTTCATTCCGACGCAAGGATTTCGCCATGCGAGATACGTGCCTAAGTATTTGTCGACGCGACTGAACGAAACGGCCCATTTCTGATAGTTGTACGTAAAGTCCTTGGTGGTGACGTCACGGTGAAAGTCACGAGTCACCGATTTGGTCACTATGAACGTGAAGATCTGAGTGTTGCCTCGGTCGTTCACTTTGACAAAGCGATACAGTAGAGCCATTCCCTGAAAGGTGGACGACGTCACTCAAGCCAGTCGACGATGTTGACCTGAAAATAATAAAAAAATACTAATTTAGCTAAATGCTAATATAATTAATTATATGCAAAAAAGAATTATGCCTTTTGTAATCAAAAAGGATCGGTTAGGAGAGTCATACTTAGGCCTTTTTACCTGGGCGAATTACACCCCCACCAACCCCGCCCTCGAATGGTACCACAGTGACCCCGAAAACCCTCGCAGGCCCCCCCCCCCCCCCTCCGCGAGGTCCTGGTTTGACGAAGGTCGATGCCATACATCATCAGACCTTGGAGTTGACGGTAGAGACCTTCTGAAGGTTAACAGGTTGGAGTTAACTTACAACAGTAATTCAGCTATTATCTTAATTCTAGATATACCAGAATACTAGAATGACCAGATGACCAATGTCATGCAACAAATCTTGCTTGAAAATATTAAGTATATCAATCGCAGCTTTGAGCGTCAACTATGTAATTACAGTACATGTAATTAGATCTTGAAGCATCCAATTACACGTCTAACAAGTGTCAGATTAGCGTCAATTGCAAACTCACAAGACACGTTACAAAAATAATAAATGTCAAAATTACTAATAAGAGGCTCTCTTTTACCCAACCGATAAACGTTTCCCTCCCCCACCCGCTTGTTTAATTTTCGAAACCATTCTCGATCAGACAATATAATATTATAACAATTTTAAAATTAAAAGTTTTAGGCTCAAACCTAATACCTAGTACACACCTGAAAATTTAAATGTATTTAAATAATAAATGTGTTCTACAGAGCCCTGTGAAGGGCAAACAAACAATATGTCGAATCCAATTTATTCAGTTAATAATCTGAAAATATTCAGTTAATACTTAAATATAATATAGAAACTATTGACAAAATATTGATTTAAAATATTAACAATAAAGTCATTTTTATTTGGTTCATGTCCTTAACTGGATTCCGTATAATTCACCTAAACACATTTACTTGGAATTCATTTAACTCATGTGTGTACAAGGTATTAGAATAAAAACAACTTACAGTGTATGGTCGTATTCTTAATGGGTTTTAAGTGAAAACTAATGCTAAACACACCATACATGAAACTTCCTATCTAATGTTTGCGAGTTTAGCACTACCTTTGACTTAACAATCATTAAGAATTCGACCATAACTGCCTCCTTCTAATACCTGGTACACACATGAGTTAAATGAATTCAAATTAAATGTGTTTAGGTGAATTATACGGAATCTACTTAAGGACATGAACCAAATAAAAATTGACTTTATTATTATTTTAAATTGAAATAATAAATCAATATTTTGTCAACAGTTTCTATATTATATTTAAGTATTAACTTAATATTTTCAAGATTATTAACTGAATAAATTGCATTCGACATATTGTTTGTTTGACCTTCACAGGGCTCTGTAGAACACGTTTATTATTTAAATGCATTTAAATTACCAGGTGTGTACTAGGTATAACTCTTTACTTATGACAATGGAAGGCTTAAATAAACTTTTAACTATTCTGTCTAGACTAACTATAAAAAAATTCTCAATGTCTTGTTTTAAGTTTAGCTTTATTTTAAGTAAAGTCTCAGAATATGGGGTGGGTTAAGGTTAAGGTCGTATTCTTAATGATTGCTAATTCAAAACTAGTTAGTGATAAACTAACAAACTTTTTATAGCACATTTTATGTTTCTAGCTGCTAATTTACTATTGTCTTAACAGAAAATAGCTTTACTTACTATTCTAGTTTGTAACAAATTTTTAATTGTCTCTTAAATAAACTTAAAAAAAGGTTTATAAAAACACACCACACACACAAACAAACAAACATGTTTTATTTGTGATCATAAATTGTTTTAAAAAAACGCGTGAATTTATAAATTTACTATAAAAAAACCTCAACTGCACACTTAATTGCAATAGAAACAAGCAGTGTGGCCATTAACGTCAACATATTTCTCGTTTCTATCTAGGCAAGAAAAACGATAACATAACCAATGTTTCACCATAACTTGTTCCACAATTAGATCAGTTCCAGCCATATTTCACCTCTCTTAACACAAATTTCACATTAAAGAAAAAAACAGAATTGCTACAAAGCAATTTCAAATCCTTTCCTCGGGGTTTAAAGCTTTTAAATTAGAGCCCATATTTGTAATAACTTAAAAGAGTGAACAAACAACAATAGGAAGGGCCAAAGACATTCAATTAAATTTAACTCAAGTACATACTGTATGTAAACATTCTTAACAAAGCAGTGCATATTGCAATATCGGGTTTCAAAATACAATTGGGAAATGTCATGATTCGGAAGGAAATTACAGAATGCATTCTAAATGCTGCACTTGGACTGTTGTCAATTACAATTACAACTAGTACTCTGCGAGCAGCCAAATAGGCCTATGGCAGAGAGACATAAAATCCAGATGCAGCATTAAGCATTGTCAAGCACATATAAAAAAATGAATATACAATTGTCAATCCCACAAAACAAAATTATTCCCATTCACCACTTCCTCAGGAAGAGAGTTCCATTGTCTTTATAACTCTAGGAAACAAAGACCAATAATATGAATCTGTCCTAGCAAAAAATCTCCCTAATTTTTCTAGAGTGGACAGCCCTACCCATGTATAGTGACCTGTGACCTCCAGTCACAGGTCTTCATGGCTGCTTGCAGAGTAAATTTTCAAATTCAAATTCTAACTGCAAAAAAGAAAGTTTCAACTCTACTCGAAAAAGGTTTCTGATGACAAACGGAACCCAAACAGATCCAAGAATCTTTTGGCTCAGGATCGTATTAATAATTGGTAAGGCCTTGGCACACAGACCACTATTCGACTGCTGTCGCATTGTCACCAAAACCGAACACTTTTACGTCTTTCATTGGAAAATACGTTGCAAAGACAGCCCAACCACCTTCAACTTCATTTTGCAGTCGAAAAGTGGTTAAAAGCGGTATATGTGTGCCAAGATTTTAAGTCAAAGGCGACAACCCTTATACCTATTACACACCTGATAATTTAAATGAATTTAAATAATAAACGTGTTCTACAGAGCTCCGTGAAGGACAAACAAACAATATGTCGAATTCAATTTATTCAGTTAATAATCTGAAAATATTGAGATTAACACTTAAATATAATAAAATAAACTATTGACATTAAAATATTGATTTAGTATTTCAGTTTAAAATATTAATAATAAAGTCAATTATTATTTGGTGTTCATGTCCTTAACTGGATTCCGTATAATTCACCTAAACACATTTAATTTGAAATCATTAAACCCATGTGTGTGTACAAGGAATTAGATTCTTGCAAATGTGCCTGCAAAATGTCCCTGCAAAAATTTCTGATTTTCAAACACACTTTTTTCAGGAGAAACTAGAATAGTTCATAATATTGCTAAACGTTTTTTTTATAATGATATCTTTCAAAATAAACTTTTCATGCAGTTTGAAAAAGGTGAAAATAATTTTTTTTTATGAAATTTTGATGCCAAAAAAACATCCTTAAAACGGGTTATTTACAAATTTACTAATAAAAAACTTTCAGCATACTCTTCTACCATTCTAGTGAAACGTTTTGGGCCCTATTGCTGTTTTAATTTTAGCGCTGTTTATTTTTGGGTCTGAAATATTTTCGTATCACGCTGTATTCTGTGTAGCTTCTGGGCCACTCGGTACATTAAAGTACCGATTGACCCAGAATCTATTTTTGTTGTTGACCTTTTCATTTAGTCACCCTTCCTATGACCCCTATGTGTTTTCAATTGTTTTAATTCGATTTTGTTTTTCCTGTTTGATGTTATCACCTAAGTGTGATAAAACTTCCGAGTCATCATTTTGGACAAATGGACCACTCAGTTGTGTGGCAACCTGGTCTGCTCAATTTTTAAATTTGATTGAGCAGACGAATTTCCCTATGGTGGTCTGCCTGACAGCTACAGTAGGCTGTTGGGACGGACGCCATTTTGGTGCCAGCAGACCTCTCACCATGAAGTCTATGGGTGAGAGGTCAGAAGTGACCTCTGTCCCCTCCAGGTGGAGTTGCCTGGAGGTTTCCTGTGGCCTAGTCAACCACAGGATCTGGGCAGTTGGTTGTAGGCTCTGGATAAGACTAGACCTGTGGGTGGAGGTCAAGGAGACCTCCACTGTCCAGCATCTGGATTCATCTTTTGTTTGTGCCTTTGGCCTGTTGGCTTCTGTGCCTTTTTGGATATATTTATGGGGGCTTGGCTGGATAAGGTATCCAGCCAAGTTGTGTAAATATCACTGCCATCTTTTTCATCAATCGTCATAAGTGTCATTAAACACTTATTTAATCATCACTTGCGTGTGTCGTGTCATTTCTTGGGGAGTACCGCGAGGGGGGTGGGATTCTGGTTTGGGGAAATCACCACCGTCCTATTACCGACTTGTTTCGGCCGGTCCTCGTGTCGGCTCGCGGTAGAACCGGTGTTCTACCGCGATATTCTCGGCGTGGCGGCGTGGTTCTCGTCCGTGTCCGTCGAGGGTGGCTCCAGGAGCCGACACAACCCGAGGAGCACCGTGCGGGAGACGGCTACGGGTACGGTCCCGTCCCCGTGAGGAGCCGGTTGAGCGGTAAGTTTTACGCCGTTTTTGGGGTGAACTTACTGGGGTATTGTGACGGTCCGGCGGGACGTTACAGTTGATTGGTCCATTTGTGCCCAAAATATTGTTTTGTCCAATCACTAAAAAGTGTCCTGAGAATCCGACTTCTGGATTCTCAGGGTATATAAAGAGATGTTTTTAGTTCATCAAGACTGAATTGCAACATACCGAATCTATGTCCGATTTGGGCTAGATTCTTTATTATTTTGATGTACTGTACGTTATTATTTCTAAGTGTGTGTTCTAACCGAGTTATTATTTTCGCTTTTATATTTTATATCTCCAAAATAAAATCCATTTT
The DNA here is from genome assembly GCA_036925085.1 of Brachycybe producta. Classification (NCBI taxonomy): domain Eukaryota; kingdom Metazoa; phylum Arthropoda; class Diplopoda; order Playtdesmida; family Andrognathidae; genus Brachycybe; species Brachycybe producta. Next base: position 83,676 of record JAUPFP010000091.1, read on the forward strand.
TTTTATTTAAACAAACCAGTGGTGATTTATTAATTTTACTATTCGACTGTGCATCGACAGGACATCATCATTCTGCAGCTCTTCGCCTTATCGGATACTCCAAATCATTGATCAGGCGCACACCTGCAACTATAAGTCAGCTAAGTATTTTAACACTATTTTCAAGAGAAATTCACAAACAAAAGTCCGATGACGTGCAAAGACAAAAGATCCTCAAGACTGTGACATTGAATAGACGTTATATTGGTCAACCACTAAAGATACGAGTGAAGACTCGCTCGGTATCAACAATTAAGCAGATTCTATAAAGAGGAAAAAAGGTCCGTCGTCAGTGTTTTAGAAACTAGAATAGTTGTAGATATTGCAAAGAAATTCTTCATATAATTCAAAACAGACTTTTAACAGACTTCAGACTTATGACAGTTTAAAAAAGGTGAAAATAATGTTCCCGAAATGTTTATGCCAAATACCCTATAAAAAACGGATCGTTTTCAAACTGAAGTATAAAATATTTATTTTTTAAGATATTGCCATGGAAAAACTATTAGCATAATCTTCTACCATTGTAGTTTTGTAAACAATTTGAATTTTATCATATTATTGTTCCTGAAAAAAACATTTTAAGTGGCGTTTTATGTGCGCCTCAAAACAAATATCCGGGCTAGCTAAAGACACTAGAATGTAAGCCACATGCCGAATTCGGAGCACAAGTGCCCGAGGCACTTGTCTAGAACTCTGGATGACAAACGAGAGGTTAAATTGAGATTGAACTCTAGAGAGAGAAAGAAAAAAATACTTCACATCAATACTGTACTTCATACATAAATCATTTGAATAAAAAATAATTTCGAGGAAGGCAAAAAAATGAAGATGGATTGCAGAAATTGCAATTCATGTACTGTTGTTTTCTTTTTAGAACATGTTTCACCTCCAACTGAAACCATCTTGTATTATAAAGATAAGAAGAATACACTATTTGACAAGGAAAGCTACCCCTAACCCAATGTATAAATATTAACAATTTTTGTTAGTCCTCCTCCCCCCACCTCATCAAATCAAAAGCTTCGTAAAAGGCTAAAGAGATAGGAAAGAACAAGATAAAATGTTGAGAAAAAAAGGGTTAATATAAACTCTAGAGAGACAGATGATAATCTTCATCTCCTGAAATCGCCTTTATGGCCACTATGGGAACCGCTAGAAAAGCCAACCACAAACCACTAATTTCAAAAAGTGTAATGTTGTCATGTGTTGAAAACAAAGAGTCTTCTTCTAAAGTGAACTAAACTGACTTCAAACACGCAAGAACATAACTTTTCACATTAGAGAAATCCTAACTAAACAGAAAAAAGAGAGAATTTCATGTAAGATAAATAATTTGCTAAGCAAACTAAAATGTTGTTGCAATATAGATAAGAAACTCAGATTGCACTTCCTTTAAAGGGTTAGGGGAGCCCAAACACACGCAAAAAGCAAACCAAATAAACAGGAAAGTAGTTTACTATTTGTCTTCTCGAGATTACTGGATTAGGTTTATTTAAATAGAAATGTGTTTCTTGAATATCTATCTTACTTCCTTAACACTCTCGAAATCACTTACCGGTTACCAAAATACCGGTAACCACTCGCGAATGATGGGGACCGGTACAAACCATCCCAGGGGTGTTGTGTGGCATAAGTGGAAAAAGCCACTCACCACACCAATAACTCCTTAAGTAAAACCCCAAATAAAAGAACACAATGTAAAATAAAATAACCACTGCTCACTGTGCTAATTAAAAACAAGTTGTACAAAACTACTGACCAGGCTTTGCCATTAGAGAATTACAAAAATCAAACAATAAATTACTGTGGTTTCTAAGATGGCCACTGCCAATCTTGGACAACTGCAACACAGCAAATATAAAAACTAAGAGAATAAAAGGCCAGAGCAGAGCCTCTGGCTGATGAGTCTTTCAGGGTTCCATCAACTGCCAGGAGACCACCTGAGCATAGCCTTATATACTCAGGCATAGCCTCCTATAATACTGGCCTGTGCAAAACGAAAAGCTTCACGTGACTGCAAAATCCCACTAGGGGGAATATTGGCGCTAGTTTGTTGCACCACTAAATGCATTGAAAACCATGTTACCATTGCCTATTATACAGCACACGTGTTCCAATTTTATTGATAATTCAATGCGTTTTAATTTAATATTTCAATTTAATTACCTCATAATTAATTAAATTAATTCCACATATAGCAAATATGGTTTATTGCTGTGTTCCACTGTGTGTTTCTCGTAGTGACAGAGGTAAGAACATACAAAAGTTATCGTTCCATGATTTTCCTCTAAGTGATAAAGAACTAAGTGAAAAATGGGTGAAAAACATCAAGAGACAAGATTGGTTTCCTACAGATAGGTAATTTTAATTAATCAGTTTCCTAATTGGTATTATCATGGCATTATGTATTTTTATAAGATCAAAAGTTTGTAGTCTGCATTTCACCAATGAAAGCTATATTGAAGGAGGAAAGTACCGCCGTTTAAAGAAAGGTGCAATACCAACAGTATTTTCAACATACCCATCGTATTTACAAGTAAACTTTGGTTCAACTAAATTAATTATACTATTAAGTTATATTTTTAACAAACTGTTAAATTCCATAGGATAAGGGTATTAAAGAAAGAAAACGAAAAGCTCCAACTATTAGAGTGGCACAACCTAAGATTAAAAAAATGAATGACAAAATTTATCCTGAAATTGCTACAGAACTTGCTCCTGAAATAGAGCCATTACTTGATAAAGATGAGCAAATCAACAACCAACAACAAATTATTGATGAAGATCATAAAACTATTGCAGTTCTAAAAAGAAAGATTAAAGCTTTGAAGGCACAGAAAAAGCGACTGAATGCAAAGGTTGACAAATACAAAAACATTGTTGTGACTAAACCTAAAGAAGACATAAGCAAGAAGTACAAACATTGTCTTAAGAAAATCGAAGAGGATGCAAGAGGCAAAAAAATTGGGGCCATATTTTTGTTGCAACAGATATTTTCATATGGCAAAAAGCATATTGTTTGGAATGAACAATTGCTTCGTTATTGTACAATGTGGAGGGCTAAATCACCTGGAGGGTACCAGTTTCCAATTGACAGTGGACTATTCAAACTTCCTTGTCGGACAACAATTGATAGGCACATCGGATACAAGCCTGGAAACACTGGCATTTCAGACCTTGTGATAAAAAGACTCAAACTAGAGCAGGACAAATTAAAAGACCTCGAGAAGAAATGCAGTCTTGTGATTGATGAAATGGCAATCAAACCATCTAAGCAGTACGATAAGTATCGAGATATGTATGTAGCTACTTTACAAATTCAATAGGTTGTGTAATTTAATGCTAACTAGAAAGTTTTGTAGGTTTATCGGCCATGTGGACATGGGTGTGCTTGGAGAACGCAAGGAAACAGCAAACAGATTGTTGTGTTTTGTTCTTGTTGGGCTTTCTAAGCCATATAAGATTCCTGTGGCATATTTTTTCACTCGCAAGTTGCAGGGTCATGAACTGCATACACTAACACTCCACACAATTGAAGAGGTCGAAAAGCTTGGGTTTCAAGTCACTCGTTTAGTTGGGGACAATGCATCTACAAATGTGAAGATGTTCAAGTTATTGAGTGGTAGTGCCACACAATTTGTGGTATCGCATCCTATGGACAAAGAAAGGCCTTTATTCCTTTCATACGATTACTGCCATGTGTTGAAAAACATGCGTAGCCTTTTTTTTTCAAGACAATTTAGGATAAATGGATCACCTGTTTCAGCAACATATCTGAGACAAATGTATAAGAAATATGCAAATGCTCTGATCAAGCCTGTTCGGTTTTTGACTCGCAAACATGTCTTCCCAACAAACATTGAGAAGATGAATGTGAAAAGGGCAATTGATATTTTTAGACCCGAGGTTACGGCAGCACTAACTTGCATGGGTGAAGAAAATCCAATTATCCGTAAGGAGATACAATCAACAACAGATTTCATGATGATGTGTTACAAATGGTTCCAGGTAAAAGTACATCTAACTATAACCCAATTCTAACAGTTTAATAATCTTAATTTGTGGATATTAGCTCCATGACGTTCATAATCTGACCTTTCATAACAAATCAAAAAATCTTGATGTTGCACCTTATGAAGATGAAAATGATGAACGTTTGGAATGGTTGTTAAGTTTCATTACATTTTTGGAAACATGGAAAGCAAATGCACAACCAGAAGAGTTTTTCAGCAAGGAAACTTTTGAAGCAATAAAAGTTACATCACAGGCAACAGTGGCTTGTGTGAAGTGTGTTCAAAATAATATAGTAAAAATACAAAAAAATCAAAGATTGTTCATATTGTTTCAGGTATCTGCTTTCAGAAGGCTTTGCATTTGTGTTAACAAGACGGTTTTCAAGTGATCCAATTGAGGCAATGTTTAGTATTATACGGCAAATGCAAGGAAGGAATGACCAGGCTGATGCAAAAGGTTTACATGTTGGACTGAATAAAACTGAGTGCATCACTTTTCTATATTTCATTTTTTTGGATAGGCACAAGCAAAGCTATTGATAAAATATTAAAAATTGGTCTAGCAAAAACATCCATTTCAAGTAACATTCACAGGGAAGGAGAAGTGCAGGTTGAGGAACTGTTTTCTTCTGGAAAAATAGTGTCTGACGAGTCAGCAATACTGGCAAGAAATGAAATGGCCCCTGATTTTATACAAATGAAATATGAAAAGTATTTCACAAATATAGAAAACCCAACAGGTAATATACGAGAAGGTTCCCATCAGAAGGATACCCATTTTATATAATAATTTGTTCACTATAAAATTGCTTATTTCAGCTGTTACTACAAGCAACTTGCATGTCCGCAGTATTGTTCTTTATTCGGGATTCATTGCAAGATATGCAGCTGACAAAACTGCACACATATGTTCAGCATTTGAGAACATGTGTTCTCCAGCCAACGATTCTCCTTTATATTCTTTAATTCGTTGTCAAGATCGTGGTGGTCTCACGTATCCATCAAGACAGCTGATTTCTTTAATAATAGCTATCTATAATTTTTTTTGCTTTGCTCAACACGATTTCAAAGGGTGCAAATTACGAGCTGGTTTGGTAGCAGCATTGCTGCCAAGCATGAAAAAACACAAGTGGCTGTGTTGCAATAAATGTCCTGATTCAGTACGAGAGAAACATACTGAACTTCTTCACAATGTTATTTTGAAACGAATGACTCAAAATTTGCTACAGAACTCTGCTAATATAGCAACTGATGAGGTTGATATTCCTTTGACTTTGAGTAATAAGCCAATTTCTCGAAAACCTCTCAAAATTAGTAAGTAGGGGACCTGGATGGCAATCTCATCTCTCATTTAGAATAATTGGCAGAGGCATGGTCTAATAAGAAATATTTACATTTTGCCTAATAGTTATTAAATATTATTAATTACCCCTTTTTGTATATGTAATATTTCTGAAATAATCAGTATTTTATTTCACTGTTCTAATTTAATAAATTATCCACTGAAGTGTGAAACAATTAATTTAAATGAATTTTTGCAATTTAAATTATCTTCTATGTTGTAAAGTTGTAAACTGTATTATTCTATGATTAAAAGATAAAAATCTCTCACTGATAGCTTCCTTTATTATATATTGTATCACATTTACTTATTTTTACTATATTATATTTACTATATTTATTTCTATTATATTTATACTATATTTACTATTATTCTATAATTTATTTATTATATACTTTTGTATACTATGAATATATTTATATTAGCGGAAAAATATATTCCACACCACACAAATATGGTGCAGCTCACTAGCGCCCTCTAGAGTGTTAGCGGTGTCACACTTTTCCCTATACCAAATTGCTGTATGCACAGGCCAGGATTATAGGAGGCTATGACTCAGGTGGGGTGACATCATTCCTCCATGATGCCACCTGCAGGGAACACCTGTAAATAAATACACCTCTCACCAATGCTACTTCTCCATAGCATTGGGAGAGGCCTGGATTGGACACAAGATGGTGGATCCACCATTTGCTAACCAAGCAAATGGGGATGCACCACTGGGAATTCGTCTGCAACCACCATTTTGGTGGTGAGTGACAAAACCGGGTTGTCACAATAACTTTGAAGTAACTTACAATTCCAGTTACTTTTTTTAACAATTAGGCGTTATTTGCAAATTCGAATATGAACTTGAAATTTTGCAAAGAAACTTCAACAAGAGACCATTATTTTGACCATTATTCTTACAGGCAAAAAATTCAAACTATAAAACTTTTTCGTTCAAATGTGGATCATTATTCTTTAAAATAAGACAGAAAAAATATTTTTCATATAATAATCTGACGCAATCAGAGCCACCACCACCACCCAAAAGGGCCCTTTCCATTATTTTTTTTTATTGTTAAGGTGGTTTTAAAGTGTAAACGTCTAACTAACACCGATTTTTATGTCTTTCAGGAGCAAAATTAAGAAAACAGTCAATGTGTTTTACAAACTAGAAGGGTAGCCGAAACACTTAAAGATATTTCGACATAGATATCAAACTTTTATTTTTAAAAAATATCATATTGATTCAACTACCATTCTAGTTTCTAACACACAATCAATTCTGAAAGATTTTAATATGAAACCATTATTAAATGATTCAGCTGCTGTTCTAGTTTCTAATGCAATTTTGATTTCTTCTTAGTGTTACTTTTCTGAAATGTAGAAATGCTGAAGAGTTTGAAAATGTGACACTATCCGCACATGTGTCCGGCGTACACGTGTGTGAGAGGTATCGCATACCAGGCCACCTGAAGTTGGCATCCCCTGATGCCCAGATGGCCCTAAAGAAGTGTCGCAAAGAGTTGCTCACCGCCCACAACATGTGTAAAAAGCAATTACATAGAGTAAATTAGAATTCCTTCTAATTTTCTCAGGGCTGGTGACTGAAAATAAATCAGAAATTATTCCCCGAAATTATTTAAATAATTCTTAGAAATTGGTTCCAAAAAAGGAAATGTTTTGGGACCAGAGTTAACCATTGTCCGGTTTGATTTATGGGTGTACCCTGGTCAGTAGTGGCTCCTCCCCAAGGGTCAAAAGAATAAAACAGGCATGCATGTTACATAACCTCGGGAGGACAGAAGGCAAGAAGTGTGGAAACGAGAAATGTTCCTCCTTAACAGTGTAATGCATATTGTGTATGTATTGTCGGAATCTAAGTCCAAGAAGTAGTCTTTCCAAGCGTGGAATATTTTCGGTCAGCTCCATGTCTCCTCTTCTCGAGTTGAGCTTTACCTGCAAAGTCGGTTCTTTTGTCTGTAATCGCAAACGTGTAACCATCAACTTGAATAAAAGTCAGTTTAATCAACTGGTGTCGTGTCTCTTTTCTTGGAGTCACCTCAAAGAGGCGTCAACCATCATCACTATCTTTTTACCAGGAATAGAAACCCGTAAAAGAAGACAAAACAAAACATGCAAAGCAGTCCAACAACACCACAAAATGCTGGAGGTGCGGCTTCGAGCCAAACATCCAGGTCTAAAAGTAGGCCTGGATCTCCAGGCATGTTACAAAAATCAGCAGTTTATAAAAACCTCCTTACTATATTTTATGTAGTATTCGAAAAAAATATATATCAAAATTTGTATTTCATTCAAAATCGATTACCCTTTAAACTTTTACCTAAATAACAATAACTATAACTATAACAACAAAAAAGAGGCAAGTCTCAAGTGAAGTTTTTTTTATAAAAAAAGATATTGTTACAGGGTTTGTTACTTTAGATGACAATTTGTTTTGAAATGGAAACACAAAAACCATTTGACATTGATTGACATACACTTTACCAAGAAAAAAAGCTCATGGACCAAGTTAAAAAAAACATGCACAAAAACCACATTTTATACTGTAAAGGAATGAATGGCTAACTTGTAGAATGTTTTTCTCTCCCTCTCTCTTTTTTATTAGAAAACTCGAGATTTTTGTTGTGAAAAAAACAGCCCATTGTTTTTTTTAGATGGATTGAAAGGTATTCGTTTTTTTTTGTTTTGGTGGGCGGTTTTTTGGTTGCTTGTAAAAATTATTGTGGAACTATTGGAGATCAAATTCATAAATTTTGAATAATCTAGTTTTTTGTGGCTATTGCTACAGAAACAGAAGAAAAATACACACACACACAAATTACACGCACATAAACATAAACACCCAATACAAACACACGTGCAAAACGAATGCCACAAACACACTTAAGCTTAAACTGCATATTCGCTTTCTGTGGGCCTGTGGCTTTAAAGTTAAGCTTTGCGTTGCTTTTTGTAGCTTTTCAAGTCACTGCATATTTGCGTTTTAATGCATCTTTAAAAAAAAAGCAAACTGCTGCAGCTACTTGCTTTTTGAAACTTCCATTTGGTTTGATATTTGCAGCAGGTCATAAAGTGGTTGAAATACTAACTAACCAATCAGATCCCATAAAAAATGAAAACGAAGGTCAGCTTATTATGAGTAGAAGCTAAATTTCACTTTATGAAGCATGTTATACGTTAAATTCTGGAGCAAATATGAAATATGCGGTATTGACTTCGCTGCTTTAAATTTCGCTGCTAAAGAAATCAGCAGCAAGCGACGGCTTTAAAGCTGCAGAACGCAAATATGCAGTACACCTAAACTTTACCACATGCCAAACAGACCAAAAATAAACGTATTCGAACACAGTAAAACATAAACACACTTTTACTTTAAAACTAACACTAAAAAACTACAACTAAACACTACTAAAAAAAAACGGTAGGATCAAACAAAGAGTCTTTGGTAGTCTAGTTTGGTAGAGTCTTAGGTAGAACTGATCTAGCACCAAAAAATAAACGCCAATTGCAGCAAGTGCCAAGCTGAAATAAATGCTAAACTGAACAAGCGCCAAAGTATGAGGTTACTAACAAGTTTGGTGTTTGTTCAGTTTGGCGCTCAGTCAGCTGTCTTAAAAAATACACACGTACAAAAAGTTCATTGCACACAAATAAAATGATGCTACAAAAATACTGTAGAGAAAGAGAAAGTGACACAAGCACAAAAGACAAAAACGACACAAAATGAAACGATCACACAAAAAAAAAATAAGCAAGGCACAATAGAAACGAATGACACTGTAGATAAAAAGCAAACAGAAGCAAGATACACACCCTTTTGTATAAGAGCAGGCAATCACACTGACAATATTTACAGCAAGATTCACTACAAATCTAACACAATTAGGGATTACTACACGGCACTACGTTTTCTGATAGAAGTGTCGATATACATGTAACATCCTCCTACGCAGGCTCCATACCTCTTTATTTTTCAACTAGTGGGGTAACCCATTCATAAATAACGGGAGCCAAACTCACAGGCAATTGTGCCCAGCAAAAGAATTTCTTTTCCTCCGCCCTTTTATCACCTCAGACTAAGTAATAAACCAATTAGAAATTGATGACGTTCATAAAAGGGGCGGAGTAAAACAAATTCTAATGCTGGGCACAATTGCCTGTGATAAACTGTAGTTTAATTTTGCTACTATTATCCCCTCCCCTTTTTTATATTTGAAAGAGAAAATGAGTTTTTCATTTTCTCTGGTGTGCGCATGCGCGTCGTTTGTTCCTTTTTTACTCCTTTCATTTCAATTTCAGTCACCCCTCCCACTTTTTTTTTCGTTAATGTACCATAAGCAACAAAAAAAAACAGGCAATTAGAAATCGGGACAAACATAAGTTGGCTCCACCCTTTTTATGACGACCAGAAACTTGTAATTGGTTTGTTGTGTGGTTCGATGTTGAAAAGGGCGGAGCATGTGACGTCAGAATACATAACCAACCAATCAGAAGTTGCGTTTGTCATAATAAAGGTCGAAGCCAACTTCTGTTTGTCCCGATTTCTAATTGCCAGTGTAAAAGTGGCCGACCATCAGAAGCCAATTTTCAGAAATTTCATTGGAAGGAAAAATTATAGAAATGAAATGCAAGGAATGTGGAAAAAAACTGTTATTGTAAACGTAGATAGGATGAAAAACTATCACAAAAAAGAACATTCAGTTTTAAACAATTTCTAAAAAAAATAACATCTTGTCTAATCGTCTCAGTTGTTGTGTTGTGTATGCACATTGCACAACTTACATTTATTTACAGTAAAATTAACTGTTAGTCTGACTATTCCAAATGTTAATTTCAATTATCTTATGTCTACTGATCTATATATATATATATATATATATATATACTTACTATATAGCACGTTACATGTAAATTTTACAAAGCCCAGTTTAAATTATGTTTAGACAGTAGTTTAAACCACAAGTGGGGAAAACCTTGCCAACCCCGTAAATATTGGCAGTGTGATCGCAGCTTTAAGAGCCGCTTCTAGCAATACAAGTAAAAACTAACGAGTGAGGAAATAAGGAGGAGGAGGAAGATGAGGGAGCTTTAACAATTCCAATAGCAAAGTCCGTACTTTAAATCGAAAATCAATATTTGCGGACGCACCACAAAATTGGGATCCATGCACAAGTATAATAAGAAAAAAAGGTTGAGGAGGAAGAAGAATACATCCATCAAGTTGCAGTATATTCCAAACATGCAAGTTGATGATGAGCCTGCCTCTCTCTCTCTCTCTCTCTCTCTCTCTCTCTCTCTCTCTCTCTCTCTCTCTCTCTCTCTCTCTCTCTCTCTCTCTCTCTCTTTCTTCAAACTGTTGAACAGAGAAGAAACTTTTTTAACAAAAAAATAACAGATAAAAGAGGAGGGGATATAAGAAAGATGAAGGCAAACGAGAAGCCAAACGACGATTTGACAAGAAGAACCACGCATACATACACATAAACCAAAAAAAAAAAATAGACTCCCCACAAACCTCTCTTGCCATCCCCCTGTTACATATGCGTGTTTAAAGATGCAAACGATGAACTTTTATATCATCCATAATAATGACGAAAAATTCACCCACCAAAAAAAAACCGCGCATCTTCAACGTCACCGTCTTCCTTCCTCTAAGAAAAATAATAGTCCGGAAGTTGCAACATTTTAAGAACTTTATGTTTTAAAACGTGTTTAAAAAAGTTTTGCGGACATTTTTTTTTAACTCTTATAGGGCGAGCGCAGACGACAATCAATCGGTGGCAGACAACGCCAGACAGTTTAGCTCAGTCAGAATGAACGGTATGGTTTCTTACAGGGCAACGCATACGGCAGGATTAAAAGAAGAACTAACAAAAAAAAGATGGGACATCGACTCCAGTGTCGCCGTGTACAGGTTCTCTATCCCACCGCCGACAATCGGGTCGGTGGGTGTCGTGTCAACACCCACCGACCCGATTGTCGGCGGTGAGATAGAGGACCTATACACGGCCATGGTACACGCACAATAACTACTAACTAGTCGGGTGGTATATACACATGTAGTGTTTACATAAGGTCAGAGGACAGTGCGCGATTGTGATTGCATGATGGCAGGCATTCACGCACAAGCACAATCACCGACAAACTGATGGTCATGTATGTGCACTTGCATTTTGTCGGCCTCGTCGGACATCTGGCAGACTGTCGGTCGTGTGCACTGACCTTACTACAGTCTTGTCCATCACTGACTGTTTGCCATCTGTGCTTGCACTTGACAAGCTCAATAACCAGAAAAATCAATTCAATTCAAGTCAGTATGCCTGCAATGAACTCGAGCATTGCTCCCGGTCATTTAGACAAAAATAATACATCATTGTTAAATTGAAATCGTCCTAACAATGAAAGAACTATCTACTAGAAGAGAATTCCATAGTCTAATTAGTAATAACATTTGGGAGAAAAAAAGACCAAAAATTTGTTCATTCCTGCATTTGTATATAGAACTAATGTGAGCTATATATCAGTACCTCAGAGGTAATCTGTGTTGTGACACCACCTGCACATGTGTCGGGCTTATACATGTGTGAGAGGTAACACCACACCTCCTTGAGCTTGGCCCCCTGGTGCCCAGACGGTGCTAAACAGGTGTCGCTAAAAAAGAAAGGGGTTTTCCGCCTGCGACACATGTAAGCAATGGAGGAAATTGTCTGTTTCCTCAGGGCCGGTGACACAAGATAAATCAAGATGATTTCGCCAGAATCATTTACATAATTCTGAGAAAAAGGTTCCAAATAAGGAAACATTTTGGGACCAGAGATCGCCATTGGTCAGTCCGACCTGTGGGCGACCCCTGGTCACTAGTGACGCCTCCCAAGGGCCGAAGTAACAAAACAGGCATGCGAGGTACTTTCTAGAAGACAGAAGGCCAGAAGTGCAGAAAAGAGTTTCCTCCTCAACAGTCAATGCTCAAAAGAGTAAAAAATATTCTAAAAATTCGAAGTAGTCTTTGGACTTAGAATCTTGGAGTCAGGTGGATCTCTTCACAGCAGAGTCCACAGTCCCCTCACAAGTCAACAGTATTGAATTTATCGCTATTATTATATCGCTTTTGAACTCGCTTGTAAAATAAATCAGTTATTTTTCAATTGGAAGAGTCTTTCTTTGGAACACCTCCGGGAGGTGTAGCGTTATCGTCCTCCCTTTAAAACTTAGGAACTAGGAAGACCAGTACAAAACGGAAACAAGGACATGCCTGGTAGCCTGGTTCCAACCCCTAGAACTGGCAGTGCAGCAAGAGGCCACACATCCAGGTCTACAAGCAGACCAGGATCACAAAAAAATACACACGATTTTTACATCTTATGAATCAGCTTGTCAAGTTCTATCAGCAGTAAACAACAGGCAATTAGAAAACGGGATGAACAAAAGTTCGCTCCGCTCTTTTTATGACAAACACAACTTCTAATTGGTTAGTTATGTAGTCTGATGTAACATGCTCAGCCCTTTTCAATGTCGAAGCACACAACAAACCAATTAGAAGTTGCCGTTCACAGTTGTACACATTGGCTGCTAGATGGTGGTCTATAATGTTAAGTCCTATTCCACAAACTTTCGAATGACTTCCCTCTGTAAAATTTAGGTTTGGGGACTTAACATAGTTTACCTCTGAGGCACTGATAAGCATATGTTAAATATGTGTGCATATCTGATACATTTGTCAGCACGTTATCAATTGCACCCAAGCACTATTTGAAAGTTTTCCCTTTTACAACAAAAAACACCACATTGAAAACATAAAAATAACCAAAAAACAAGTTACGAATTTTTGACCAATAGGTTTTTTTATGATTTAGAGACAGCAACGCCACCTTGATAAGTGCATTATCTTACTACTACCAAAAAATAAACTAATGATTTTTTTTGGGCCTCGACGCCATTTGTTCGTACAGAAAAAAGGCAGTGAGTTGCTTCTTTCCACCCACCCCACCCCATCCCCCATTTTTTTTTCTTCTCTCTCTTTTTTTTTAGTAAAAAGTCTATTGAATTTGCTATCTGAATTAATTATGCATATCGTTGTAAAAGTTTATGACAAAAGAAAAAGCTAGTAAAAAAAAGTAAGCAATAAATCTATGTATACATTGGTGTGGCGCTTCAACAAAAAAAAGTAATCTAAAAAATGGAAAAACCCATTCACTGACTGTTTGTACAATATATATACAATATATGTAATGTATGTATATGTGTTTGAATGAAGAAGTCTATATCTTGAAGACAAGATAGAATAATAATGTATATAAGATACAATATAGAAAACCCATATGTGTGTGTGTGCGTACGGTTGTGCGTTGCGTGCCATATGTGTACGTGTGCGTCACAACACACACACAATCGATGAAGCCGACTGTGGCATAAATAACACATTTATATTAACGCCAAGTTTTTTTTTTTCATTTTTACTTTGTGCATTAATAATTCGTTGGGTTTGCACTCTCTCTTAATAATAATAATAATAATAATAATAATAATATATGACTTGAATTCTCAGAAAATTTTTTTACACTGAATTTAAATAAGGATAAAGTTGAAGTTTTCTTCGTTTTCAAACATATGCTAAAATATTTTAACATCATAAATATTTAAATATGCAAATTAAATAGTCAATTTGAAATCAATTTTCAAATTGTATTCTTAAATAGATGGGTTTTGGCAAAAAGGAACCCACATCGACATCGAATGATTGTAAATATAGTTCGGCATCAAATACGAATCATTACTCATTATAAATAAGTATTATAGACGTAGGTCATCAGACTCATCATAAATTAATCAAACTTGCAAATATAGTCGGCATGTCGTCAAAACCGACCACGCGAGTCGACTACAGTAGTGTGAAAGTATTCATTATAGTAAGAATTGCTGACAGAACTGCGAACAAAAAGTCGGCTCGTGTTGTCAGTTTTGGCGACAATCTGACTACTACATTTTGCAGTCGAACTCGATCATCCAAAGTGGATCCATTTGAATTGGAAAAATTACTCTGCAAGCAGCCAACAAGGCCCTTGTGCCAGAGACAAAAGTCCAATTGCAGCATGCAAAATGCATTATCAAAACGCAAAGATAATACAGTAAACCCAAAAGCAATTTTTGCTTAATTGCAATGTGTTTTGGCGCAGTTCAAATAATGCATTGTCAGAAAATTAAAGGTCGATTCAAATTTATACCGAACGTCACCTGTCATGGATTAACGTACCGTCACCATCACGTTACAATATTTTACAATGTATTTTATATGGTATCCGTTCACATTTACCGTCACAGAACGTCAACATGATTTGACCGCGGACATTTTTCAAAAGAATGTTATGAAATAACCGTGACGGTCAAGTCACAGCCATTCATATGTATGACAAAACGTTAATTGATGTGACACCCAAGGTACCCTCCATGACGGTGACGTGATGTATATTTGCATAGCATTAATCAAGAGCAAAATTGATGTGACGGTAGGTTCCGTGACCGTGACATTCCATGTAATGTGACTCAACCTTAAGAACTTCATAATACAAGTGCATTTTCCTGCATGAAATCCTCTCTGAGAGTTCCAGTGTCTTACCATTCTAGAAACAAATGACCAGTAACATGAATCTATCAGTGCGAGAAAATCTCCCCAATTTTATTAGATTGGTTACCCCTAACCAAGTATAAGAGTAGGTTCATACTCCAAACTTTGCTAAGATTCGCAAGCTTTGAAACTCCTAAAATATATAGAAAAATATACAAAACAACAGAACCCTTTCCCTTCTGGAAACAAAAAAGGTGTCAATTGTTCACCCCATTTCTGTATCCGTTTCATGATTGGTGCTTTGAGTTGCTAAGCTTTGAAAAGTTGAACAATTTCAAAGCTAGCTTCATGCTCTGTGGCGAAGACATAAACCTGATGCTCTGACGTCATTTTTGAAGCTTCGCAGGCTGCTTTGTTGCTTAGCTAGAGAATATAAACCAACCCTAACGCAACGTACTGCTTACTTGAAGTTGGTTCAATCTAGGTTAGAAATTGTTTTAAGGGTTCAAATGCTAAGCTTTCTTCTTATCATTTTATCCCTCAATCCTAGTGTGACAAAAGTTAACCTGTAGAACCATTATAACTACATAATTTTCCAACCAATCCATCAACAAGTAGATCCATTTGTCCCCTTTTTATTTGAAAAAAATAACACAGATTTGGTGCGTGTTGATATAATTTTATCCTCTAGGCCTGTTTCTCAATCAACTACTATTTCGGCATTTTATATATTATGCAAAACGAACTAGCGAAAATGATGGGCATACATATTATAATATGTTCGGAATAATATAGTTTGGAAAAGGCAATTCGGAGAATAGAGTTTATATATATATATATATATATATATATATATATATATATATATATATATATATATATATATATACATATATATATATATATATTGTGACGGACCTTTTTCCACTAGTAGAATCTGCTCTTTTAGTTTAATACGAGCGAGTTTGCACTCGTATTGATAGTGGTTGGCTAGGCCACTAATTCTACTGGCCCGGGAGGACTAGACCAATATAACGTCTATTTTATGTCCTCACTAGTCTCTGGCAAAAGACTTCACAGTCTTGAGGATCTTTAATCTCTGTATCTCTCGGACTTTCGTCCGTAAATCTGCCCTAAGAATCGTGTAAAAATATACTCACTTGTGCGTTGCAGGTTTGCACCTGTTGGGACCTTCTTGATGTATCCAAAATAGGTGAAGGCCTGCAAAATGACGAATTCACAATCACGGATTCCAATATCGAATAATTAACACCACAGATTGAGTTGAATATAAAAGATCTGTTTATTTTGTAGATAAACATAAAATTGGCGAACTGGTTTTGCACACACATAAAAATATAACTTTGAGAAAAATAAAATAAAAGAAGAGAACCTTGCCAAAATCGGGCATAGGTTCGGTATATGACAAGAAGCTTAAAAAGCGTTTTTTGACATTAAAAATGTAACTCTTTATATACCCTGAGAATCCACAAGTCGGATTCTCAGGGCACAATTCGATCATTGGTTAGAACAATATTTTGGACCAAATGGACCAATCAAAGGATTGATCCACTTGTCCAAAACCATGATTCATCTCCTGTTGTCACACATAGGTGACAACAGAAGAAATCAAAACAAAATCAAACTTAAAATGAATAACATGAGGGGGGAACGAAAAGGTCAGATTGTTATCTCATCACATATGATATCTGGGTCACTTGGTACCAAAAGTACCGAGTGGCCCAGAAGCTAAATAAAGTACAGGGTGACGTTAAATCCAAAAAAAACGCAAACGCTAGAAAGCGAAAATTAGTGGCGGGCCCAAACATCTCACTCCCCCCGACTAAGCGGGAAGTACCCTACTTCCCAAGACAATTTTCCCAAAAATCCCCCTCCCCCCGACTGGATCTAAATTAACGAAACCCAGGGGTATCACAGAAAGAAAAACGTTTCAAAAAAAAAATCAATATATAAATAATATTCGATTATTACAGCAATACACATTCTCTAGAAAAATAAATTGATTACATTTTGACTAGGAAATTATAATTTAATCATTGCGCCAACTGGTCCGGCGATGATTCTGCTCCTTGTGGACATCCTTCTCTATGGTTCCGGTGATAGGTGGCCGCGTCGATCCCTCCTTCCGAACTCTCCTTCCGTCGTGGTCTCGTAGAGCCGCTCCAACGTCTCCAGCGGGACGACAGTCGACCGCTCCAAGGTGGCTAGTACGGTGGCCTCCACGAAGTCCAACATCCTGGTGGCGGAGTAGTTCCCCTCGATGGCCCTCGGCGAGTGGTGACGAAATCTTCGGTCCTGGTTCCGATCGGGAATCAGGGTGGCCAACATCGTCTCGGCGATGAGTTCTAGAGTCCTGGTGCGGGATTGCTCCCGAGTCCCAGGGTGGATTAGTTGAATCACATTTGATTCGTCGCTAGCGTGAAGTGCGACGACGGCGGGATATCCTGGCGTCTCTAAAACGACAGCGGTCCAGAGAACATCTCTCCTGGGTCGTGGCCGTTCGCTTGATATCTCCCTCCTACTGTTGAAGACTCCTAAATATCGGAGTGCATGTCGTCCTCCGCGTCTAGAAAATGAAACTAAACCATTATTAAGGAGACGTAACTGACGCTCCTGTTCCTCTTCTGGTGTCGTCTTTGAAGGCGACGGCGACTTAGGCTTTGCTGCTAGCTTAGGGATCGCTCCCTGAGGTGGCGCTTCTACTGGAATGGCAGGGTGTCCTCGGCATCCTCGAAATTGTTCATCCCGACGAGCTTTTCGGCGGGCAGCGGACCCCTGACCTTTCGGTCGTCTCATATCCCTTGGTTGGTCCCTTGGCGGCGATCGGCGGTCGAAGTGGACTTCCCTTCTCTTGTTTCCCTCTCGGACGACAGTCGCTGTTGAATGTGGCCTGAAAGGGACAACAGGCGGTAGAGATGTAGACGATACTTCTCTTGGTGGTGCTGGGACCGAAATTGGTCCTGGTAGCACCAGCTTCCTCGTTAACTCCGGCCGGTATCCTCTCACGGTGGGCTCGTCCACTGTGGCCCAACTGTTGGCAGGAGATGCATCACGGACCGGTTTTCTGGTGGTCGGCAGTACGGTGCCGACTTCAGGGACTTCGATGGGTTTTTGGCCCCTCTTGACGCATTCTTCATTTTGCTTAGCGATCCACTCTTTCATGGCTCGCTTATCTGCATTCCTCTCTCCTCGGGTGCGGCCCCGGCGATTTGAGGAGTACAACTCGGCTGGTACTCCCCCTTCGGCATCACTGCCGGGCGGCGTGTCCATTTCCTCTGGGGGTCGCGGGAACTGCTGTCTCGGGTCCTGGGCTGGTCCCATGTAGATGTCCGGTTCTGGATCACCTAACTGAGGAGGCGGAGATCTCATTAGAGGTAAAAAACGATTGACTAACTCATCCTCTGATTCGGGGCTCTTTCGCTTCTTGACAGAGTTGCCCGAATCATTCTTATCCTTGCTGGAAGTCGAGGCATTGCTGCCTAAAGGCTTTTCAGCCACGATGGCTGCTCCGGGCTTTAGGGCGGCGTCCTCGATTTCCATCACGTTGTCGTCATGATCACTTCCAAATAAGGCGGTGAAATTGAAGGAATCCTCGCTGCTAGATGATTTCCCTCCGAAAGAACGTGGCATCTTCTTCTTAAAAACAAACTTCTCGGCACTTGACACTTTAGAAAATCGCGAAACTTTACTTTCGCGTGCTTCTCTTTCAGAAGTGAATTTGAAAGTGGCGTCCAAAATGGCGGCGGCATCCCCACGTGGTTCTAAAGGGTTGCCAAGTCTAATTTCCGGGTCAGAAGAGGCGGAGCTATTAGCTACTTCCGGTTTCTCTTCTTTTTCTCTTCTCTCAATTTCTCCCACCAGGCGGCGCTGCGCAAGGCGGAAAATTCGAATTTCAGCATCATTTGAAATTCTTTCTTGACTCTTTGGGTCTAATTTGGTCGTTTTAACGCCAAATTTCGCCCATCTTGGCGGTAAATTAGCTTTTGCGTAATTTTTCCTCTCTCCACCACGTGTTTGCACACGGGAATCCAATTGGACTGGTTCTTTTGTAGCAGTTTTCTTTGGTCTCCCGCGTTTCTTTTTAGGTGGTTCCAGAGGAATTTCTGGAACTTCCTCTTCTTCTTTTTCAGAAGTTTCCGGATGAGTTTCTTGGCTGGCATCGGGGATAACTTCTTCTTCATGACGAACTTCTGGAGTACTTTCAACAGGTAAGTTGTCATCTGCTTCGTCGATAATTTCTTCATCAGCGTCGGACTCTTCCTTGGCGCTGGTAGTTTCTTCAATGTCATCAGGTAAGTTTGTTTGAGGAGCCCTCAGGTCATTGGCCTCGAAATAGGGTCTCATTTGCTGAACATTGACGGTGTCTCTCATAGTCAGACCAGATCGAGTGCCGTACTCGATCTCGTAGACTAAATCGGTTATCTTCTTCGTGACAAGGCAGGGTTCTTTGTATGGCCAGATGAGTTTCTGAGCCATTCCTGGCTTTGGCACACGATCTCTTATCAACACTTTCTGACCCGGCTTATAGTCCGGAATCGTACGATGCTTCTCGTCGTAATTCTTTTCTGCACCTCCTGGGCAGCTTCGATATTCTTTTTAGCAGCATCCAGAGCTGGATCAGACTGCTCTGCTTCGTCTGTTACGGGCGGTGGTACGACAGGAGCGCGTGGCATCATGTTATCCAACGTGGTCCTGGGCTCGCGCCCGAACATCAATCGATATGGCGAAAATTTCGTTGAGTTATGTTCTACCAGGTTGTAGGCCATAACTGCGTCACCTAATTTCTTTCTCCAATCAGCCTGTTGCTGAAGGACATCCAAGTGATGTTTCACCACTTCCATGACTGTATGGTTCGTTCGTTCTGCCAACCCATCAGCTTGTGGATGATAGGCGGTCGTGGCAGCATGCTGGATTGCGTAGGTCTTGAAAAACGCTTGAGTCTCATTACTCAAAAATTGGGGTCCTCGATCAGTGATGATCTTCTGAGGAACTCCAAACTCGTTTACAATTTTATCCTTGACGAAGGCAATTGCTGCCTGAGTGGTTGCTCTTGCCACTGCTTTGGCGATGCAATACTTCGTCGCGTAGTCCACTGCAATCAAAATATGTTGAACTCCTCCGATTGACTTCGGAAGAGGACCAACATAATCCATCCCCCAACACTCTGTCGGCTTTCCCACAATGATTGGTTGTAACAATCCAGGTACTTTTTGGTGCGACAGTTTGGTTCTCTGACAGATGTGGCACGACCTGACATAGTCGGCGACATCTGCTTTCATTGTTTTCCAATAGAATCTCTTCTGGATTCTCTTCATTGTTTTGGTGAATCCGAAATGTCCGGCCTCAGGCACATCATGGAGCATCTCGAGAATCCCAATCCTCAATTGTCGGGGCACAGTACACGTTAGTACTGGCACGGTGTCTTCATACTTCATGTGGTATAAAACGCCATCCACTATCGCAAACTTTTTGTGATAGGGATGCAGTCGATCTTGCTGGAGTGATTCTTTGATGAGGAGAAGTTCTTCATCAAGGGATTGCTCCCGTTCCCACTGGAAATCGTTGTAGACAGTAAAGATGTGAAGATCTTCGAGAGCTTCCATCTCTCCATTTTTCTGCTTCCAATTAGCAGGAACGTTGCTCTCGTAACGTGAGACACAATCGGCGTCCACGTGCGTTTTACCTTTTTTGTAAACTACCTCATAATCATATGGCTGTAGTTTCATTTGCCATTTACCCAATCGGCCATCTAAATTCTGTGCTGTTTTTAAATAACACAGGGCCTTATGATCGGTAAATATCTTGAATTTTCGGTTGAAAACGTACGGTCTGGCTTTCTCAATGCCATAAACGATTGCAAGACATTCTTTTTCAGTCGTTCCGTAGTTTCGTTCTGCTCCTTGGAGTTTTCGGCTGTAGTAACCTAGAACTCCAGGTTTCCTTTCGTTTTTCGCATACTGATAAATTATGACACCAATCTGGTAATCACAAGCATCAGTGTGCAAGGCAATGTCTGCCTCCGGATCATACAAGGTTAGAATCGGAGCGGAGCAAAGAGCCTTCTTCAGACCATCAAAAGCGACCTCGCAGTCGTCATTCCACTTGAAGTCCAGGTCCTTCTTGACTAGGGCTTGCATTGGTTTGGCGATCTTGGAGTAATTTTCAATGAAACGGTTGTAGTAGCCGGTCATTCCAAGGAAGCTTCTGACGTCAGTCACGTTTTTCGGTGCAGGAAATCCTTGAATCGTCTGCACTTTCTCTTCATCAGGTCGAATACCAAGGGCACTAATCTTGTGTCCAAGGTAGTTGATCTCGTCTTCTCCGAAGAAACATCTGCTGGGTTGAAGACTTAAATTGGCGTTCCGGATGAGCACCAAGATATCTCTCAATCTTTTCATGAACTCTTCGAAGTTCTTCGCAAAGATGACAATGTCATCTAAATAAACCAGGCAGGTCTCCCATTTGTGACCTGCCAGTAACAAATCCAAAGCACGCTGCATCGTCGCAGGTGCATTCATCAAACCAAATGGCATTCTATTAAATTCGTAGAGGCCATTTGTGCATACGAAAGCCGTTTTTTCTCGATCTCTTTCTTCCACCGGAAATTGCCAATAACCTGATATTAAATCCAAGGTTGCAAAGATCGTGGCTCCAGACAGAGAGTCGAAAGCGTCATCTATCCGTGGTAGTGGATATTGGTCAGATTTGGTTTGAGCATTTAATTTGCGATAATCGACGCAAAATCGATGCTGACCATTCTTCTTCTTGACAATCACCACCGGACTTGCGTACGGACTCTTGGATGGGCTAACAATGCCGGCGTCCAACATATCACGTAGTGTCGACTTGATGATCTCTCTCTGAGCAGGTGAAGTACGCCGGAGCGGTTCTCGAACCGGCGGGTTATCACCCGTGTCAATCACGTGTTTTGCCAAATTTGTCTCTTTCAAGTCGGAGGTCTTGAAGGCAAAGATGTCTCTAAATTCTCCGAGAAGTTTCCGAATCGCCATTTGTTCTTCTCTCGAACGATTTGGATTGACATTCAGACTGTCTTGAAATTTGACATAGTCTTGTACTGTCACTTCGTCACTCTGTGCTTCAATTTTATAAATCGAGGGGCCCACAGGCACATCAAGAGCTGTAGTGGCGTCCTCGATCTCTGCGATCGTTTCTCTGGCTCCGAGGTGAATAACCTCTCCAGACGGATTGAAGATTTGAATTTGAAGGATAGACTTTCCTCTTCCTTCGACGATCCCAGGAGAAACTTTGACTCCTCTCTGCTGGAACGTGCTTTCGCACGAGTCGATGAATTGAAGACTACCTTCTTGTAGACCATCAGGAGCATTGACCTCGACGATTGCAACTTTTTTCGGATCCAGCACGAGATTCTGGACCAGACGTAGCTTAGCTGGCCCCTTATTCAGGAGTTTCTCTTGCAGATCTTCCTCTTCTTTATTCTTAAGATTTTCAATAAAATCTTCTGCTTTTTGATTCTTTTGGAGAGTGTCCGGCAACAGTTCCTCTCCAAAATACACTTTCTTTCTGTTCATGTCAAGGCAAAGGTTGAGGTCTTTACCGAGATCGTTTCCCAGCAAAGCCTCACGTCGTCCTTTGATGACAATCAGCTTTCCTCTGACAAGTTTTTCGGCGACTCGAATCGGCACGATGACTTGTCCCATGATGTTTAATGGATTTCCTCCGGCGCCAGTCAAATTCGGCGGAAAAGGTAGCGGATCCATTACCAACTTCATCTCTTTGACTAGTGACTCACTTATGACAGAAGCTTCGGCACCACTGTCGGTAGTCATCACTAACTCACGACCTCCAAAGTTCACACGAACTTTGGGAGCCGTCTGCTCATCTTGTTGTTGGACTTGAAGTTCACGAGGCGTGACTGTCTCAGTCAACTTGGTCCAAACATCTTGTATTGTCTTCGAACAACACTGGTTTTTCAACCGACAGAGAAGACTAGCCTCTGCAGCTGAATTAACAGGTGTGGCTACTTCCTTTTTCGCCACTCCATGTTCTGCTTTGGTTTTAACAGGAGTAGCTCCTTTTGAGACTACTACCTGTTCTGCTTGATTTTTAGCAAGAGTAGCTCCTTTTGAGACAACTACTTGCTCTTCTTTAGTCTTAACAGGTGTGGTTACTTTCTTTTTCGCCACACTCTGTTCTGCTTGAGTTTTAACAGGTATGGTTACTTTCTTTTTCGCCACACACTGCTCTGCTTGATTGTTAACAGAAGTAGCTCCTTTTGAGACTACTATCTGTTCTGCTCGATTGGGCATCTTGGCGTCGTTCGTCTTTACAAACGACGTAGAGGCCCCACTTTGCAGTGGGTTCCGCCGGCTCCCATTTTCGTGAATGGTACGGATGTGGATCCCATCTCCAAAGTCTGCTTTATGTCGTGGAGAGTCCTCTAGCTGCACCGCAGCACAGCTCTGCTTAGGAGTCGTTGATTCCTCTTCTCTGTTGTCGTTTTGGCACAGGCTACCCAGACCTGGAGGCATCCCAGCATGGTTGACCGCAGCCAAACCAATAGATCCTCTCGTTATCTGGTCCTGTCGGACCGTGACGTCAACCTTTGCAGGTTTCGTTGACTCCTCTTCTTTCGGGCTCTCGTTGACATCTTGTTTTTCGGGCGTCACTACTTTGGGTGCGAGTGGCGCCCTTAGTAGTTTAAAGCTGTCAGATGGTTGTCAAAATGGAAATAATGCGTTCGATTATTTATTAGGACAGGCACCATCTTCATTCCGTTGGGCAGAACATGGATTTCGTCGGCGCGGATAACTTTCGGCACCGTCGTTTCCGACGGTTCATCAACTCTATTGACTGGAGTTGGTGGAGTCGTCTTGTTCTCCTCCTTCTTCGGTTTCGGTTCGTTGGGGCACTGGAACGCTCGACGTCCAGGCTCCTGACATTGATAACAGATGAGTGGCCCAGTAGACCTCCTTCTCTGCTGGGGTCTCGATCCACCATCTCGATTGGGTTGTGAATCCTGCGTCTTTTCAGACGTGGCCGGATTCTTAGGAGTCCACGTCTGCTTCCTTGGTTGTTGCTGCTGTTGTTGCTTCTGCTGCTGAGGCTTCTGCTGCTGGGCCGGTTGGTTACCAGTAGACGTCCTGTACACTAGCATCTTCTCCTCTATTAGTTCTCCTTCTGTTTGGGCTGCAAATTTAACAAAGTCATATAAATTGTCTTTAGGTGCCCCAAATAGATACTGTTTGAGAGACGGTAGCAGGCTCTTCCTCAGGCTTGAGATCAACAAAGAGTCGTCATCATTGGGATGTATCCTTCGATACATCTCTGCATACTCTTCCGCATAGACTTTGAAGGTTTCGTTGTCCTTCTGAGTCCTTGCGGACAGCTCGTTCTTCATCCTTACTTTCTGGTCTGGCAATAGGAATTCATTAATTATTCCATTTCTCATCATGATCCAATTGATCTCACCATATTCCAAATGGAAACGAGCAAGCCATTTGATCGCTCGTTTTCGCAGGAGACCAGTAAAGTGGCTGCATCGCTGCAGGGAGTTCCACTGGTGCGCAATCGCAATATCTTCGAACTCTTCGATATATAGAAGGATGTTTTCAGACCCAGTATACTTCGGAAAACCCTGGAGTGGATGTAGCGAATTCTTTTCAAAATACGGCGTAGGTCCCAGGTTTGGAGTCCATTCAGGAGCTTCAGGCCTGAGCTTGCGCCCGGATTCTGTCGGTGATTTGCTTCTGTTTCTGAGATTTCTCTCATGTGTGTGTTCAAAGCGGCGTGGAGTCGATTCTCCACATAACCGTCTTACCAATTCTTCTCGACTTTCAGGAGTAGCGTCTTTCATCAGTTCGGCAAACCGGTCGACCATCTTCTGTTCGTTGCTTCGTCGAGAGGCCTCAGAAGATGCTTCAGTCTTGAGTCGGGTGTCGGCTTGTCGTTCTTCGTCTTCAGCACGCTGTTCTTTCTCCTGGAGTCGCTTCTCTGACGCAAGGGCCCTCAGCTTGTCCTCCTTCTCCTGCTTCCGTGTCTCTCGGGCAACACGGCGTGTTTCCCGAGCTTTCGCTCGTTCCTTTACGAGCTGTTCACGTCGGCGTCTGTATTGGAGTTGCTGGGAGAACCTTGCGGTTATTCCGTTGGTATTCATCATTATGTATCGTAATTTGTGTCAATAAAAACGTAGAAATGTTTCGAAAAATTTTGTTTGGTTTCAAAATTGTTTGCACAATTGAATTACGATAGTTCTCGTGTTTTTCAACACGTTTCTTAGGGCAAAACGAGGTAGCAAGTTTTATAAACTACCCCGCACCTCCACCATATATTGTGACGGACCTTTTTCCACTAGTAGAATCTGCTCTTTTAGTTTAATACGAGCGAGTTTGCACTCGTATTGATAGTGGTTGGCTAGGCCACTAATTCTACTGGCCCGGGAGGACTAGACCAATATAACGTCTATTTTATGTCCTCACTAGTCTCTGGCAAAAGACTTCACAGTCTTGAGGATCTTTAATCTCTGTATCTCTCGGACTTTCGTCCGTAAATCTGCCCTAAGAATCGTGTAAAAATATACTCACTTGTGCGTTGCAGGTTTGCACCTGTTGGGACCTTCTTGATGTATCCAAAATAGGTGAAGGCCTGCAAAATGACGAATTCACAATCGCGGATTCCAATATCGAATAATTAACACCACAGATTGAGTTGAATATAAAAGATCTGTTTATTTTGTAGATAAACATAAAATTGGCGAACTGGTTTTGCACACACATAAAAATATAACTTTGAGAAAAATAAAATAAAAGAAGAGAACCTTGCCAAAATCGGGCATAGGTTCGGTATATGACAAGAAGCTTAAAAAGCGTTTTTTGACATTAAAAATGTAACTCTTTATATACCCTGAGAATCCACAAGTCGGATTCTCAGGGCACAATTCGATCATTGGTTAGAACAATATTTTGGACCAAATGGACCAATCAAAGGATTGATCCACTTGTCCAAAACCATGATTCATCTCCTGTTGTCACACATAGGTGACAACAGAAGAAATCAAAACAAAATCAAACTTAAAATGAATAACATGAGGGGGAGCGAAAAGGTCAGATTGTTATCTCATCACATATGATATCTGGGTCACTTGGTACCAAAAGTACCGAGTGGCCCAGAAGCTAAATAAAGTACAGGGTGACGTTAAATCCAAAAAAAAACGCAAACGCTAGAAAGCGAAAATTAGTGGCGGGCCCAAACGTCTCAATATATATATATATATATATATATATATATATATATATATATATATATATATAAACTGTGAGTCAGGAAATCAGGCACCCTTTTTAAACATTTAATAACTCGGTCAAAAATCATCCGATTATTATGAAATTTGGCACAACTGTAGATGAGAATGCCTTCTTTTAGAATTTAAATAAGTGCGCCTTTAATTTCTCACCACAGAGTTTTTTTGGTCTGCAGCGGGCGCTGTAGCACAGCGGCGCGATTACCAATTGTTTCGTCTGCTAGCTTGAAAATGCCGTTCACTGAAGAAGACAAAATTGCCATCAAATTTCTTCGTGAAAACCAAAATTATAGTGCTAAACGAATTCTTAAAGAATTTCCAAACAAAGGATGGAGTTTACGCGGACTGAACCACCTTCTTCAAAAGATAAACGAAACCGACAGTGTTCTGCTTCAGAAAGGCAGTGGGGGAAACTGGACTGCACTCATTGACAATAACATCATTGCCGTTAATGAGCTCATTTTGAGTCAGAAAGAACAACCGCAAACACATCACTCCCAACGTGAAATTGCTCGTCTGACAGGTGTTTCGCAAAGTTCTGTGTCCAGAATAATCAAAAAGGAACTCAACTTAAAATGTTTCAAAAAACATTGGGCAACGGAATTAACTGAAAGTAACAAAGTCTCTTGTCTTTCACGTTGCAAACAACTTTTGCGTCATTTCCCAGAACACAAAGTGAGCTTCATATTTTTCACAGATGAAAACGTTTTCACTGTTGCTCGACCTACCAATAAGCAGAACAATCGTGTTTATGCGCCAGCTACCGCTAGAAAGAATGTCATACCCACTGAACGATTGCTGTGAATGAAACCAAAGTTCAGCAAATCAGTAATGGTGTCGGTGGGAGTGTCATTGTTGGGTGCCACAGAAATTCATTTTGTTGAACTGGGAGTCAAAATTAATGGCGAATACTACCGCAACGAACTTCTGAAAAACTGTCTCATTCCTGACATGAAGGAAATGTCAGAATTCTTCATTTTCCAGCAGGATGGAGCACCTGCTCACACTGCCAAGGATACAGTTGTGTTTCTCACCCAGGAAACACCGAAATTCATCGAACCGACTTTGTGGCCACCCAATAGTCCCGACCTCAACCCCGTGGACTATGACATTTGGGGCGTCATGCAAGAAAAGGTTTACCGAAGCAAAATAAACAGTGTTGATGAGCTGAAAAATCGGATAACGCAGGCTTGGAGTGAGCTAGACCAAAGCATCATAAACACTGCAGTGCAAAAGTGGTGGATCCGACTAAATGCGTGTGTTGCAGCTGGCGGTAAATATTTTGAACACAAATTGAAATAGGCAAAATGTTAGTTAACATTTCATCTACAGTTGTGTCAAATTTCATAACAATCGAATAATTTTTGACTGAGTTATTAAATTTTTAAAAAGGGTGCCAGATTCACTGACTCACGGTGTATATACAGTATATATAAACTTTATTCTCCGAATTGCATTTTTCAAACTATTAGGTAAAATATATTCACAAGGGAAATTTAAAAAAACGCCTCAAATGGTTAAAATACAAACACATACAAAAAATACCATATAATATTTGAGGTAGATATTACATAAAATAAAAAGTTAACGCCCCAAACTTGTCACGCAATTATGAATGAATAACAGCAGCTTTGAAAACCGCGCCGACCACCTAAGGATTTTTATCTCTCTCTATCTCTCTTAGTTATAAATTATAATACATGTAATAATATATGTTTTAATATCATGTGTGTCTGGTATCAGAGTCTATAAACAACATGTGTTTTTTTGCATTCATTAAAACAGCATCAACTCTCGGAAATTTTCTAAAAAAAATATATTAAAAAATAAACCATGAATACCAAAAAAAAAGTAGCTAAAGAAAATAAAAAAAACATCATATCAATAAAAAAAATCATTAATTTATAAGGAACTAACTACTAATATAAAAGTCAGTGAAGAAAACTGAACGTTATTTTTTTTGATGATGTTATTTATTATTAAAAATCAACCTTTGAAAAAAAAACAGTTCAAAAAACCGATTTTTTTGTTTCACAAAATTCCAAAGTTGAAAGCATCAAATTAAAGCTGTAAATCATTTTCAAACTGCAATCAAATTTCTATTATCAGAAGTCTCATCATGAAAATAGATTAAGTGCATTAGAAAACAAAAGAAAAAGCTATTATCTGTATTTAAAAAAAACTAGAAAAATAGCGCCTGGAACGTCCGAAACGTGTTCGTGCTCGGGAACCGTGCTAGCTTCACCTACATTTTTCCAGAAAGCAATCATGTAATCCACATACTTGCTTTCTCGAGACAATTTAATTGAGTATGGTGACCTTTTGTGTGAAGGTCAGAATGTACAAAAAGAATGTGAACATGTGGACGCCGTTGCCTCATTGTTGAGAAGAAAATGGCAAGATGAAGCACATTCGGAAATTCTCTTCTTTTTTTTAAAAAAAACTAATCGATAGAGCAATCACTTTACTCGGAACATCAGAGCAGCAACACTAAACACATGTTGATCAAGACTCACAGGAAGTGTCAGAAACATTGATGTACAAATGCAAAACATAGCACAGTAAGTCTTTAATTGTTGAGCAACATTTTTTCTGGTTATTCTGTGTTTCAGTAGCAACACTAAAAGGGGAAATTGAAAGTGTTTTTAGAAACTAGAAAGGTAGCTTAAAGGCATTTCCTTGTTAATATTTTTCAAAATAAACTTTTCATAGACAAAAACAAAATTTTAGTTTTTAATTTAATATTTTAATTTAAACACACACACACCTAAAATTCTAGTTTCTAAAGCCCCTATTGATGCAATTCAACTTGCAATGCAACTCGTGATGTGACTTGCAACTAGAACTTTGTAATAAACTTCTATATCACACTATGCAACCTAGTTGCCAATCAAGTTTTCAAAAGTCGTTTATGTCAAGGGGCCGACATTCGGGTGAATCTCGTACGGCATTCCGGAAGCCATTTTAACTTTTAATCCGCGTTTTATTGAAATTTAAAATTTCAATTCTATTCTGGATATCCCATAAAATGCAGCTAAAAAGGAAAATGACTTTCCATCCACACTATCTGCTGTGAATCTTAGTGAAAATCGTACATGATTTTATGTTCAATGTCTGTCCCCTTGGTTTGTGTGTACATAATGTGATCAACTAACAGGATGTTCATAAACCGAAAGTCATGAAACTGGTAATTCTTTCAATGTTACATATGTCATTTCCGGCAAACGGCCTGATTGCTTGTTAGTCAGAAAGTTACATGAAAAGTCTGTCAGAAGTTGAACCTCTTCAACAATAAGTTAGACTGAGTCTCACACTAGTTAAAAATAAAGTTTTTATCAAGTTGCATGTCATATTACACTATAAACATTGAAGTTGCATGTCACATTGAACGTTTTCTTGCATCAAAAGTTGCTAGTGTAATAGCGGCTTAAGAAAACTTTGAATTTAATCATTACCCCAAATGCGTTAGTCAATTCAATTACTGCAATAAACTGTGATTTAAAAATGCCCAAATTCCATTGTTTTAAATCTTTTTTTTGTTGCACTTCTTGCACACAAAGATTTCTTATTGTACACACTAACTTTCAGATCAGGTTTTACATTCATTGATTTTTTTTTCTTTTGCAAGACATTCAAAAGTAACATTTATCTCATTTCTTGCAACTAACTGTAAGATAACTACTACTAGGTTATTTTTACACTACTGTACACATTTTAACCACATTAATAATTTAACAAAGCTGATTTGTGACTCAGATTGTCTCAAAACAAATGTGGTTTCCCTCTTTATTTAACATGAACATAGACGCACACACAGTGGCACAGCTAATAATAAATTGTGCCTCACACAATAACACACACAACTTAACAATTGAGCTTTACAATCTATTGTTTCATCTTGTTCATCCATATTTATGATACAATGATGATGGCGTTATCAGAATTCAAACGAGAATTTCTGTTATCGAAAAATGCGAATTTCCTCCTCCTCCTCCATTTTCTCTCTCTCTCTCTTTCTCTCTCTCTCTCTCTCTCTCTCTCTCTCTCTCTCTCTCTCTCTCTCAAAAACTAACTCCCACTCTCATCATTTTCCGTCTATCTAAATACAACTTGATGTAATTTATTAATGAGGTGGGATGGACTCAGTGGGTGGTATAGTAAAAACTATGGCTGAACAAACATTAAAAAAACAAAAAATAAGCTTCCTCTCTCTTAACACTTTGCAAGATTAATCTAAGATTAAATTATCTTTCTTAATTAGTCAATGACAAATTGCATAAATTAAGTCTATGTATTTCAAATGAAAGTCATCTTATTGGAAAGGAATTAAGTGATGGATTATACATATATATAAAAAAAAAGTAGTCACACATTTTATATTTGTAGAAGACAATACTAATGGGAACTGTACTTAAATTAGTTGCATCTTTCTTTCTCAACCTATATCCAATTTTGGATATATTTATAGGCATTAAATTTGTGATTTTTATAATAGATTTTTTTGTTTTATACATTTTATACAGTATAATACGTCACGTATCATACGTTAACGTGTAAAACATTACTTTTGTGAAATTTACCCATCCCTGGTGTCCATCTGGTGTCCCTACATCTCGCAATGTGGCCTGCTCACCTCCACTTCACTTCTTTAGCATGTTCTACCACATCAATCACTTTAGTCTGA
Source organism: Brachycybe producta (assembly GCA_036925085.1). Lineage (NCBI taxonomy): Eukaryota > Metazoa > Arthropoda > Diplopoda > Playtdesmida > Andrognathidae > Brachycybe > Brachycybe producta. Next base: position 114,627 of record JAUPFP010000091.1, read on the forward strand.
GAGTATATCCAACAATTTGTTCTTCTGTCTCTAAATAAGTGAACTTTTATACAAAGTATTTCGGATGTTTGCAAATATCTGAAGCTTTTTACAGCACTTTTTGAAGATTTCAGCAATTCTCAAAATTTTTCAAACTTGTAAAATCGAAAATCTTTTCAAAACTATGAAGCAACAAAAACGTTTCAAATGTCTTCGAAGAGCTAAAAAAGCTCTTCTAAAAGATTTAAAAGCTTCTTCATAACTTGTGAATTTTTGTGAAACTTTTTCAGAACTTTTTTTTAAAACTTCAAAAACCATTTTAGAACATTTTTTTTTAATTTGAATTTATTATCGAGTTTCAATCATTTTGATTTTTAGTCTTTTTTAAATAAACCTTAATTCCGATATTCATTACTTCTCAAATGAAATAAATTAACTAAATGCGAATGATATTTTTTTGTTGTTTGGTCAAAAGTTACTATTTGTTGAAACGGGCACAAGTCCATAAGATATGTGTCAGCTTTAGTTAAGGAGCTTTTTTTCAAAACTCAGTAAGTCCATTTTTTGCCAAATAAATTTTATAAAATCTATTTTTGTAAACAGTTTTCAAAGCTGCATCATTATTTGTAATCTTTTTTTTCCTCTACAAAGTTTCAAATAAAGTACAGTAAAAACTGATAAATAGGGTTCGGATTTTGATGCAATATTAACCGGAATGTTTCTCAATTTGTGGCCAATTGTGAAGTAATCAACATCATCAACATCATTAGAGCAACTGCAATTATGCTTTTTCTAATCAGAAAAGGCTGGTTAGAGAGGCTAGATGTCTGGTTACTATCAGTTGTCAACTAGAGTTCTAGCCTCTAACTATTTTTTTAGTTAGAAAGAACATTTTTTTTATCTAAACAAGATTGTTATTTCACAATTGGCACTTGGGCCACATATTGAGAAACATTCCGGTTGATATTGCATCAAAATCCGAGCCCTACTAATAATAAAGTAGTGGTTTAACACAAAAACGAATAAGAAGAAATACATTTCGCTTCCAATCCCTTAGAATAGCAAAACATTTCCTTTCACGTTTCTACAGTATTACCAACTCCATCACAAACACTCAATGGTTCAAATAACCGAAAAAACAAACCAACAAAACAACAGGAAATGAAATATTCCACCTGAAACTATCTCATATTAATAATACTGACCAAATCAAACAGAAAAAGAAAACATAAAGATATCTGGATTTTTTTTTAAAAAAAATTGCTGGTCATTGGTTTGTAACTTCAGAAAAAAAATACTAAACAGTCATTTTCTAACCTCACCCCAATTTTAAATAGAAAAAGCAGAAGAAGAAAAAATTATTTTCGAAGATTTTTTTTCAATAAGAATTTTCTTCCATATTTTTTTTACCAAAAAAAAAATTCACTTGAGCATTAAATCTGAGGTAATTTCAATTTTCCCAAACCCTTCAACTATGAATAAAAAGAGCATAAGTAATGCATTCAAATATGACGTTTCACAATCGATACATACAACAATTTCACATTTTCTTTTTACGAGCGGAAAACCCAGAAGAAGAAGTAGAAAAAAAAACTTAAGACACAAACAAGCCAAACAACACTAAATATAAGCAACAGCTTCAAATTATATTTTAGAAGTAGTAGTAAAGAAAAATCTCCACCCGAACACCTGGCTCTTTAATAATAACAACAATATTTGCATATCGGCCTACAGCTAATATTTATGAAACATGTAAATTATTACAATGTACACGGGTAGAATGCAATTAAGAAGATATAAAAGAAAATCCATGAACCTTTTTTTTCTGTTGAGAAGAGAACTAATTATTATAAAAAGAAAAAAAAAATTCTAAGCAAATAAATGCGGTATCCCTGTACAATGTTAATTAAAATTTACAGGAATGCACATCAGCTTGCAGTGATTGCCGCCATTCGGGGCGTAAATAACTCCCTTATCCCTGTAGAGCACGAACAAAAGTTACAGCAATGCATTGCACCTTGCAGTGATTGCCACCATCCAGGAGCTGCTCTTTACAATACATGTATAGCAAAATAAAATGCGAATTTCATTAATGAAACCTGGTTTATTCAACTCTTATTCTCTAACCAGGTTTCATTAATGAAATTCGCATTTTACTTTGTGTAAAAACTCTAGCCTTGAACCAGATCCTTTGGACAGAAAAACGCATTTTTTTTTCGGGTCGCAATAATGTAGTGGAAACAGTGGAAACTACTAAAAAAATACATAAAAACATTTGAATATTTTTTGTGTTAAATGAATTTCTTGTTAAAAAATTTTTTACCAAAAATATATTTCTTGTTATCCCATTTTTTTGTATTATACAATTTTTCGTGTTAAAAGAAAAAAAAATATTTACGACATTAAAAAAAAAATTAAACATAAAATTTATATCGTATGATTCAAATTTTCGTGTTATTCGTTTTCCTATTAAACGAATTATTCCATATATTTTATTAAAATGATAGAAAAAAACGAATTTATGGTAAGAAATGATGAAAACTTTAAAACAACAACAACAAGACATTTGCCAAGTACGTTTTCGTAATAAACAGGGTCCTCAAATAGGGTACATATATCCTTTACAAAAAAAGTTATGCACACAGCATTATAACAAATTATATGCTCATATACAGTATGTAAATGTAAGTTGAAGAGTATATACTGTAAGTTTTATTTTAAAACTCTTAAGCGGCTATTACACTAGCAACTTCTAATGCAATAAAATGTGCAATGTGACATGCAACTTCCTTGTTTATAGTGTGCAACTTGATAAAACTTTCCTATTAACTAGTGTCAAAATCAGTCTTATTGAGTTGCACAGGTTCAACGTTGAGAGACTTTTCCAAGTAAACTTCCAGACAAACAACCAATCAGGTCATTTGCCGGAAATAACATATGTAACATTGAACGAATTCCCGGTTTCATGACTTCCGATTTATGAACTTCCAGTTAGTTGATCACCATATGGACACAAACCAAGGGGGCAGACATTGAACAGAAAATCATGTACGATTTTCACTAAGATTCACAGCAGATCGTGTGGATGGAAAGTCATTTTATTTTTTAGCTGCATTTTACTGGATATCCAGAATAGAATTGAAATTTTACGTAAACGAAATTTTGAAAACTTGATTGGAACTTGGCTGCATAGTGTGATATAGAAGTTTATTACAAAGTTCAGGTTGCAAGTCAAATCACAGGTTGCATTGCAAGATGAATTGCATTGGAGGATGCTAGTGTATAGAAAGAAGAAAAACGAAAAAAAAAATGTGGCTAGACATACATTACACATGTAGGCAGAAATGAAAGACAGCTAGCGAGATACACGTAAAAGATATTAGGATACATGTAATATCAAGTTAAAAAATTCTCTTTTATAAGCCGAAATCTCTAGTGAATGCAATTCACATACATTTTTCTTCCAAAAATGAAATGAGAACTTTTTTTTTAAATTAGTATCCAACATCTGATGAATTCGCAATACGAAACACATGTGGCAAAAATGCACTTTTCAAAAAGAAGACAGAAAGAGAACAGAAAAAAAAGGTTTCAGTACATTTATAAGTCTAAGGAGTATGGAAGCAAAAAAAAGATGAATACAAAAAGAAAAAGAGAGACAGGTAGAATTAAAGAGAAAGAGAGAAAGAGAGGAAGAGAGACAGAGAGAAAGCGAAAAAAGAGAGAGAGAGAGAGAGAGAGAGAGAGAGAGAAAGAGAGACAGAGAGAAAGCGAAAAAAGAGAGAGAGAGAGAGAGAGAGAGAGAGAGAGAGAGAGAAAGAGAGAGAAAAAGAGAGGGAGACAAAAAGAGATAGAGAGAGAGAGAAAGAGAAAGAGAGAGAAAGAGAGAGAGAGAGAGAGAGAGAGAAAGAGAGAGGGAGAGGGAGAGAGAGAGAGTTGAGAAATCATATAATCGTTTTCAGGGGGGTTTCTTCTTCTTCATCTTGGAAATAGCTTGGGGAGTAAAATAAAAAAAAGTATTCAACTCAAATAATAATATGAATAAATAAGAGAGAAATCGAAAAGAGCATTTCTTTTCTTAAGGAACGTACCGTTTCAGGCCATATTATCCTTGTCTACATTACAGATTGTGTTCAGTTTAAACTCAGCAATTACGAGCTCTGATTTTCGAACTCTTTAGTTATTCTGATGCATTTCACAACAGCAACACTTAAGGCGCCCTCGGCACTCAGAACCCCCCCCCCACTTCTTGATCACTTTTCGAATGAAAAATGAAGTCGGGTTGTCGCCAAAATCGACCATCATGAGTTTTTCCAAAAAAAAAAAATACATTGCAACTACATCCCAACCACTTTCGACTTCATTTTGCAGAAAGAAGAAATTGAAAGCGCGTTTTAAAAACTAGAAACGGAACTAGAATGCAATTAATAAATATCTTCATGTTGATATGTTCAAAATAAACTTTTTAAACTGACATAAAAATCTTATTTTCAAAGATATCAACATAAAACCTCTAAGTAGTTAAGCTACCTTTCTAGTTTCTAAAAACATCTTCAAAACTATCTAAATTTTGCACCTGAATAACAGAATAATTAGTTTTATGGGCGCTGACACTTTAAAACCCTCCAAGAAAACAAAGTTACTGAAACTGACAATCCTATTCAATCACAAGAGCAAGATTAAGCACAATAACATTTTGTAAATGAAACCTCATTTTAAATTGCTTCACCTCCTTGACGGCAATTTGTACGTCACTTCCGTTAATCTACCATAAGCAAGAAAAGAACAGGCAATTAGAAATCGGGGATAAACATAAGTTGGCTCCACCCTTTTTATGACGACCGGCAACTTCTAATTGGTTTGTTGTGTGGTTCGACGTCGAAAAGGGCGTAACACGTGACGTCAGACTATATAACCAACCAGTTAGAAGTTGCCAATCGTCATAAAAAGGGCGGAGCCAACTTATGTATGTCCCGATTCCTAATTGCTTGTACAAAAAATCCAGTTTCTGTGCCATCTGTTAGAATTTTAATTGTGAAAATGGCGACTTATAGTTATAAGATAAATGGCAAAAGCATTTTGAAAATATGAAAATTGAAATTTTGAAATTTGAAAATATTGATTTATTTATTTCCATTTTAAGTCCCTGCGACGAAAATAACGTCCAAATGTCTTATTGTATTATTTTAACGAACTTACATAATAAAATTATTTTTAGAATAACCTTTCTATTGCTCTAGTTTCTAAGAAACCACCTACATTTGAAAATTACTGTTTGAATGCAATAACGTTCTTATTCTTAAGAACAATCTTCTAAATTTTTCATTTTATATAACTGAGATCTGTTTGTTTGCTCTATTTGACAGCACAAACCCATTAGAAAATGAGTTCAATTGACCACTATGTATATATATTTTCTAAACACATTTGAAGAAGAGTAACCCTCTTGAAAAATTCATGCTCAATTTACAATTTCAGTTTACATTAAAAAAGGTCATTTTGCAAATGGAACTCTCATAAACACAATGAGATGAACTCCATTATAAAAATTCTTCCTCTGTAACAAAAAAAAAAGTTGAATACAGACGATCAATCCTGGATTGTTAATCCGAAATTGTTAATGTACTCCTCTAAAGATTGTCTCCTGAAAAATTGTCAATTAGACGTTTACACCATTTCTGTCTAATTTTTTTTTCTTGTTAGAGTCAGATTGAATAACAAACAAAAATTGGATTGAATTATTTAAAATCTACCACAATATACAATCAATTTCTTTTTTGGATTGAAAAGCTTGAATTGCCACGCCAAAATTGACTTTACGTATTCAGTTTGCCCAATTTGTCAATCCACACAAAACACCACCCAGTTTTCTTCACTTCAATCCAAAAAAATTAAATGGATTTTTCTAGTCAAACAAAACATTCCAGTAAAATATTAAAGAGCAAATAAAAGTTAGATTGAATTATTCAAAATCCGTCAAATACACGATGATTTTTTTAGATTTAAAAAGTTAGAATTGACAAAGCAAGAATTGATCGTCTGTATCCAGCTTTAACAAAAGAAAACCGGGAACAATTGTTTTTTTTGTTTTTTCAACTTCTAAAATTGAACAAAAAAAAAAGAGCAGCTAATCTTGAAATTCAAGAAGAAGAAAAAACGTACACTTGAAGATTTCTTTGTAAAACCTTCGAAAATTGAAGAACGAAAGAAAGAAAACTCACTTATTTAACCCTGTTTTCTTCAAAGTTCTTAACATATAATAATAATAATAATGTAGAAAAGACACTCAAAATATGCTTTTAAATCCCACGCACAAAAAACGAAGATGAAAAATCCTTTGTGCTTTTCATTTAAAACTTAACAACAAATGCTAAAATAAGAAGAAAAAAAATAAATGAAATCGAACAATCAATATTGTCAATTATCAACAGGTTCCAAAAAAGGAAAGATAGAAAAATCTCATAAAAAACACACACACAGACAGAATTCATTTGAAAAGAAAATGAAAGAAATACACAGTGAAAACAAAGTTATTTTTATTTTTTTTTAAAGAAACAACTTTAAGAGCCTAGATACAGTGTTTAGTTCAAAATTTCTCCGAATGTAGGCACTGCGATCATTTTTGATTGAAAAACGGTTTTTTTCTCCAGGTTTCAAGTCACATAATAATTAAAAAAAAATAATTTCGCGTGCTAAGCTTATAAAAAGAAAACATCGTGAAGCCAATAGATTAATGCACGTGCTAATTTTAATGTGATTGTTCTAAGTCGTTTTAATGGGAGTTCTTCAAATGTTTGGGTGACGGTTTTTTGGTCCTATGGGAATTAACATGGAGTTAAAAAAAACGATCGATTTTGAACCTTGTTTAAAAATAGAAGGACCTTTCAGAATTTAGAAAAAAAGAATCATCATGAAGGCAACAAACACGTGTAAGTACGTGCTAATTTTTTTGGTTGTTCTAAATCATTTTAATGAGAGTTCTTCTAACATTTGTGGGACGGTGTTTTGCTCCTATGGAACTTAACATGGAGTTAAAAAAAATGTACGAATTTAAACGTTATTAAAAAATAAAAGGACCTTTTCAAAATTTGTAAAAAGGAAACATTGTGAAGCCAAAACATGAAAGTATGTGCTAATTATTTTGTTATTGTTCTAAATCGTTTTTAACAAGAGTTTTTCAAATGTTTGTGGGACGGTTTTTGATCCAATGTTGTCAAAAATATATAAAGCGATAGCTTACAGAACAATACTTTTTATTGCATTTTGCGCTTTACTGTATTTTAATTGAGCGATTGAGTCGATTTCTTGCAGTTTTAGTAACACCATATAGTAACACTCATTTGTCTCGTTGTTGTCTGCTAAAAACAACAAAACGGACGTGTATCTAGGCTCTTAAGAATAGAAAAGAAATCTCAAAGCCTGTTAAAAACTAGAATAGTAGTAGTAGATGAATGTGTTAAAAGTATTTTTTTACGTCGATATTAGGAAATTTTAATAATCATCAATCAAATTAGACGTTTTTTTCAAGTAACTTTAAGACGTTTTAGAATCAGGCCACATTGCAAAATTATGCAAATGAAGGAGAACAATGTCCTTCTGTATTTGAAAAGCAAAATTAACATGAAATAGAAACTAGACGATTAAATGAATTTCTTCAGGTAATAATATTTCATGCTGATATCTTCGAAAGCAAAACTTTTAATGGACGTTGAAATACTCGTTTTTCACTTCGATGTTTTATCCAAAATTCGAAAAAAAAAAAGTCGTTTAAAAACATCCCAAAAAAACTTTTGTCATAATGTGAAATTGATAAAATGCTTATATGTGAACATAAAAATCAGCTTTAGTGCTGAAGTAATGTAGTAAAGTAATGTAGTCAAGGTGTAGCTCGCCCAGCGTCTTTCCATAAAAATACATTGCAACCACCATGCACCCAGCCACATGCCACTTTCAAAATTGGTTGAAAGTTGAATCCTGTGTCATCGCCATAACCCATAACCAAATTTCTCATCATGACAATGGTCTATTCCAGGCATGTGCAACTTCACTAAAGAGTAGATCGAGACTTACATTGTGTAAAAATTTGAAGCCCAGGATATGAAACTTTATACTGGGCCCAACCCACAAAGCCCACTGGCCCATAAGGCTTTATGTAGGTCTCTAATTAAGAGCATGGACCGTATAGCTAATTTTAAATATATCCGTGGGTATATTTTAATAAATATAATTTTTTTTAAAAAAAAGTTTGCTTTACAAACAAAATTAAGTTAAGCTTAAGACAGATCAGAAAATGAGTTCAATCGGACGTTTGAGACTTTATGTCTCTCCCAAAACTGTCAATGTCTTGTGCTAGAAAATCACGGAACCTGGTGATGAATCAATTCTTCATTCAATATGCTGGCGCGGGCACAGACTCAGTGAAATTTGGAAAAGTCTTCACGGACCGGATACATTACGGTCGTAGCTTGATTAAAAAGTAGAATATTATCCCCTCATCATTTCTCCTTTAACTTGGTAATAAGTGTGTCATTGATTTGTGTATTCAAAGTGACTTAAGACCCAAACTTTGAAAGGGATTTTTCTTTTCAATAAATATGAATAAAGATGATGTTCATGTATTCATGCACAATGATGATACTTTAAGACAGAAAATCAAGTTCGTGAGAACTCTTGAGCTTGACCGATAGATAACACATTATCAGTGCAAGTAAAGACACCACCCCAAGTATATTTTAACTCTCCTACAAAACAGCAGAAATTCTCATTTTAAATTGTTACAGGCCTCAAACAACGTTGCCCCATTCCACCCCTTTTTTTCTTCCTATCAAGAGTGTTCTCTTCTTACATTGTTGACATCCTAGGTCTCTTTTGTGTACAAGTACAAATCATTTCATGTTTGCCTACTGCAGCTGATAACAAACAACATCACCATAAAAGAAACTCGCTCTTTCTCTCTATCTCTCTCTCTCTCTTTCTCTCTCTCTCTCCCTCTCAATAGGAGAGAGAATTTGGAAAGGAAATATTGAACCCTGTTTTCTTTACAGGACTTCCTTTTATGCACAAAAGCATATAGTGTATAATAATAACACCAACACACATGACTAACTTCCATTACTTGACGAGACCCTTAGGACCTGAGTTTCAGCACTAACAAAAGTTTAACGACATGGTTTATTCTGTAAACCATGTCAGTTGTAGAGACTTGAGAGTTAGTTAAGACTAAGAGGTTGCTGGCTGCCCGTACAAGACAAGCCAGTACCAGCTTTGTATTACTGGCACCCTCTTCCTCTTGCCTCAACCACCTACAAACCAACCTACCGGCCAGTAGTAAAGTTCAACTTTTATATAAAGCTCGGATTTTTATGCAAATATCAAGCAAATGTTTCTCAATTTGTGGCCCAAGTGCTAAGTGTGAAGTAATCATCATCATCATTATATCAACTGCAATAATGCTTTTTTTTTAAATACAAAAGGCTGGTTAGTGGCTAGATGTCTGGTTACTCTAACCAGTGTTTTCGTTTGTTGGCTGTAACTTTACAATTCGTCACAGATTAAGAAACATCTAGACCAGATTTTTTTTGCATACAGCGTCTTCGATTCTCTCACTTGAATTTTAGTTGAAAGTTTATAGTGGATCTACATTACTACAGTATTACACACCATGAAGACACGCCCAAAACGCTTGTAGTTGCAGCACATGCAGTATGTAGTGTGTGCCAACGACTCAGCCCTGCGATGTGCTAAACTACCGCCTCAAGGGCGAATTTTGTACCTGGATTCGCAAACAGCTTCGTTTATCTGCTCCTTTAGAAATGGTTCTGTTGATAACGCAACAGTCAATTTTTTTTTTTAAATTCCTATTCTCCACTTTTTTTTTTCCTCCGATTTTCAATTTTTCCTCAATTTTATAAATTGTCAAATTAGGTTTAACATAAAATAAATATTTGAATTCTGTATGTTATATTATATACACATATCTTATCAAGATAAAGTCAACAGAAAAAAAGAACAGAAAAAAGAGCTAAAAGCAGATTCTGTACCTATTTAAGAAACAACAAAAATCAATACTCGAAAAATTGTGCCTTGAAGCACTTTTTTTTAACAAAAAAAAAAAAGAACAAATGAAGTATATATATACTAGTAGGGTAACTCGTCATAAATGACGGGAGCAAAATTCACAGGCAATTGTGCCCTGCATTAGAATTTCTTTTCCTCCGCCCTTTTATGACGTCACACCAAGTAACAAACCAATTAGATTGTGATGACGTTCATAAAAGGGCGGAGGAAAAGAAATTCTAATGCTAATTCTAGTTTAATTTTGCTACTATTATCCACTCCCCTTTTTATATTTGAAAGAGAAAATGATTTTTCATTTTCTCTGGTGTGTGCATGTGCGTCGTTTTTTCCTTTTTTACTACTTTCATTTAAATTTCAGTCACCCCACCTCCCACTTTTTTTCCCTCCACATTTCTTTCTCTCTCTCTCCCCTTCTACACTTTCCAACCTTTCCCCCTCTTTTATTTAATATCATGGGGTTCTTGGATGGGGAATGTGCAACATATAGTTGACCTTGACAAAAACAAGGGATTCAAGAAACCCTATAGACCTCCATCGCTTTAATATATGCTTTCATGTATCAAATAACCACCTTTTTTTCATTGTTACATGTGTGTGCACATGTGTACGCACGTTTACACACATGTGCACACACATACACACATTTACGCACTTGTGTGCATGTGTATGCACTTGTGTGCATGTGTACACACGTGTATGCAGTTGTGTGCTTGTGTGCACATGTGTACGCATGTGTACTCATGTTTATGCATGTGTACTCATGTGTGTGCATGTGTATGCACGTGTGCGCATGTGTATGCACTGTAACGCCCCGACTGGACCGTTACAATACCGGTAAATTAAAACGTAACAACTTACCGACAACCGGCTCCAATACGGGAACGGGATCACACCCGTAGCCGCCTTCCCACCGTGAACCTTAGGATGTGTCGGCTCGCAGGAGCCACCCACGACAAACACAATGAAAGGCCACGTCGCCGCACCGAGATTATTGTGGTAGAACAATGGTTATACCGCGAGCCAACACAAATTACCAGCTGAAAAAGGATGGAGATGGACGGTGGTGTTGTACCCAAACCGGCAACCCACCCTCCCACGGTAAAACCCCAATAAAAGACACGACACACAAAGTAAGTGAAGATAAAGTGTTTAATGACACTTACGATGTAAATGAAGCAGGCAGTGATTATTTACACAACTTGGCTGGATCTTTCATCCAGCCAAGCCCCATAAATATACAGAACAAGGCCACAAGGCCAAAAAGGCAAACAAAAGATGCAAAAGATGAGCTGGACAATGGAGGTCTCCTTGACCTCCATCCACAGGTCTTCTTCAGTCTTCAGCCTTCAACACACTGCCCAGATCCTATGGCTGACCAGGCCACAGGAAACCTCCAGGCAACTCCACCTGGAGAGGACAGAGGTCACTTCTGACCTCTCACCCATTGAACCTAATGGTGAGAGGTCTGCCAGCACCAAAATGGCGTCTGTCCCAACAGCCTACTGTAGCTGTCAGGCAGACCACCATAGGGAATTCATCTGCTCAATCAAAAATTTGAAATTGAGCAGACCAGGTTGCCACAGCATGTGTATGCACATATGTGCATGTGTACGCACTTGTGCGCATGTGTACACAAGTGTATGCACTTGTGTGCATGTATACGCACGTGTATGCATTTGTGTGCATGTGTATGCACGTGTACGCACTTGTGTGCATGTGTATGCACGTGTATGCACTTGTGTGCATGTGTATGCACGTGTACGCACTTGTGCGCATGTGTATGCCCATGTATGCACTTGTGCGCATGTGTATGCCCATGTATGCACTTGTGCGCATGTGTATGCCCATGTATGCACTTGTGCGCATGTGTATGCCCATGTATGCACTTGTGCGCATGTGTATGCCCGTGTACGCACTTGTGCACATGTGTACGCACGTGTACGCACTTGTGCACATGTGTACGCACGTGTATGCACTTGTGCACATGTGTACGCACGTGTACACACTTGTGCACATGTGTATGCCCGTGTATTCACTTGTGTGCATGTGTACCCACGTGTACGCACTTGTGTGCATGTGTACCCACGTGTACGCACTTGTGTGCATGTGTTGCACATGTACGCACTTGTGCACAGGTGTACGCACATGTGCACACATGTGCGCATGTGTAAATAGTTAAACACACATGTATGTTATGTACTCACGTACATGACATAGTTACATGTGATGCACAAGCGTCATTCATTTGTAATAATATGCTTTAAAATGAAAATACATCGCATGTATTCTAATATTATACATATAATATCCCAGATCTGTGTATGTATGTGTGTGTGTGTGTGTGGGCTAACGCTGTGTCCGAATTTATATAAATTTAAATAAATGAAGAAATGAACCTCTTTTTTTCTCAAGGTCAACTATACAGTATGTTGCACACTCCTCATCCAAGAACCCCATGATATTAAAATATTAAAATGGAGGGGGAAAGGTTGGAAAGTGTATGAGGAGGGGAGAGAGAGAGAAACGTGGAGGGGGAAAAGTGGGAGGGGGTGACTGAAATTGGAGAGAGGAAAAGGTTGGAAAGTGTAGAGGCGGGAGAGAGAAAAACGTGGAGGGAGAACAAAGTGGGAGGGGGTGACTAAAATTGAATTGAAATGAAAGGAGTAAAAAAAGGAAAAAAACGACACACATGCACACAATTGCCGGTGAATTTTGCTCCCGCCATTTATGACGGCTTACCCCCTAGTACAAAAATAATGATAGAACATAGAAAGGAACACCCCTCCTAATAAATAGAAAAGTCCCCCTTTCGAATGCTACAACTGAAAAAAAGAAGAATCTCGATATTTTTTTAAAAAAATTACGTTTTTTAAAATTGAAATTTTATATATCAAATCGCTCTAAAATTTCCAGTTTCATCGTCAGAATGTGTACATCGTTTTAGGTCTGATGACATTTTATTGTAGGTGGCCCCATTTTCGAGTTGTTTGACCCACAAAAATTTATGACCAAAAACTCAAAATTTGTTTCTAAGAAATTCATAAAAAATAACCCCTGGGTAAAATGTTCTAATTTTTTGTCCGGAGCATCATATTGACCCACGGAATCAAATAAAAAATACTGCATGTATTTATCTCATTCCGTTCTTGAGTTGTTCGACCCACTAAATCGGGGTTCCGGACACACACACACACACACATACACAAACACATCCATACAGACATCCTTTTTTGCCAATTTTCTTTGCTCTAAAGAGCAATGGAGGTCAAAAAGCGGTTCATTTATTCATTTAAATTTATATAAATACTAGTGGGGTAACCCGTCATAAATGACGGGAGCAAAATTCACAGGCAATTGTGCCCAGCATTAGAATTTCTTTTCCTCAGCCCTTTTATGACGTCAGACCAAGTAACAAACCAATTAGAAATTGATGACGTTCATAAAAGGGCGGAGCAAAATAAATTCTAATCTGGTGTGTGCATGCACGTTTTTTCCTTTTTTTACTCCTTTCATTTCAATTTCAGTCACCCCTTCCCACTTTTCCCCCTCCCCGTTTCTCTCTCCCCCTTCAACACTTTCCAACCTTTTCCCCTCTCCAATTTAATATCAATGGGGTTCTTGGATGGGGAGTGTGCAACATATGACCTTGAGAAAAAAAGCGGTTCATTTATTCATTTAAATTTATAGAAATCCTGACGTGCTTCAAGGTTTGTACAGTGTTAAACACACACATACATACACAGACCTGGCTTAATATATATATAATTTGTACAGCGTTAGATCACACACACACACACCCACCCACATACACACACCCACACACACACACAGACCTGGCTTAATATATCTAACTAGTGGGGTAACCCGTCATAAATGACGGGAGCAAAATTCACAGGCAATTGTGCCCATGCGCGTCGTTTTTTCCTTTTTTTTACTCCTTTCATTTCAATTTCAGTCACGCCCCCCCACTTTTCTCTCTCTCTCCTCTTCTACACTTTCCAACCTTTTCCCCTCACCCATGCAAATTCAAAAACGTGCAGATTACATAATCTACAATGCAATACACACTTAATCATTTCAATTTTTAATTTATAAATTTTCAATTGGTCATTTTTCATATAAAATACATGCATACATGTACTGTATATGCACATGTATTATACATACACTGTATACACAACATTACACATGGCTTTAGTGACTTTCACAAGTATTACTATATAAAAACATGAGTTTTCTCCCCTATACCTTTTTAAAAAAGTGACCAATTGAAAGTTTATACATTAAAAACATTGATGTATTGTGTATATCCTATGTATTCTACAGGTTTTTTAATTTGCATATGTTTAATGCATATGTTTTTTGTTACAATGTATATTAAAAGTTAAAAATATTTTTCAAACTTTAAAAAATCGTCACTTCTTCACCTGTAAAATGTCATCTATGCTTTTTACATCACTCGAAAGGAAATGTAATGAACTTTCACATAGCATAATTAGTTTTTTTGTAGGTAGACCAACACAGGGCGAAAATTGGGGTCAAAGGTCACCCAAATTGGTTTTTTCGAAGTTTTGGTTAATTTCTTTATTATGTTGCAGTCATAGTTCAAACAAAGTAATAGTGCCACACACTAAAGTAGACCCAAGTGCATAAATGCAAAAATATGAACTTTGACCTTTAACCCCAACACGGCCTAAAACGGGTTCAAATTTGACCAAAATGCAAGAAATTGAACATGTAATTTGACACCCTAAATTTTAAAATTATGAAAAGATGATTAAGTACGCTTTTCTTCCCACTGTTAACACGTTTATTTTGAGCTATTAACCATTCTTTTATCTTACATAGTTTTGGAGTTAGCATTTTTTGAATTTGCATCACTTTCAGTAAAACAGTGAAACTTCAAAGGGCCAATTCTCCAAAAATTATGGCCAGATTGAAAAACAAAAAAGTTAGAGTATTTTTTTATGTTCTACTTGTGTTGTGATTTTTTAAATTAATATCTGAGATGACTGAGCAACACCTTTGGTTGAATTAATGTGGAATATCTCATATATATATACAATTACATATATATATATATATACATATATATATATATATATATATATATACTATATATATATATATATATATATATATATATATATATATATATATATATATATATATATATATATATATATATATATATATATATACATATATATATATATACATATATATATATATACATATATATATATATATATATATATATATATATATATATATACTTATCTAATATTCACAACATTTTCCAATGTATTTTGTGTTATTATTACATAAAAATAAAAGAACAATAGGAAATGACATAAAGGAAAGAGGTCAAAAATACATGATATCTCCTAAAAAAAGCTTATCTTTTGTTCAATGAATGGAGGAAGAAAAATGAAGAAAAAGAAACCTCCAGCACGAATGTCCAGTGAAAATGAAGAATTTTGAAAAGAGAGAAAGGCAGAAGAAGAAGAAAAAGCCCACTGGAGATTAACATCCGTTTTTGATGGCTTCATTCTTTCAAAATAAAAATAATCTTTCAAAATTTTCAGATGAGATTAAAAAAAAGCAGAAACTTTCTACAAAAAAAAAGAGATGCATGATGGGAAGGAACTTAAATAGGAAATACAATTTGAAATTCATGAAGAAATGTCAAATCTTGTTTGTGTACTCTGTTGTTTTTTGACGATGAAATATTACAGTGAAAACATTTTTACATAAAATGCAAGAATGCATAAAAGTACATAAAAATGGCATAATGACGGTTCTAAATCTTTTTAATATCATATCATATGAGTGTTATATGTGCAAAAATAGTTCAGTTTCATTCAAAATGAAAATGCATAAAGGTGCAAATTGAACAATTTTTGGAAATGTGCATGAAATCGCATAATTTCACTTATTTAAAAAAAAATGCTTTCTTTTGGTTGACAGACTAATCATAGGTCACTAGGTGACCGACACTTTAGAATTGTAGGTTACTCACTGACCTACACTAGGATTATAATTGTAGGTCATTCACTGACCTACACTAGGACTAACTGTAGGTCACTTGCTGACCTACACTAGGACTCGTCATAGGTCACTCAGTGACCTACACTTTCAGATATGAAATGTGGGTCACTCAGTGACCCGTTCTTACAGTTCTAAAGTGTAGGTCACTCCATGACCTACTATTAGTAGTGGAGTAGGTCACTGAGTGACCCACAGTTCTTTTCCAACTAGCCAATCTAAAAGTATAGGTCACTGAGCGACCTATGATTAGTCCTAGTGCAAGGTCAATAATTGACTTACAAGTCTAAAATGTAGGTCATCTAGAGACCTAATGATTATTCTTGTCCCTTCTTTGAGTCATAAAAAATTCTACCAAAAAAATTCTTAAAACAATCGTTTTCATTTTGCATTTTGTTAAAAATGCTTTTTATGATTGTAGCTAATTAATTGTTTCATATATTTAGATTACTTGTGCTTTTACCATGTAATATAGATTTTTATTTGCATAAAATCAACAATTTTATAGAACGTTTTGCATCTTTTTTTTAGGTTTATTTTTTTATTTGCATAAAATGCATAGTTTTTAAAAAAATCAATTTGTACATTTGTCGAATTTTTATTTGCGTAAAAGTTTTATCCTTAGTGATCAGTTCACTCAATATTCTTCATCCTCTCTTCTATTTTTTTTTCTGATAAAAATAAAACTCCACATGAAAAAAAATGACTTAGAAATTCTAAACTGACAAGTGGAGGTTCTTAATACCACATTAAAAATCCGCAAGAAATTGAAGCAAACAAAATATAAAAAAAACCCAAACAAATAGGCTACAAAGCTCATATTTTGTACAGAGTGATCATATAGCATTTTAAAAGATGGCTGACTATACCGTATATAAAGGCGATTTTTAGATGAAGAAAACTTGAAAAGTAACGTCTGGCTACAAAGTGTCCGCGAATTTGCATCATAACATTTTAAAGCAAATTATCTGATAAACTTATTTGCTTTCTTAGAAAAAAAAATGAAACTGACACTCAAATTTAAAATAAGAAACCCCCAAAATACGGTTCAAAGTAAAATCCTGATCAAGGATCCTTTTTTACAAAACTGAATTTCGATGTTGGAACCCTGTTCAGAAAGTATAAGAACTAAGTTTCTTTATTGAATTTTAGACTATTACTTTACTGAACTGGCAAATCCCTATCTTCTCCACGTTAAAGCGTTGACTGCATGTTCTTAGTCAAAAGTGATGCCAGCTCCATCTGGAGCATTATTTTTTACAGAAAATCGGAGTGAAAGTCCGTTTTTTTTGTGTGGTTCAACGTTGATTGATGTGACGTCAGAGTACATAACCAACCAATTAGAAGTTGCGCTCGTCATAAAAAGAGAGGAGCCAACTTCTGTTCGTCCCTCCCAATTTCTAATTGCCTGTGTCATAGCCTCTTATGGATATTATCTATAGGAGGCTATGCCTGTTATGTGTAGTTCTTCATTGGCCATACGTTTTATACTAATATATAAAAATACACCCTACATAGCTACAAAATGAACTCGTCCAAAACTTGACTTTTACTATCAAATTCATATACCATAGTCCTGCTAAGGACGATGCATAACTGCCAAACACAAAATTTCGGGAGTTGCCAGTCCAGTAAAGTAATAGTCTAAGATTGAATCATGAAGTTATTCACCAACAATGCATAAAGCTAGAAATCATCTTTTTGAGTTCAATTTGAAATTCGGATCATCAAATATGGCTCAGATTTACAAGAAGGTCTTCACAGTTGATGATGGCATACCACATGAGGGTTTTCTTTCAACATCTTTTTGTATGGATCAAATTGTAATAACTGCAGATGGGATAGTCAAGCAACTTCTAAAATTAGACTCAAATAAAAGCTGTGGTCCAGATGGGATGTATGCTATCATTTTAAAAAATCTTGCACAAGAGTTGGGTCCATACCTTCAGTTAATTTTTCAACAGAATTTAGATGTAGGTATTGTACCAGATATGTGGAAATTAGCTAACGTTAGTCCAATTTATAAATCAGGAGACAAGTCTCAGGTAACTGATTACAGACCCGTGTCTTTAACCTCGATAGTTTGCAAGGTCCTTGAACATATTATATATTCCTCCTCAATGAATTTTCTTATGGAAAACAATCGTTTGTGTGATAACCAGCATGGGTTTCTTAGGGGGCGTTCATGTGAAACCCAGCTTATACTTTTAGTTTGATGACCTTCAGAAAAATTTAGACAAAGGCAGACAGATAGATTTGGTTTTTCTTGATCTCTGCAAGGCATTTGACACAGCTTCTCACTCAAAACTAATCACAAAAATTAGTGGGTATGGATTGAGTGCACAGGTGTTTAAATGGGTGCATTCTTTTTTGAGTGATAGGAAACAAAGAGTTGTTGCAGGTGGGTCTGAATCTGACTGGATATGGGTTACATAAGGCGTTCCTCAGGGTAGTGTGTTTGGTCCACTTCTGTTTCTTTTATATATCAATGACCTCAGCAGTCAAGTTAGCAGTAATTGCTGGCTATTTGCAGATGATACAATAATTTATCGTGAGGTTACCTCTGACAATGATTGCCATATTATTGATAGGGACTTGAAAGCAATAGAGGCATGGTGTTCTAAATGGCAACTTCAAATTAATAAGGAAAAATGTTGTGTAATGAGGGCAGCTAGGGGAAGGAATCCAATAATATTTCCATATAGAATAGAGGCCATTCCACTTAATAACAAAGATTCTTATAAATATTTGGGGGCTGCATCTTGCTATCTTGGAAGCTGCATGTCGAACAGATTATTTCCAAGTCTATGCAGATGCTAAGGTTTAGTCAATGCATTCTAAGAAGGTGTCCCAGGGAGGTAAAATGTATAGCATATCAATCATTAGTACATCCCCATTTAGAATACTGCAGCTCTGTGTGGAATCCCCACACTGCAGACTTAGCTCGCTCCATAGAAATGGTCCAACACAGGGCTGCTAGGTTTGTTTGTGGTAAATATGGATATGCTGACAGTGTAACTAAAATGCTTTCAGAGCTTGGTTGGGATAGTTTACTTGCAAGACGTTCAGATTTTAGTCTTAATATCTTTAATCGAATGCTAGAAGGCGCTTGCCCTAAACCTACTTCAAGTAAACTCTGCAGGGCATTATATTTGGGTAGGGGTGACCACTCTAACAAAGTTGGAGAGATTTTTGCACGAACAGATTCTTATTACTGGTCATTTGTCCCTAGGGCGATTCGACAATGGAACTCGCTTGCTGGGGATTTTGTGCAGGAAAAATGTATTTTATGGGAGTCATAATTTTGTTTTGTTTTGACAATGCATGTTTGCAGCATTAAAAATATTGAAATTGTTGTTGGGTTTATTTCAATGGGGTTTTATATTTTCTGGTTTTGACAATGCAGTTTATATGCTGCACTTGGACTCTTGTCCCTCTGCCATAGGCTTTTATGGCTGCTTGCAGAGTAATTTTTCAAATTCAAATTCAAATTCAAATGTTTCTCAATTTGTGGCCCACATTGCAAATTGAGAAGTAATCATCATCATGAAAGCAAATGCAATTATGCTTCTTTTTTCTAATTCAAACATGCTGGTTAGAGGTTAGATGTGTTTGGTTACTATCAATTGGCACAACTAGAAAGTTCTAGCCTCTAACTAGTGTTTTTAATTTAAAAAAAATTGTCAGATCGACCTAAACGGGACTTTTACTTCACAATTTGTTTCTTGAGCCACAGATTGAGAAACATTTGCTTGATATAATAATGCATAAACCTCTGAGCCCTATCCATAACTTTTGCAAGTGAAACGACCACCCTGTATATAAGTTTGCATGCTTTTATTTTCTTTGTGTGTGTTTTATACTCTACAGATTACTTCAGCTTTAAAAAGTCATATTGCAAGAAGAAGAACTGAGGTACCATGGGGGGTGGGGGTGGAAATAATAAAAAAAGAGCCAACCCATTTAGCCCAGATTACGCTATCATGAGCACTAACCATAAATGACAAAATGAGTACAGATACAGAAACCCTACCTTCTCCCTCACCACCACCACCTCCTTTCCATTTCATAACCATACTATATGGCACTGAACTAAAGCAGTGTTACCAATCTCTTTTTTGTTTCTTTCAACAGAAGTCCCTGTACACACTATAAAACTACTTTTATTAAAATAATTGAATTCTCCATGGAAGTTCCAGGTCAAACTAAAGGCGCCAATTGTGTGTGTTAAAAAAATAAGTTGTATGGAATCAGTGAATCGTGTGGCTTGAATGAATATATTTTGCTTTTGAAGCAAATGGACCAAATCAACTTTATTTAAATTTGGTTTTTTATTCATAAAAATTAAGAATCAGATTGATTATTATTAGGGCTCGAACTTTGATGCAATATCAACCGAAATGTTTCTCAATATGTGGCCCAAGTGCCAATTGTAACACCCAGCAACTCCCCTTCCTGCCGAAACCATAGCCAGGGGGGTAAATAACTCCTGCTTGTCCCTCCCCTTCTCTGACTCACACTTGTGATGCACATCGAAGTGGCAGAGTGATACACTTGGGACCTAGGTCACTTGGACCTGGTTACACCTCGTAGGTGTACACAGGTCCAAGGTATAAAAAGACCATGTTCCTTTTTGTTCCTGGTCCTTGTCTTTACTCTAACTTGTTGTATTACATTGAATATTTCTGTACCACATCATGGGTATGAGGACGCACCTTTGATAAATAACATTCGTCTTTGTAATCTTCACGTTTCTTTACAAAGATGAATAAAAGTGTTACAATAAGAAACCACGTTGTCTTTATGTTCCGAAACTAATAACTTCTCTACAGAGGCCGGAGACACCATAAGGTAAAGCGCGCATACAGATCCTGATGCAGCTACAACATCTTCTACTGCCGGTAAATATCAACAGGAGGAAATGTACATCAGCATCGATGGAGAATAGGATGGCCACCATCCTTCTGCACAGATTTCACCCCCATGCAGGAGGATGATCGCAATCCATTGCCATCCAACTCTTTCTGTAGCTAGAATCTTCTCCATGCGGGCACCGTGTGATGCAGAGAAGTAACGAGTTACAAGAAACAACATCTACAAGTTGGTCAAAAAATAGAGTCGACGTCAAAAGCTCACACAATTGTAAAGTAACAATCTCGTTTAGATAAAAAAAATTGTTCTTTCTAATTAAAACACCTGGTTAGAGGTTAGAACTCTAGTTGACAACTGATAGCAACCATACATCTAGCCTCTCTAACCAGCCTTTTTATTAGAAAAAGCATAATTGCAGTTGATGCAGTTGATTGTAGTTGATGATGATAATGATTATTTCACAATTGGCACTTGGGCCGCAAATTGAAAAACATTTCGGTTGATATTGAATCGAAATACGAGCCCTAATTATGATGTTTTGATGATGTTTTATTATTGACGTATTATTGATGTTTTTATGATTACAACATCAAACCATACTGATGTTAACATAAAACTAACATTTGGTGAAAATAATATAGTTGATCAACCCTTAAAGATTTTGTTGGAATTATTTTTGATCAAGAAATGTTTCCCATCGAAAATGGGAAACATTGCTCCACTTTTCTATTTTCAATGAAAAATGCATGGGGATTTTAAATTATGTACTCGGAACACAGCGCTCTCTGTTTGTTATTTTTTTAAAAAAATGGGTGGTTTGTTTTCCTATATAAAGCGTGGAGCATTACCAAAACGTTGTAAATGCCAAAAATTTTCAGCAGATAAAAGAACAAATTTTCTACTAAACCATTTAAGGCATAAAATATTATATATTTATATTAAGCCCCGTCTATCTTTCTTTCCCTGTATGTGTAACGCTGTGCAAACAAGAACAAAAACGTGTAAGCATCTCGGAATTTATATAAGTTTAAATGAACCGCTTTTTTTCTCAAGGTCAACATTATGTTGCACTCTCCCCATCCAAGAACCCCATGATATTCAATTAGAGAAGAGAAAAGGTTGGAAAGAATAGGGAGAAAGAGAGAAACGTGGAGGGGAAAAAGAAGAGGGGGAAACTGAAATTTACAATTACAATTACAACTAGTAGTCTGCTAGCAGCCAAATAGGCCTATGGCAGTGGGACATAAAAGTCCACATGCAGCATTAAGCATTGTCAAGCACATATACATGCAAATATATAAAAACAAAATGAATATACAAATGTCAATCCCACAAAACAAAATTATCCCCATTCACCAGTGCCTCAGGAAGAGAGTTCCATTGTCTTATAACTCTAGGAAAAAAAGACCAATAATATGAATCTGTCCTAGCAAAAATCTCCCTAATTTTCTTAGAGTGGTCAGCCCAGCCCATGTATAGTGCTTTATGAATATCACTGGACTGCGGTTTAGGACAATCACCACTTGTAATTTTCCCAAACAATTTCAAACTTAACTCAGCCCCACCATGTGTCAAACTATGCCATTGTAGCACCGACAGCATCTCAGTGACACTATCTGTAAATTTGTTCCTGCTACAAACAAACCTAGCTGCCTTATGCTGAACCATTTCAACTGAGTGAGTGTGACAGAGTGAGGATTCCATACACTGCAGCAATACTCAAGATGAGGCCGAACCAATGCTTGATAGCCAATAGTTTTAACTTGTGCTGGGCAGTTGGCCAATGTCCTTTGACAAAAATGAAGCATTTGTAGAGCTTTCCCAGTAACACCATCAATGTGTTTTTTCCAAGAAAGGTCATCTGTCATTGTAACCCCAAGTACTTATAATACTTGACAATCCAAAGATTAATGTCATTCATACTATAATTGAACACATTTAGATATCTACCCCGAGTTATCCGCGTAACACTACACTTCCCCTCATTCAACTGAAGTTGCCATGTATTACACCATCCCTCAATTGCCTTCAAGTCTAGAGCTAATGTTTCACAGTCTTGGATACCATCAACCTCTTTGTAAATTAGAGTATCATCAGCAAATAGTCTACAGTTGCTGTCAACTGTGCTGCTGAGGTCATTAATAAATATCAGGAACAAAAGAGGACCCAACACACTACCCTGGAGTACACCAGATTTAACAGCCAACCACTCTGAATGAGACCCATTTACAACTAAACTTTGTTTCCTATCACTTTAAAAAGAAGTTACCCATTTGGTTACCTTCCCCCAACCCATATGCTGAAACTTGCCAGAAGTTGTGAATGTGAAACAGTGTCAAATGCCTTACAAATGTCAAGAAATACCATGTCAACCTGTTTACCATTGTCTAAACTTTTCTGGAGGTCATCCATTACCAGGATAAGTTCAGTCTCACTAGAGCACCCTCTCAGAAAACCATGTTGGTTATCAGAAATGAGATTGTGAGATTTGAGAAACTTAATGCAGCCAGAGTATATGATATGCTCAAAAATTTTACAAACCACTGAAGTTAGAGATACAGGCCTATAGTTTGCAGCTTCGGACTTATTACCAGACTTAAATATTGGGGTAATATTTGCTAATTTCCACAAACTTGGAACAACCCCTTGATCCAGAGACTGCTGATAAATTAGCTAAAGAAATGGTCCCACTTCCCTAGCTAATATTAAAAGAACTACTGCATGGATTCCATCTGACCCCCACTTTTATTTTTATTAAGGGTCAATAGTTGCTTGATAATGCCCTCATTATTAACAATAATATCCCCCAAAGAATGCATTGTTCGAGACTCAAACGTTTTAGGCGTAGTATTTTCATCTGCTGTAAAAACACTCCTGTATTGTTCATTCAACAAAGAAGCTTTCAATTTTGGGTGTGAAAAGAGTAAAACAAGGAACAAACAAAGCGCATGCGCACACCAAAGAAAATGAAAAGCTCATTTTCTCTTTCAAATATAAAAAAGGAAAGGGGATAATAGCAAAATTAAACTAGAATTTATCATGTCAATTGTGCCCAGCATTAGAATTTCTTTTTCTCCGCCCTTTTATGAATGTCATCAATTTCTAATTGGTTTGTTACTTGGTCTGACGTCATAAAAGGGCGGAGGAAAAGAAATTCTAATGCTGGGCACAATTGCCTGTGAAATTTGGCTCCCGTCATTTATGACAGGTTACCCCACTAGTTGTGATATAATTTACAGGAAGCTAAGAAATGAAAAGAATATTAAAAATTATTAATCAATATTAAAATATTTTTTAAAAAAATGTCAGTTCCAAAACATTGTAAATGCCAGCATGCAACATAAGCTGACAAGTTGGCACTATAGTGACATTCTTCGCATTTACAACGTAAATATAGTCTCTAAGTGACTGGCCAGGTTGCTACTCGAATTGCTACTGATTGGCTGTTACAACATTATGACTCGCACAACAATTCCGCTTCAGTTTTTTTGCCATTCGGAACAGCACTTTCGTGAACAGCAAATTCCCGTGCATAAAGCTTGATGTTTACAACCTGACATTTTCTATTAAAAATGTATTTCACACTTATCTGGCTTTTACAATGTTTGAAAATACACGCCTCATATATTCTTTGAGAAATGTTAAGAGTACCATTGTGTGAATGGAAAATATTAACAATTAAAATTAATTATTAAAATTATTAACTAGTAATTAAAAAACTTTCAGATTTTTATTGACTAATGGTATTCTTTTTGAATGATCTGTCTTTTTTTGAAGCCAAGAAAAAAAGTTTAGCTTTTGTAACACCCAGTGAGTCATGACCCTCCTGGAATGCTAGCATGGGGGTGAGTGACTCATCTCTGTTCCTCCCTTGTTCTATATTTAAGTCTAAGTAGCGGAATGATATCTTTAGGACGTGGTCACTTGTACCTGGTTACACCTCGTAGGTGTACACAGGTCCAAGGTATAAAAGGACCATGCTCCTCTTTGTTCTTGGTCTACTCTTTTGCTCAACTTTTGTACTACATCGATTACTATATCCGTATCACGTAATGGCCACGTAGACTCACCTTTGATTAATGACTATTCATTCTTGTAACGTTCATGTTTCAATGCAAGAGTGAATAAAAGTGTGTATAATATGAAACTACGATGTCTTCTGTTCCGAAACTAATCCTTCTCTAGACAAGCCAGAGACATCATAGGACAAGAAAGCATACGATCCCTTACGGAGCAGCAGGTCTTCAAGAAAGAAAGACGAACTACAATGGCGACCAGAAGTGGATGGTAGCCATCCTTCTGACAGATTACACCCTACTCAAAAGGACGACTACAAGCCATCGCCATCGGACTACTTTGGTAACTCGTGTGGGTTACCACGCGATTGAGGGAAGAGACAAGCTAATAGAAATTGGCCAAGAAGTCGCCTCATGCTCACACTTTTCATATATTTTTTTAATAAATATTTTTTAATATTTACATTTCAATCTAGGTTAGTTGGGTTTGATGTTACTATAATGTGTACCTAGTTTTTGAAATGTAGCACAACATGGTTTTCTGAATAATTAGTTTTAAGTCATTAACTTTTTTGACTGCCATTGAGAATTCATACTAAAAACCCGCTTCCACATTTGTGATTCAAGGCCTTTTATGTCCAAAATTACTGTAAAAACAATAAACGAGCTTTACAAAAACCATATTATGGCGCCACATAAAGTGGTCGTTATTAGCTGGCCACTGATTACATAAGGGGGATGTGGTCACATGAGCCACCACTAGCGGTTTTCTGCACCAAAATGGCGATGCGTGGTTGAGTTCTGCCACACGTGGCAACCACAGCCAGTTTCTCATTGATGATCAATGTAATACTTACTAGTAACCCGCACTGACAGCTTACCATTTTTTTAAACAGTGGTCCGTGTGCAGCAAGCCTCGTCAACCACTTTGGGGAGCCACAAAGTGATTCGGATGAAGCAACCATAAATTATACATGTAAATTTAAAGAGTAGGTAAAGAGTAGCCCTAAGGTTCTTGACACAAAGACCATTTTTTTAACAGAATTCGACTGAAAAATGAGGTCGTGTTGTCGCAAAAACCAACCATCTTGAGTCTTCTCATAAAAAAATACATTAGAAACACAGCCCAACCACCTTCGATTTCATTTTGCAGTCAAAAAATGTTCAAAAAGTGGTCTGTGTTTTCCAAACCCTAAGGAAAAGGGTTCATGTAGTCGTTGTAGTCAAACTGTAATTTCCAGACATCACACAATTGAAACAAATCAAATGTCTCTCTTTCTCTCTATGGTTTGGATATACCTTTTACTCGCTCTATTGGCCCCCTAATTTGATATCGGAAACTTTCTTCTGAAAAACCTCCACATATGTGTGTGTGTGTGTGTGGCTGAAGAAACTAATTGTGTAGCTGGTAAATTACATGCCTATAGGGTATGCATGCGTTAGATTGAGCAACCATTTCAATTCGACAAGAAAAAGTCATATTAACGAAACCTACAAACATTCCGAAAGCAAATTACATCACAAAAGAAACGAGGTAGCTTTCAGGCAAAAAAAGGTAGTATGTTGCCATTATCAATCAAAGCTACATGTAGTAGTAGTTACAGGTGGCAGTTGACAAGACCATTTTTGGTTGACAATTTTCTAGTATAATTTCACAAGTATTTGTAAAATGTCCATTTCGCACAAAATAGAACCATGTTATGCTTCAGCTTATGTTATGAAAATATTAAAAAAATTGTATTATTACACTTCACAATAATTGTACTGAAACTCCTTCATACTGAGCGACTGTCATGACAACAACGACAAAATGTAAAATGTGGTCATTGTGTAATTTGTATTTTTACCTTCGTTTAATCTTCTAGTTTTAAATGAATCTGGCAAATTCAAACTACGTTTATAGAGTGTTTCAGGTGCAAAACTTGAATGTGTTTTCGAAACTGGAAGGGTAGGTTAATCATTACATAAGGAATGTGATTTTTATGTTGAGTTTGAAAATGCGCCAACTTTAAGCGGATGATTATCTTAAATAAATTTATCTCGACGTCGACCTTATATTTTTACCCAACTTATGATGATGATTTATATAGGTCGTTCTTCTCTGTATCGCGCGGTGCCCGCACGGAGAAGATTCAAGCTATAGAAAGAGTCGAATGGATTTAGATTACGATCATCCTCCTGCATGGGGGTGAAATCGATGCAGGAGGATGGTGGCCATCCTCCTCTCAGTCGATGCTGATATGCATCTTCCCTCGTGGCGATTACCATTTTTGAAGATGCTGTAGCTGCTTCAGGATCGTATGTCTCCCGCCTTATGGTGTCTCCAGCCTCTGTAGAGAAGTTATTAACTTATTAGTTACCAAACATAAAGACAATGCAGATTTCCATTACAAAAACTTTATTCATTCTTGTACGGAAACACTCAAGTTTACAAGAATGAATTGGTTATCAAAGGTGCGTCCTCATGCCCATGATGTGATACGAATAAATATCTACGTAGTACAAAAGAGAGCAAAGTCAAGGATGATGAACAAAGAGGAACACGGTCCTTTTATACCTTGGACCTGTGTACACTGTACACCTACGAGATGTAACCAGGTCCAAGTGACCATGGTCCAAAGTGTATCACTCCGCCACTTCGATGTGCGTCAGAAGTGTGAGTCAGAGAAGAGAGAGGGACAAGCGGGAGTTGTTTACTATGGTTTTGGCAGGAACGGGAGTTACTGGGTGTTACATACCTCCCAACTTTGCTTGGAGTACGTCATCGTACTCCAGCCAAAGGGGAAAGGCGAAGTTACGCAAGCAGGGCAGCATGGGTGGACGTGGACACACCTTGCACAGAGGTATATTTAAAAGAGGGCACTGGTACAAAGGTGCCAGAGTCCTCCAATGTACAAAGAGAGGCTGAAAACATAAATGGTTAAAAATTAAAACTCGCCAGGTGGCGAGTACTTATTAAAATAAATGAGATACAGACAGCAAGTGGATTGAATGTTTTCGTCATGCATTTACAATGAAATTTGAATTTTTTTTTTCTTTTACACCCACATTGGGTGGTTGCATGCACACGTGCATGCCGAGACGTATCCGTGAAGTGCTTGTAGGGAGTCTGACGGTGGTTGATGGACTTGACCTTGTAGCCAGGGGTGGTAGGCCTCCCAGGCGGCGATGATCCATCCATTTTCATAACCCCGGAAACTCTCCAGGAAACTTTGGTGGACGGTGGCATTGGCAGCGACCATCCGGGCCGGTGGTTGTCCGGTGAGGACACTGTAGAGGCGTCCCATAGAATGGCGGCCTGGTAGGTGGTGCGGGTCCTCCATACAATCATCCGAGCAATGTTGTACGCTCCGTTAAGTGGGACCCCCAGGAGGCTGTTGATGAAGGCTTGCTGTAAAGCCCCAAGGGCCGGGGTGATGGGCTGCTCTGCAAACTGGTAGATCTTGATGTACTAGGATGGCCATGGAGAGTTGCAGGTGGTATGACATCTTCACGATGTAGCGTCTTTCTTCCGGTATGTAGAGGCATGGAAACCCCTCCATCAGGTCGTAGTGGCCCAGGTAGTAGGTGTTCACTGGCCTCGTATGTTGCTGCCAGAGTGCCCAGCAGTTGTTCAGCAGTTGTTCGCCTCGTGCTTCTTGACGAAGCGGCCAGTATACCGGTAGTCTTCTGGTGGTTACTGTCGGAACTCTGAATGGTTGTCACTTGTGGTAAGATTACGGGTGCCGGTAGTGGCTCCGGAATAGTTGGAGCCGGATTAATGCGGTTACATGAGGCAGTTGATGTTGTCAGGTCGACAGCGTGTGCTGTGTCGATCGTGACTTCTTGGACCTCGGGTTGGCACATCGTGGTGTCATTTGGGTCCATACATGTAGATGGGCCGGGGATAGCATCATCCTGGTTTTCTGTTGTCTCACTGCACTGTGACATCTTACTTTTCTCGTGATAATTCTTGAAGTGCTGGTGAACAGCCCGGTGTTGTCTATATACTCGTGTGTTTTCCGACCCCGCATTTTAGGTGTGAAATTCTAGAGTCCCATGAATTAGATGAAACTCCAATAGGCCACCCAAATTGTGTTTATTATTGGGAGTCCACAGGGTGTTAGTTTACGGGTATTGAATGCCGTTCTTCATCTATTGTTTGTTGTGGTTGTCAGACGACCTGGTCCCCAAATGCGATGTGAAAGGTATACCCATACCCATTAGGAATTTGATTCGATCGGCGGTGAAATGCAAACAGTGGTTATGTGAATGGGGCATCCATGGATGACCGATGTGACGTTAAGATAAACAATCCGAAAAAAATGTAGGGTTGTTTGGTAGGGTTATTGGTGAGGTGTTGATGAGTGGTTTATTGCTGATGTGGTTCTTGTTGTTGTGGGAGGTTGGTTTCTTCTCCCCCTCCAACCCTTTGACAACTGTCCTCAATTGTTTCGGTTTGATATGAACTATGTTCACCGTGTCTCTAATCAATCTCCCAAACGTGTCTTCATGTCCCAGCTCGAGCACCGTGTTGCTGATGATTCTGGTTACGTTGTAACCATCTATGTACGTGTAACGTAGCTTTTTAGTTTTATCAGGCACAATGCGTTGGTCTCGGACGAGCACTGGATCTCCGACTTTGTATGGGTATGGCGTCTTTCATCTGGCATCGTAGTACTTCTTTTGTCACAAATGAGCCTAATGCAGGTTGGATTTTGCGATCTCCACCTCTTCCGTGGCAGACCACAGAAGGTGCTGCAGGATTTGAATCCATAACCTTTGGTAGAAGAGGTGCCCGGTTGTCAACTCCCAGTCGGGCGTCTCTTCCGAACATTAGGTGGTAAGGCGAGTACTTCTTTGACATGTGTATGGTGGTATTGTAAGCGAAGGCAGCAGCTTTGAGGTGGAAGTAGCAGTCTCGCTGTCCTTTTTCAGGTCTTAGAAGTCTCTTGACGGTCTGCATTAGTTTTATTCGTTCTTTCCGCAAGACCGTCTCCATGCGGAAAATACGCTGTCGTGGTGGCGTGCTTAATTCCCAGCTCGTCACACAGTGCTTGTGTGTCTTTAGCTGTAAAAGATGTCCCTCGGTCAGTGATTATCCTTCTGGGCATCCCGATGAGATACACGATTGTATCTTGGAGGAAATTCTTGGTTGTTTTGGCCAACTGGCTGTGCACAGCCCGTGCGAAGCAGAATCTGGTGGTGTAGTCCACTGCCAAGATGATGTGCTTGACACAACCCAGTCATTTTGGTACGGGGCCGATATAATCGATCCCCCAACACTCACCTGGATCCCCAATCTGCATTTCACGCAGGAATCCAGGCAGTCTAGACTGTGGTGTCTTGCATTTTTGGCACACTTCACACGTGCGCACATATTCAATGGTATCTTGCTTCCATGTCGGCCAAAAGAAGCGTTGGCACACCTTTTCCAATGTCTTATCCTGGCTGAAATGTCCGGCTTCAGGACTGTTGTGTAGTAGTTTCAGAACTTCGGGTACCAGATGTTTAGGCACCACCATCACGAGCTTTGGTGTAACGCTACCTTCGTACACAAGGGTATCCCATCCACAATGACATAGATGTGATGAAACTTGGAACTCGGATTATTACGAAGTTCAGTTTTGAGTTGCATCACATTTGGGTCTTTCTCTTGTTCTTCCAACCAATCCCACCGCAATGTTACTGCGTAAACCATGCTGTCATCAAGATCGTCCAGGGTAGCTTGCAGATTCCAATCTTCAGGAACATCTACCGGACTCCGTGAGATGCAATCTGCATCCACATGAGTGATGCGGGATTTGTAAAGTAAGGTGTAGTCATACTCCTGAAGCAGTAGCTGCCATTGGCCCAGGCATCCCTGAAGTCGTTGCGCAGACTTTAGGTAGCACAATGCGTGGTGGTCGGTGATGATGACAAATTCTTTGTTGAAGAGGTACGGTCGGAACTTGCCGATACCGTACACCACTGCGAGACACTCCTTATCGGTAGTCGAACTCACCATCTCGTAACACACGGGAGACACCACCCAGGAACTGCAGTTCCTTGGCTGGTGACTTCTGATATAGAATGGCCCCAATGCCGTAGGCAGATGCATCTGTGTGCATTCCGATTTTGGCATCCCGATTGTAAATGGCAAAAACCGGTGTGGTGGTGAGCTTGGTCTTCAACAAAGTGAATGCTGCCTCTCTGTCAATCGTCCATAAAAAGGGCAGCTTTTTTTAGTCATATCTGTGAGTGGTTTAGCGATGTGGGCGAAATCGACGATGAAGCGCCGGTAGAAACCGGCCATGCCCAGAAATCCCTTCACCTCCTTGACATTAGTAGGAGCTGCTAAGTCAGAGATGGCAACCTCCTTTCAAGGGTATGGACGTACTTCTGTTTCAGAGATAATGTGCCCCAAGTAGAGGACTTCTTCGAAACCGAAGAAGCTTTTGTCGGGGTGAAGTTTCAGCCCCGCCTCTCTTAGGAGTCCCAGGATGCAGTCCAGCCACTGAATAAACTGTTCAAATGTCGCGCTGAACACGATGATATCGTCTAGATATACGAGGCAGGTATTCCATTTGTGGCCGGCTAAAAAATATCCAGGGCTCACTGCATAGTAGCAGAAGCGTTACACAGACCTAAGGGCATTCGATTAAATTCGAACAGCCCCGGGTGTGATGAACGCTGTCTTTTCCCTGTCTTCTTTGGCGACCTCAAATTGCCAGTAGCCTGAGATCATGTCGAGGGTCGCAATAATTCTCGACCCGCGAAGTGAGTCTAAGGCATCATCAATTCGGGGTAGTGGGTAATTGTCTGGTTTGGTGATGTTGTTCAGGTGCCTATAATCGATGCAGAAATGCCATTGCCCGTCCTTCTTCACCAGGACTACCGGTGAAGCATAAGGAGACTTGGATGGGCTAGCCACTCCGGTCACTAGCATTTCCTTGACCGTTTTCTTGATGATCTCCGACTGTTTGGGGCTGCTCCTTCGGAGGGGCTCCTACACGGGGGCATGACCACCAGTGTCAATCTGATGCTCGGGTCAGGTTGTGTACATTCAGGTTGGTACATCAAAGTTCTGATGTCTCTAAGGCAAAGACATCTCGATAGGATCTCAGAAGATCCATCAGAATGCGCATCTGGCCATTATGTAGTTTAGGCCCGTCGCATTGCCTCATCGAATTTAGCACCTGACTCTTTTGTCAATATCGTGTCAGCGTTTGAAGTTGCTTTTACTTCAACTGATTTGAGGCTGTAGTCTATCTGGATGTGGGCTATCACTTTGCAGGAGGCGAGGGTCAATGGCTTTGTAGTGGTGTTTAGGACTTCAACCAGGAAGCTATTCCTGTTGCAGCCTTGCATAACCCCGGAAGCCACACAGACTCCCCTCAAGGCTCGTAGCTTCTCATCGGGAGTGACCACGAAAAGGTCTTGGCCCATGAGGATTCTAGAGCCTTCTGCCTCCACTAGTGCTGTCCCTCAGCCAATGAGTTGTGTTAGCCCTTTGACTACCAGGTGTTCATTTGGTTGCTGTATAGTCTTGACTTCAATGGGAGCGGTGACGTCTCCCCAAGAGTGGCTGGTGTAAGTTCTTCTAAGGCACTCTTGACATATGCCTGAATACATTGCCTTCGGAGCATTGGCTCAAAGCCTTCCAAGTAGACTTTGTTGGTCTGCATGGACACAAGGAGCCTTAGTACCCCACCCAGGTCTTGGCCCAAAATGGCATCGGGTGGGCCGGTGATAACCAGCAAACGGCCGGTGGCAATTTCCACAGTAGTGGAAACTTGCCATGTCACGGCGATAGTGGCTCCTCCAACTCCTTCGAATTTGGAAGGGCAAGCCATCGGCTCGATGTTGAGTTGGAGCCATTTCGCTAGGCTATCAGCGATAGGGTGCCCACAACCATGCGGACCTTTTTCCCATTAACAGTGAGAGTGATCTTTGGGCTACCATCACTAACACTGTGTTCTCCGATTTCCTTCGGCATACAAGTATTCTTTAATTGTCGGTATAAGTCTTTAAGCATTCGGCGACCAAAAGGGCGTCCTTGCAGTGAAGCTCACCACCAGGAATTAATATGGCAACCATCTCATTGTTGGTATATACTAATGCGGTGGTGGCGATGTGAATGCCTCCAGGATGCCATGCCAAGTAGCGAGGTCGTCCATCTCCCAAGTTGACTCAGGGATTTGGTCGACCATCATTATTGGTATGTTGGCTGAAGCACTGATGTCATAATTGGTGTTGGCAGGAGGCGGATCCGATGCGGTGGCAGTGGTGCCGAGATCCGTATCGGAGGCCTCCCTCGTAAGGTTGTAGGTCAGGTACACGTGCTACTGTTCTGCACGCTCATAGTTTATATAGCATGGTACATAGTATGCGTGCTCTTCAGGTCAACATATTGACCTGGTGCGTGTCATCTGTAGTGTCGATCATAGCGAGGCTCGTACTGCTCTCGGTTACCGACACAGTGCGATGAAGAGCTGTCCCATTTGCTACAATATCTGTAATGACGTGATCATTGATGTGTTGTAGTTCGTGGGGTTTGTAGTAGCACAGGCGGTGAATTGGTGCTATTGTAGCTGGCCACTACGTGGACCACTTGTATTTTCGGTTGGTCGAGTTGGTACATAATTGTATTTAATTTACAGCCATCACATGGCTGTGTTTGTGCAATGTAGCACTGTGGCTGGGATCGTTCTGCTTGAAGGTATGAAGGGTAGTGTACCAATGATGGTAACTGCTGCAGAGAGCAATCATATGGTGAGTTTTGAAGATGATAACTTGGGACATAGAGGGTCCCAAGGAAAGCACATGGTAGAAATAAAACAAAGAGAAGGGGGACAAGAGAGTCCCACATGGCTAGTGAAAAGTGTGTTTTAGCTTGTAAGCCCCTAACAATGATACGAAGTTAGGACGAAAACTTGCTTGGAAAATTAAAAATGAAGAAAAATGAAGTCTTTCCACCT
Source organism: Brachycybe producta (assembly GCA_036925085.1). NCBI lineage: Eukaryota > Metazoa > Arthropoda > Diplopoda > Playtdesmida > Andrognathidae > Brachycybe > Brachycybe producta. The sequence continues at coordinate 148,558 of JAUPFP010000091.1, forward strand.
ATTAATAGGTGGAGACAAGTAGCTGAGAAACTCCGTGAGGTAAAGCAAACATTTGTTTGCTTACCGCACAATGATACGGAGTTTTGTCTAAGCAAACTCCTCTCGGAGAGTAAAAAGAATTTGTTTAAAGTGTTGCCAACCTACCAACCAATGATACAGAGGAGGGAACAGGGATGACAATGAAACAAAACATAGAATACACAAACATGGACGGAAACACGTGCCTCCGTGTTCCTCCGAGTGCTAAGCGGATGGCAGACAAAAGTTCTTTCTCCACGTGTCTCTCTGGACAGGACACAGAATCGTGTGGTCGACCTGTGATGTGTGTGATCACAAAGTCTCTCTCAACACGCGGTTCCACAGATTCGCCACCACGCGGTTGGCCCTCTGCAATGTACAGTGTGCCGTTCACTGTCACCCGTACGTGGCGCTCTCTCCAGACTTCCATTGCGGGAAAGTCTAAACAAGAACGAGAGAAGATCTGCAGAGCTCTGAAACATCGAGAGCTCACTGCAGAACATTTGTACCGCCAACCGAACGTGGAACAGACCGCACAAGACTGCTCTCATTCGCAAACTCATCTCCACATCCCGTGAGAAGAGCGCGCAAAACACGATTATCGAAGATGCTCAACCATGCATGTCGTTGGGCATTACACATCCTAGCGGAGAGGGATCATTCAGGCCTTTCGTTGTCTACCCAGACAACGCCGATGATAGCAATCTATCTACCCACGATACGAGGAGCTCTTGGAAACGAACTTTTGACGATCGTCATAGTCAATTTCGCGGGATTCCGTTCAGACTGTCCGATTCGGACTCTTCGTAAAGTGGGTAAAAACCTGCATGTGTTTCTGTGTTCTCATGTCTGCCATGCTTCCTATCTTGCATCTACATAAAACGAAGAGATCTCGAAAGAGAACTTTTGACGCTTGTCATAGTCACTTTCGCTGTTTTCCATACAAACGATACGTTACAGCTCTTCGGGCTCTTCGTGAGTGCTTGTGTTTGTGCATCAGTGTTCTTGGACGCATGACTGGGGGTATTTGTGAAGGTGTGTTTGCATGTGTGCCTGCTTGCATGTTTTTTTCTGTGATGTCCTGTCCTGTCCCTCTTCGATGTATCTCCACATTGTCGTGGTGAAGAGGCTCAAGCCTGTTTTATACAAAGGCCGCTAAGAGAGATACAATTCATATGTGGCTGTAATGACCAATACAGCAAAATGCGGTTCTTATGCGGTTCTTGGGTCTTCGAAAACCGCATGCTACTCATTTCATCGTGCTATTGCACGACTGTGAAGTAGCAGGACAAAAAGACTCTACCGCATGCTACTCATAGCATTGTGCTATTGCACGACTGTGAAGTAGCAGAACAAAAAGACTTAAGTAAAAAAAGCTGTAATGACTGATACAGCAAAATGCGTTTCTTATGCGGTTCTTGGGTCTTCGAAAACCGCATGTTTTTTTCCTGTGATGTCCTGTCCTGTCCCTCTTCGATGTATCTCCACCTTGTCGTGGTGAAGAGGCTCGAGCCTGTTTTATATAAAGGCCGCTAAGAGTGATACAATTCATATGTTGCGGTTATTGGGTATATTCGTAAACCGCCATGCTACTACTCTCATCGTGCTATTGCACGACCGTGAAGTAGCAGGAATAAAATAAATAAAGTCCAAAAAAAAAATGTTGTACTGACCGATACAGCATAATAATGCGGTCTTTGGGTCTTCAATAACCGCATGCTACTCATTGCATCGTGCTATTGCACGACTGTGAAGTAGCAGGACTAAAATAATCCAAGTCCAAAATAAACGTACTGACCGATACAGCATAGTGCGGTATTTGGGTCTTCGATAACCGCATGCTACTCATGGCATCGTGCTATTGCACGACCGTGGAGTAGCAAGAAAAAATAAGTTCAAAGTCAAATAAGCCTAACACCGAGAGTACAGGTATGATTTTCCGGTGATTGATGGAGTTACGCCAGGGGACCATAAACCCCTGGCGTACCTTCCTCTTCTTTAATTGTTTCCATATGTGCCGGCAAAATACTCTTTCCCCTCTTTAGGGCACCTGTTTTAGGGCCATCTTTGCAGCAGGGGGGCCAAACTCAAGGAGGTATGGTACATAATACCTCTCACGCATGTGTGTGTGGACATTTGAAAAAAAAATGTTCAGTGTTGAACAACCAACCACCACACACTGTCTACATAGACACACATATAGAAAAAAGCAAAGAAAAAATTGTTCTTTACTGTAACATGGTCACAGGAGGTGAGAATGTTCTCAATTTTAAAGTGTTCAGAAATTGGAAAACTGGACATGATTTTATTTTATCATAAAAAATAGAATCATCTCTTTCCTCCTTATATATATATATATATATATATATATATATATATATATATATATCGGATAGAAGGGCACACCAGAGAAAAGACTTTTTTCGAATTTTTTCTGTCTCTCATTCATTCATTCATTTTAGTTTTCTTGCTACGTGTGATATAAAGGGGCTGACAAGATTTCAGAAGACTTTTGGGAGAATTTTTTTCCCTCTCTCTCTCTCTCTTTCTCTCTCTCTCTCTAGACTGTAACAACAATTTCCATCCAATTCCCACTTACATTATTCCTTCAGGAAGAAAAAGAAAAATAAGCCACATACAAGTAAAAGAAAAAATCTGAACGTGTGAGAAATATTTTTCTACGAGGCTATTTCGTATAATAAGTATACTCTTGTATATGTGTATACACACATCCATCATTTATCGACCTTTCGTTTCAATCACAACTCTGTGAAGATCCCATTACATTTTCAACTGACAAAAAAAACATCCTTCTTCAGGCTAGAAACACACACATACAGTAGGCCTACATTACACATGATCTTATAAAATGTGTACGGCATCAACAGCCCAACCCCCCCCCCAACACCTTTTACAATATCCCATTTTTCTATTACCATTTTTTTTTCATTTTCATTCTCAAGCAAATAATAATAATGGTACTGTACGGTTGGGGGTACATGAGATGCTTGCTGGCTTGCTACACATGAATTTTTCAGGTAATATAAAAAAAAGTTGTGTTCAGAAAGATAAATTTAAAAAAAAAATAACGCACATACTTCAATTTATGATTTGTTAAAATGCCAGAAAGACTCAAGTAGTCCACTAATAATACATCATGCACACTCAGCCACTATTACACTAGTAACTTTTAATGCAATAAAATGTGCAATGTGACATGTAACTTCCTTGTTTACAATGTGCAGATATGACATGCAACTGGATAAAACTTTCCTTTTAACTAGTGTCAAATTCATGGCATCTGTGAAGTTGGCAGTACAAATGAATGGACCAGAGCAGGATGCAATTGGGCTGGAAAGACAATTGAGTGGGTTAATTGAGCCAGCCATATTTAGCAAATGGGCCACATTCCTAACACTTTAAAATGGCCCTTGGAAAATGTACTGACAACTTCACAGGCAGCAGTACAAATGAATGAGCTAGGGCTGAAAACAATTGGGCTAGCTAGTACACCCAATGGGCTGTTTGAGCCAGGTAATGTTGTTGATTGGGCTCAATTCCTTAGGGGCCAAAATGGCCCTTGAACTTGTACAGTGGCAGTACAAACAATTCAGATGGGGCTAAATACAATTGGGCTAGCTAGTACACCCAATGGGATGTTTGAGCCAAGTGATTTTTTGATTGGGTTCAATTCTTTAGGGCCCAAAATGGCCCTTGTACTTTGTACTGTGGCAGTACAAACAATTCAGCTGGGGCTAAAAAACAATAGGGCTAGCTAGTACACCCAATAGGCTGAGTCAGGTCATATTTTGATTGGGCTTAATTTCTTAGGGCCTAAATGGTTCTTATAGTCACTAGAAAATATACAAAATTTAATTAAGTGAATGGACTCAGGCAGAGAACATTTGGGTCAGCTAGTACACCCAATGGGATGTTTGAGCTAGGTAATTCTTTTGATTGGGCTCAAACCTTCCTTAGACCCCCAAAATAGCCCTCGAACTTTACTGCAGCAGTACAAACAATTGAGCTAGAGCTAAAAGAAATTGGGCTAGCTAGTACACACAATGGGCTGTTTGAGCCAAGTGTTTTTTTATTGGGCTCAATTCCTTAAGGGCCAAAGTGGCCATTGAAATTTGTATTGCGGCAGTACAAACAATTCAGCTGGAGCTAAAACAATTGGGCTAGCTAGTACACCTCATGGGCTGTTTGAGTCAGGTCATTTTTTTGATTAGGCTTAATTTCTTAGGGCCCAAATGGTCAGCATATTCACTATTAAATACACAAAATTTAATTAAGTGAATTAACTCAGGCTAAAAACAAATGGGCTAGCTAGTACATGCAATGGGCTGTTTGAGCCAAGTAATTTTTTTTATTGGGCTCAATTTCTTAGGGGCAAAAATAGCCCTTGAACTTTGTATTGCAGCAGTACAAACAATTGAGCTGGGGCTAAATACAATTGGGCTAGCTAGTACACCCAATGGACTGTTTGAGCCAAGTAATTTTTTTGATAGGGCTCAATTCCTTAGGGGCCAAAACAGCCTTTGAACTTTGTACTGCAGCAGTACTAAGTACACACAATGGGTTGTTTGAGTCAGGTAATTTTTTTGATTGGGCTTAATTTCTTAAGACCCAAATGGTCCTTGGAGTATTCACTAGTAAATATACAAAACTTAATTAAGTGAATGGACTCAGGCTGAAAACATTTGGGCTAGCTAGTACACCCAATGGGATGTTGTATATTTACTAGTGAATATTCTATGGACCATTCAGGCCCTAAAGAAATTAAACCCAATCAAAAAAATGACCTAGCTCAAACAGCCCATTGGGTGCACTAGCTTGCCCAATTGTTTTTAGCCCCAGCTCAATTGCTTGTACTGCTGCAGTACAAAGTTCAAAGGTCATTTTGGGGCATAAGGAATTGAGCCTATTGGTGCACTAGCTAGCCCAAGTGTTTTAGCCCCAGTTCAATTGTTTGTACTGCTGCAATACAAAGTTCAAGAGCCATTTTGGCCCATATGAAATTGAGCCCAATTAAAAAATGATCTGACTCAAACAGCCATTGGGTGCACTAGCTTGCCCAATTGTTTTTAGCCCCAGCTCAATTGCTTGTACTGATGCAGTACAAAGTTCAAAGGTCATTTTGAGGCATAAGGAATTGAGCCCATTGGTGCACTAGCTAGCCCAAGTGTTTTTAGCCCCAGTTCAATTGTTTGTACTGCTGTAATACAAAGTTCAAGGGCCATTTTGGCCCATATGGAATTGAGCCCAATTAAAAAGTGACCTGACTCAAACAGCCCATTGGGTGTACTAGCTAGCCCAATTGTTTTTAGCCCCAGCTCAATTGTTTGTACTGCTGCCTGTGAAGTTGGCAGTACACTTTTCAAGGCCGTTTTAAAGTGTAACGAATGTGGCCCATTCAATAAATGTGGCCGGCTCAATCAGCCCATTCAATTCTCTTTCTAGCCCAATTGCGTCCTGCTCTGGCCTATTCATTTGTACTGCCAACATCACACACATGTGTTAAAATAAGCAGAAAATAGAAATCGAAAATAAATTCAAAATAAATTTCAGTTGTATTTTTCTGTATTCCTTTCCTTCAAGGTTGTTTTTTATGCAAATTACAGCTTTCTACTTGACTGATAAAGATGTAATTTCGCCTGATAAAAAGAAACGATTTCACACTTTTTTTTGGGTATAATTTCAGATAAAATAGAATGGAAAATATTCAAATTAGATAAATTCAAATATCAGTAAAAAAATGTTCTGTGTGAAAATGCGACTGAAAATAAGAGTTTATACGCTCGTCAATATTTTAATTATATTATTTGGCAGAAAGTTGGCAAAGAAAAAAAAAGTTGAATACAATTGTGGCAACTTTTTTTAAAAAAAATTTAAGAATGAGCGAATGTGTGTCGCCGCTTTTGTTTGTTTGTTACTTTAACAAAGTTTGTGTACTCTTAGTGAGTTTGTATCTTCAAAGAGTGCTTTTTGCTCACCCAAATTTCAACTTTCAGGTCCATCAGACAGTAGATGCGTTTGTTCCTCAACCATTATAACAATGGTTCCCAAACTTTTTTTTGCTTACGGAACAGAATTTGTTGCATGGATGAATCACGGCACATTAGAAGGATGCTACAAGCACGCCCTTTAAAAATCACTACATTGGTGCGTGCGTGCATAATTTGAAAGTTTTCTTTGTTTTGCTTTTTTTAAATAAACATACAATTTATTTGAAAGTATTAAATTATAGACATTAGCTCCGAAGCACATAAAATCCGAAATTTCGCGGGATACCTAGCAAAACTCACGGCATGCTAGTGTGGCTCCATACACCTTCACCAGATATAAATACATTTACATGCAGGTGCTTATTTTCTCGTTTTCTGGTACACTTCAGTATTGGTTATGTCTAATGTCTAATGTGTGTCAAAGGTTCTTGAACATTTGACCAGTCTAGTGGCCACCTGTTTTTGTTCAACTCAAGATCCGCTTGGTTGTTGTTTCCACTCTTGATTATTGTGAGCTTGTGTTTGCTTTCAGGTCGTTGGTGATCGCCCTCAGTCCGCTTGTCTTTGTTGCTCTCAGTGTAACTTGTGTTTGCTTTCAGTGTATTTGCCTGTGTGCTCTTCTCAGTGTGTTAATGTTTTCAGTGTATTTGTGTCTGCTTGGCATGCAATGTGTTTGGTGTTATCGATGTATATTTGTGTGTCTCATCTCACAGTGTGCGTTTTTCTGTGTATATTATTTTAATGTTCTCGACTTCTCCCGGCATACTTTTTGTTACCAGCAGCAATGTTTGTATGTCTGCCATGTTCTTGTATGAAAAATAAAACCGGCATCTGTTGGCAACACACAGCTCATTACCTCAGAACACTAATGCTTAATAATCATCGATTGTAACTTTCTCGAAAAACTTGCAATTATTTATCCTGTGACATACACACACACACGCACTCATACAAATACATACATACAAATTCATACAAACACACATACAGAAAGAAAAAAAATGAGACACACGTCGATCTCTTTTCTCTTCCTGACAAAAAAAAATCCTCTCCCTAAAAAAAATGAATTACTCGCACCATTGGCAAAGAAAAATTGCTTTAAGACGATCTTAAGTCTACTTTGCCAAGTTTGTCTGTCCTCGCCAATTGGTTTGAAACAAGACTTCTAATTGAGTTACCCCGGGCTAAATTTGCTCATCATTTGTAGCTCCCCCCCCCCAAAAAAAAATAGTAGAGAGAGAAGAAGAAAAAAAAAAAGATAGCATGCTGTTTTTATCCAAAGGGAATAAGAACATAATCAACAATCTGACAAACCCAAACTTTGTCTAACTGTCTTGTCTATTTTCTAAAATGAACAAATGACTCAATTCCAAACCTAAAGTTAACTTCAGTTACCGAATTCGTTTCTTAGAATCTTAATATAATCCAAAAACAATATATATATTGAACAATAAAACCGATTCTCTTAGGACCTGTTATCTATGTAAAAATATTTTTCTATAACAAAAACAAAAGTTGTACTTGAATTTGTAAGAAATAAAAGTGAATCGGTTTTTAGACCTCCCTCCCTCTCTGTCTCTCCCTCTCTCTATTTTTCTCTTTCTCTCTCTCTCTCTCTCTCTCCTTTGTTAACTCAAGAGAATTTTCTGAATGAAATACAACACCAAATTTCAAACATAAAATGCACTTTAACATTTTAAGAGAAAATGTCAATTGGAAACCCACTTATTTATTCTGACATCATCCAAACAAAAGGTAAAAGACCAAAACAACTTCTCAAATAATGATATCTGCCAAGAAAATAATAAAAAAATCTATTTTCAATCTTTTGTCATTGAACAAACAAAAGTTAACTGCAGCTGAAAAGATAACCACATTTAATTTTCTAGCTGAAATAAACACGATTAAATTACCTGTCAGTGCTACAATGGCATGGTTTGGCACATCGCAGGGCTGAGTTAAGTTTGAAATTGTTTGGAAAAATTACACGTGGTGATTGTCCTAAACCACAGTCCAGTGATATTCATAAAACACTATACATGGGCAGGGCTGACCACTCTAGGAAAATTAGGGAGATTTTTGCTAGGTCAGATTCATATAATTGGTCTTGTTTTCCCTTAGAGTTAGATAAGACAATGGAACTCTGTCTTAATAAGGAAGTGTTGAATGGGGGTAATTTTGTTTTGTGGAATTGACAATTGTTTATTCATTTTATTGATACAACAAACGTATCAACAATAAAATTAACTTAGTTGACAGAAGGTCCTAGGGTTAATGCATAAAGTTGTAACACCCAGCAACCCCTGCTCCTGCCAAAACTATAGCCTAGGGGTAAACAACTCCTACCTGTCCCTCCCTCCTCTCTGACTCACACTTCTGATGCACATCGAAGTGGTGGAGTGATACATTTAGGACCATGGTCACTTGGACCTGGTTACACCTCGTAGGTGTACACAGGTCCAAGGTATAAAAGGACCATGTTCCTCTTTGGTCCTCGTCCTTGTCTTTGCTCTAACTTGTTGTATTACGTTGAATATTTCCGTACCACATCATGGGCATGAGGACGCACCTTTGATAAACAACATTCGTCTTTGTAATCTTTATGTTTCCTTACAAAGATGAATAAAAGTGTTACAATAGGAAACTACGTTGTCTTTATGTTCTGAAACTAATAACTTCTCTACAGAGGCCGGAGACACCATAAGGTAAAGAGCACATACAGATCCTGATGCAGCTACAACATCTTCTACTGCTGGTAACTATCAACAAGGGGAGATGCACATCAGCATTGACGGAGAATAGGATGGCCACCATCCTTCTGCACAGATTTCACCTCCATGCAGGAGGATGATTGCAATCCATCACCATCCAACTCTTTCTGTAGCTCAAACCTTCTTTGTGCGGGCACCGTGCGATGCAGAGAAGCAAACGAGTTGCAGGAAACAACATCTACAAGTTGGTCAGAAAAATAGAGTCGACGTCAAAAGCTCACAAGGTATATAGGTCTATGACTTAAAACTTGAATGAGCCAGCTCATGATGTTGCATATATTTACAGATATATTTACTATTTGTTTTACTATTTTTAAAATAGTTAATTAATATCCATGTTAGAGCTTTTCAAAGTTTTCAACTAAGACATCTACATTTTATAAAAAAAATAAGTGATACCCAGCCCAGTTCAAAAAACATTTTAGTGAAATCAACTCATTTGAACCATTAAGTTCACAATCGGCTTGAACACCAAGTCTACCCACATCACAATAAGCACACCAGATCTATGAGGCTCACAAAGCCCATGGGATAGACTATTTTTTTTATCTAAAAGAGGAACAGGTACACAAAGACTATTATATAGATTTTTGCAAATGCACACAAGGCCCATAAGGTACACAAGGCCACCACATTCATAGGTCCACAAAGCGGATCAGAACCATAAAGTCCATAAAGCCCACCAGACCCTCAACACCCACCAAACTCATGATGTCCACAATGCCACCAGACTCATAAGGTCCACAAAGCCGACCAGAACCATAAAGTCCATAAATTCCACCAGACCCACAATGCCCACCAATCCCATGATCTCCACAAAGACCACAAGACCCATGAAGTCCACAAACACCACTAGGCACAAAGGACCATCAAACACCATGAGCCTTTTCCATAAAATTGTCAGATTGCTAACGAGTTTAGGGTTATATATCGCAGCCACCTTTGGGGAGGACGGAAGAATGCTGACAACATCGCACATCGACCTACCATCCATCCGTGCCGCCTCTACAGTATGAGTATGGATCAGTTGATTCCAGGCCGGCATGCTTGCCTTAGCATGCCGGGATTCCTTTTCTGCCACAGCACTTCCACTTTGGGCTCCAAAGCCACGGCATTATTTTTTAGGTTTATTTTTCAATGAACATAGGACAGACAAAAACGTTTTATTCAGCTGGTTAAAAATAAAACACATCAATTGTTTTGTGCGTTTTTTTTTGGTGAAATAAATCGTTTTATTTTCTACTGTCTGTCTACAGTAGAAAATAAAACGATTTTTCTTTAGAAGAAAAGAAATTGCGAAGCTATTACGAAATTATCGATTCTTTTTTTAGGTGCTGAAATTGTACAATTTTGTGGGCGTTCCAGAGTTCACATGTTAATTAGAATGAAAAAACAAAAACAGAAGAAAAAAACTATTTTGTGTATCTTTTTTACAATTTTAATATTATTTGAATGCAAAAAAAAACATCAAAGGCTTTAAACCCATGTGATTAATTAAATGCTATATGAGGGTTTTTTCAATTAGATAGAATTTTTATCGAAAATGTCTTAGTATCGAGAGAGAAAGAGAAAAAAAAAGAAAGTGAGAGAGAGAGAAAATTTGCATTTAAGTCCACAAAAGAAACAGAAAGAAGAAAAAAAAAACAGAAATTAAATTTATTCTGATTAATTAAAATTAAGCGAAATTTATAGTAAAGAGAAAGCCGGCTGATGAGTAAGAGAGTAATTATTATTCGTATATATAAGAATTAATACTTGCTTGCTAGCTCAGTTTTGGTGTCAAAATCTCGTTCTCTCTCTCTCTCTCTCCCTCTCTCTCTCTCTCTCTTTCTCTCTCACTCTCTCTTTCTCTCACCTCTCCTCCTCTCCAGGGCTTAAACAACATATGTTTAGAAAATTACTAACACAGCATTTCTCAGCTTTCATAAGAAGCTGAAAGTTGTGAGCTTTTGATGTTGACTCTATTTTTTGAACAACGTGTAGATGTTGTTTCTTGTAACTCGTACTTCTCTGCGTCGCGCGGTGCCCGCACGGAGAAGCTTCGAGATACAGAAAAAGTTGGATGGCAATGGATTGTGATCATCCTCCTGCATGGGGGTGAAATCTGTGCAGAAGGATGGTGGCCATCCTATTCTCCATCGACACTGATGTACATCTCCTCCTGTTGATATTTACTGGCAGTAGAAGATGTAGCTGTTTCAGGATCTGTATGCGCTCTTTACCTTATGGTGTCTCCGGCCTCTGTAGAGAAGTTATTAGTTTTTGAACATAAAGACAACGTGGTTTCTTATTGTAACACTTTTTTCATCTTTGTAAAGAAATGTGAAGATTAGAAAAACGAATGTTATTTATCAAAGGTGCATCCTCATGCCCATGATGTAGTACAGAAATATTCAACGTAATACAACAAGTTAGAGCAAAGACAAGGACAACAAGCAAAGAGGAACAGGGTCCTTTTATACCTTGGACCTGTGTACACCTACAAGGTGTAACCAGGTCGAAGTGACCATGGTCCTAAGTGTATCACTCCGTGCTAGGGTATGAGTCAGAGAGGGGGAGGGGACGAGCAAGAGTTGTTTACCCCCAGGCCATGGTTTTGGCGGGATCACAAGTTGCCGGGTGTTACAAAGTGTAAAAGAATTTAGGGTGCATTTTAAAATGAACCTCACTTGTATACTTTTACTTCTCAATTCAAAGATGAGGGTTGGCAGCAGAGGCTAGCAGAGCTTCTACGCCAGTGTACTCTTAAGTGGAGTGGGCGAGATGGTCCATGGGAATGCTATGGGGAATCTATGTTAAAATCGCGTCTGTACTAGAGAGTGCGCTAAACAGGAAATAATAGTGGCCATCAAATAACCAGTTATTTATTTCAGGGTTACACTTTCAATTTTTTTCTATTAATTAAAAAGGTTTTGGAGACCACTGATCTGTTCAATGAATGGGATTGGAGCATAATTAATTTAGGGGCAGACTAGGCCCTATCTGGCAACTGGGCAATTTTTCCAATGGGTCACTTAGTTTGAGGGCCTGTTATTCCATCACTAGAGGGTCGATTTTATGATGAAACTCAATAAAAAGTTAAAAATAGCAGATTTTTGAGGAAAAAAAGAATGAAAACTAGAAAAATACTTCAGAAAAATATTGTTTTCGACTTGTGCACGGAAATGGGCACCCAGCACCGAATCTGTCTTTGACCAATATTTGCTGTTGTGCCTTGTATTTGTATTTACGTGTCATTTCCTCTCAGCCAATAGGAGTGGTACAAAATTGCATGTACAGGCAACCTATTCTTACATTATTAGGAAGGAAGGTCTCCACCCACATCGAAATTTCCAGTGGTTACGTGGTCTTGTGACACAGCAGAAAGCAGACGCTTATAGCTAACCTTGCCACCTTTCCTCCTTTGTGGAGGACAGTTCCCCATTCGGAGGAAATGTCCTCTGACCAGGACAGTTTTCCATGCAGGCAAACATGTCCTCCATACAATAAATTGTATAAAAACTTAAATACGTTTGTGGATGCCGGAGGACAGTTCTTCCGAATAGAGGACTTTCCCCCACACAGGCAATTAGAAATCAGGACATTCAGAAGTTAGCTCCGTCCTTTTTATGACGACCGGCAACTTCTAATTGGTTTGTTGTGTGGTTCGACGTTGAAAAGGACGGAGCATGTGACGTCATACTAAATAACCAACCAATTAGAAGTTGCCAGTCGTCATAAAAAGGCCAACTTCTGTATGTCCCGATTTCTAATTGCCTGTGTCCTCCACAGGTGGCAAGCCTACTTACAGCACACAGCTCATGTTGATAAAACACAGCACGCATAAAAACCCACCTTTACTCCGTAGACCCCTCCCTGGGGCCATTTTTTTCTGCCATTCCACCTCCGTGATAATTTGATCTCTGGTACGCTCAACTCTCATTAGTTCCCTACACTGTAGGGAGGGGGGAAAGCGCCTTTTTCTACACTAGGGTTTCCTTATTTAGTTATCTTGGGCCGGAGTTCAACTACAAAATATTGTCGCAAGATGGCTGAGCTGTAGTTGACACTTATGAGTAGGGCCAACGGTTTTATAAAAATGCATATTCTTTTTGCTGCTTTATATTTCATGCTGTGTCAGAATTTAGCACTATTCATACGATATGAAGTCGAACAACACTAGTTTTATTTTGCATATAATTGCATATTTAAGGATATATGTATTTTTCATGCATATTTTGGGAATTTTACATGGTTTTTTTCATGGGATATTTAACACTTTTTTCTAGAAAAATTAGGATTTTTCTATTTTAGTTCAAGAAGCTGAACAAATTTTCAGTCATTCAAGAACTGCAAGACAATTTAAAATGTTCTACTGGGAATACTTCCAAAGAAGCAACAAAGAAATTGTCCACTGTATTACAAAAAACAAGGGATTCAAGGAACCCACACGGAACCCACAAGGAACACAAATGTGCACATGTGTACGCACATTTACACACATGCGCACATGTGTATGCACGTTTACACAAGTGCACGCATGTGTATGCATGTTTACACACGTGTGCACATGTGTATGCACATGTACACACTTGTGTGCATGTGTATGCACATGTACACGTGTGCACATGTGTATATAAATAAACACACATGTATGTACTCATGTACATGACATAGTTACATGTGATGCACATGCGTCATTTATTTGTAATAATATGGTTTAAAATGAAAATACGTCACATGTATTCTAATACACAAAAATAATAACAGAACATAGAAAGGAACACCCTTCCTTAATATAATATAGAAAAGTCCCCCTTTCGAATGCTACAACTGGAAAGAGGAAGAATCTCGATTTTTTTTAAAAAATTACATTTTTAAAAAATCGAAATTTTATATATCAATATATGTATATGTATATATATATATATATATATATATATATATATATATATATATATATATATATATATATATTAGTGATGTTCCGATAGCGATATGAATATGAATACTATCGCGATAGTCAACTACTCGATAGTCAAACTATCGAGTGGTTTAGAAATCGATAGTTCTATCGATAGTTTTACGAACTATCGATAGTTTTAAAAAAAATCAACACACTGTCTCACATAAACAATAATGTATCTGAAATAGTGGATACTCGATGGCGTCATAATTATTTCAATTTGTCGTTTGTACATATGCACTGTGTGCACATTGTGCACCTTGTGAACCATGAACGCCGTGAGCAATGTGCACAATGTGCATATTGTTCACTTGAATGTGTACCTTGTGCACTTTGTGCAATGTAACGTGCGTACCTTGTGCACCGTGTGCACTCTTAAACTGCATTGTATAATTTTGTATTGTAACATTAGTGAGTAATGGTGTAATGGCTTGTAATATAAATGGAGTTAAAAAACGTAAGATTTTAAATGTTATTGAAAAATAGAAAGCCCTATTAAAATTTAGAAAAAGGAATATTCCTGAAGGCAATAAACACGTGTAAGTACTTGCTAATTTGTCTGATTGCTCTAAATCATTTTTAATGAGAGTTCTCTTAACTTTTGTTGGATGGTGTTTTAGTCCTATGGGACTTAACATGGAGTTAAAAAACGTACTATTTTAAACGTTATTAAAAAATAGAAGGACCTTTTCGAAATTTATAAAAAGGAAACATCATGAAGCCAATACATGAATATATGTGCTAATTATTTTGTTATTGTTCTAAATCGTTTTTAACGAGAGTTTTTTCAAATGTTTGTGGGACGGTTTTTGATCCAATGGGATTTAACATGGGGTTAAAAAAACGAACGACTTTGAACCTTGTTTAAAAATAGAAGGACCTTTTCAAAAATTATATAAATCGAGCACGTGAAGAACAATACATTTTATTGCATTATGCTGTATTTTAATTGAGCGGTTGTGAGGCGATTTCTTGCAGTTTTAGTAACACCATATAAGAATACTCAATTGTCTCGTTGTCGTCTGCTCAAAACAACAAGATGGACATGGATCTCGGCTCTTAATTTGCAACCTTGAAAAAAGTTGAAAACTATCGATAGTACTATCGATAGTGAAGTGACTATCGATACTATCTATCGGTCCTGTAAAATACTATCGATAGTGCTATCGATAGTTTATTTTTGACTATCGCACATCACTATGTTAGTTGATCACAATAAGGACACACATTAACCAAGGGGGCAGACATTGAACAGAAAATCATGTACGATTTGCACTAAGATTCACAGCAGATCGTGTGGATGGAAAGTCATTTTACTTTTTAGCTGCATTTTAACTGTATATCCAGAATAGAATTGAAATTTTAAAACTCAGTAAAACGCAGATATATATATATATATATATATATATATATATATATATATATATAAATATATATATATATATCAATATATATATATATATATATATATATATATATATATATATATAAATATATATATATATATCAATATAATATATTAATTCTAGTTTCATCGTCAGAATGTGTACATCATTTTAGGTCTGATAACATTTTATTGTAGGTGGCCCCGTTTTCGAGTTGTTCGACCCACAAAAAATGTTGACCAAAAACTCAAAATTTGTTTCTAAAAAATTTATAAAAAATAACCCCTCGGTAAAATTTTCTAATTTTTTGTTAGGAGCATCATACTACATGTCTTTAAATTGGGGTTCTGGACACACTGATACACAGCCACACACACACAGACATCCTTTTTTGCCCCTTTTCTTGCATGATCCTATATACCTCCATTGCTCTCTCCATTGCTCTCTTTAGAGTTCCAGAAGATTTGTGCAGTTTTGAATGTTGAAAATCTTAATGAAGATATCAGTTTGTCTATTTCTGATATTGCTTGTTTTAAGCGGCACCAGTTACATCTTGTGACGTAGAACGTGCTTTCTCAAAGTATAAAGCACAGGCATTTAGAAATCGGGACAAACACAAGTTGGCTCCGCCCTTTTTATGGCGACCGGCAACTTCTAACTGGTTGGTTATGTAGTCTGCCGTCACATGCTCCGCCCTTTTCAACATCGAACCACACAACAAACCAATTTGAATTTCCAGGTCGTCATAAAAAGGGCGGAGCCAACTTGTGTTCATCCCGATTTCTAAATGCCTGTGTATAAAGCTGTACTCCATAAGAATCTGCATAATTTTAAATTTGAAAAATTGAGAATGTTTTTTGTTGCGTATTGCAATCCCAAAAAAAAATTATTGCGCAAATGATATCCAATAGTGCATATTTTGTGGGCATATTTTAGGATTTATGACAGCATATTTGCATGCATATTTCTTTCATTTTTAGGGCATAAAACCGTTGACCCTACTTATGAGCGTACAATCATTTGGCTACATTTCCACTACCATTTTTACCCTTCTAACTTATAAAGAGCACTAAAGTGGTTCTAAGCCTTTTACTAGCCAACTAATGGTTATGCAATAAAATTATGATTCAATTTTTTTTGAAGTGGGAAAAAAAATCATTTTTTTTCCTATTAAGAATGTTATCGACAAAAACACGAAACATAATTATTTAAAGCTTTGCATAATTGAATATCCAAATCCATCGACAGAGGAATTGCGCAAAAGTGGGGGGAGGGAGATGGAATTTCAACGAGGGGTGGGTGGAGGAACCAAATTGTAATATGAAATTCCTTAGCGCCCTACTATTAATAGTTTGCAGAGAGATCTGTATTTATATGCTTCTTCTGTTTATGCAAGTCTTTAGTCAAACTACATTATAATTTAATCATCTTCAAAGTATTTTTTAAAAAAATGTAAAGCAATGAAGTGAAAATTAAAATGAATTTTTTTCTCAGAAAAAAAAACATGTTTAAAAAACAGAATTTTTATTAATCTACAACAACACACAAACTTAATTATTTAACAGAAATGTATGATTTCGTTAAAGCATATCTGCCATTTTGCAATATTAATTTTTCGCCATTAAATATAAAAAAAAATTCAAATGAACCATCAAAGGCATCAAATTAAAAATAAATGATCATCATTTCTCACTCTCTTCATATCTCTCTTTCTCCCTCACTATGTCTCTCTCTCTCTCTATCCTTCTCTATGTCTCTCTCTCTGTATTATGGGTTAAAGGCCCACCCGCCATAGTGGCTTTAGGCCTACTCCTCCTAGATTAGAAACGCCTAGAAAATAAACGGAAACCCATGAAGGGAAACAAAAGCACCTGAAAGGAAACAGAGCGCCCGAAAAGAGATAAAACTCGTGAAGATAGTCGCCTAGCCGGGGTCGTATTCGAAGGCTGCTGAAGCCGCGAATCTGCGCAGCTCGGCCAGGAGTCTCGCATCGTCCATCATTCCATCTTTTCCAGGGGCCACTGGTGTCCGCTTCTTGCTGTTGTATGTGCCAGCAGGCCTCTGGCCTGTCTCTCTCTCTATCCTTCTCTCTCTCTCTCTCTCTCTCTCTTTCTCTATCCTTCTCTATGTCTCTCTCATTCTCTCCCTGAGTAGAATTGAATAAAAGCCTTGAAAATTACATCACGAGATAGATTGCGATAAAGAACTATCTCATTTCACAATGATCTATGTCTACAAAATTATAACAACTGCAGTTAATCGAAAAAATGCTGTAAATTATACAACACACACAAAAGCAGTAGACATATACATGTATTAAATAAAATTTTGCGCTCCATCCACAAAAAAATACTCACTATTTAAGAGTTACTACAGCTAATTTTCAAAATTAAAAACTTTGAAAGAACACTGAAATATTCTTTTGTTTTTGTAAACAGCTTTTTTTAAGTAAAACTTGAAAGTGTTTTAAGCCTAGTACACACCGGATTCTTTGTTGTGATACATTGTTGCGGGGCTGCTAAGATTCAATGTTGTGGGGCAGAATCGCAACTGACGCGATTCAGACCCGCAACATTGTTCCGTGTCCACACCTACAGTACACTCAGTTTCTCTTCATCCTTCTGGCTTTCACCATGTAAATATTACCAGCGGAAGCGTCCCTTGCAATATGGGCCTACACGGTGATTCATAAAGAGGGGCATATAAAGCGGAAACGGTGGTGGGAACACAAGCTCTTCTCTGCTGAGAGCACATTCGGTTTTAAGCATTTTGGACACACTAAAATTGGAAGATGTTGCAGGATTTCTAAATTTAATTTCTTTTATTTGCCTTTGTAGTCAGAAGATCATAACTTCCCACAAACACAATTTATACAAAAGGTCCTCAATTAGTTTAACAATATTTTCAAAAGATGTGGACATCTTTTTTTAAGTCTAGTACTAGACTTAAAAAACGTGGACCACTGAAAAAGACTCAAAGGGCTCAGTTTGCTTTTAATTATTAAAGACCTCTTTAATAATTAAAAGCAAACTGAGCCCTTTGAGTCTTTGTTCATGTTTCAAAAGACGTTCACACCATGAAATGTCCCACAACAATGTTGAAATGTTTCCCATTTCGATAGGACTCAAAAAACATGAATCTGAGCTGACGCGATTCAGCCCCGAAACATTTCAACAATGTTGCGGGACAGAATCGTAACAGACGAGATTCAGCCGCGATTCAGCCCCACAACAATGTATCGCAACAAAGCTCCCGGTGTGTACTACCCTTAAGTGATAAAATGATTGTCATGTTGATATCTTGGAAAATAAACTTTTTTATGGCAGTTTACGTTGGCGTGTTCCGTTTGTGGCGTGTCCGCGTGTTTTTGCCAGTGTATTTGCCTATTTTTCAGTGTTTTTTCGTGTATTTTTCAGTGTTTTCATGTAATCAGTTGAAATGGTTCAGCATAAGGCAGCTAGGTTTGTCTGTGGCAGGCAGAAATTTACAGATAGTGTCACTGAGATGCTGTCAGTGCTACAATTGCATAGTTTGGCACAGTTGAGTTAAGTTTGAAATTGTTTGGAAAAATTACATGTGGTGATTGTCCTAAACCACAGTCCAGTGATAATCATAAAGCCACTATACATGGGCAGGGCTGACCACTCTAGGAAAATTAGGGAGATTTTTGCTAGGACAGATTCATATTATTGGTCGTTTTTTCCCCCTAGAGCAGTGGCATAGCTAGGCTTGGTTGCGCCCCCCCCCCCCTCCCCCGGCTGCTTAAAAGATTGCGCTCCATTTAAGTCCCCCTCCACATAGCCTAATACTGGGGGATGCTATTTTGATGAACGGCGGATCAGTGGTAACAGTCGGAAGGTTAGGTTTAGTAAAATGAAGCTTGTTGCAGGGGGCCTGGGGGGCGCAGCCCCCTATTTTTTCAGCGTTATTATCAAAGCGTTTATCAAATTTGTCCATTTTTCCGACCATTCCTCCCATTGAACAAATTAGGAAACAGTCGGAACAATGGACTAATTTGATTTAATAATTCAACTTAATTCAACTTAATTTTACTAAACCAAACCTTCATACTGTTATACTGTTTTTCCGACTGTTCGTACCATTGTTCGGACAGATTTGTTTGTGTGTACCTGGCATACTTCTTAAAGTGTTTTTTTTGTATTTTTCAACTATTGTGTATTTTTCATTGTTTCTATGTGTGCGTCTGAATACTTATCAGTGTCTTTGTGGTATTTTTCAGTGTTTTTGCCCGTGCATTTTTTGTATTTTTCCCGTGTTTGTTCGTGTGTATGAGTCATTTTCAGCGTTTCCGAATGTAGGGTCAGAGTATTTTTCTGCGTGTTTGTCTATTTTTCAGCGGTTTTGCATATGTGAGAATTTTTCAGTATGTATACGTGTACGTGTCTTTTGTAAGTGTTGTTAATATTTTGCATCATGTTGATAAAAAAAGTTTTTTGCAAACTGACTGAATACAGCAAACGAGGAACTTTTTTTTGTACAAAACGTCACATGTCCATATCTTGGCCCAACCTATTTTATTGCAGTTTTTTAATTAGTTTTTTTAGATTTTCATCGATAACTGTAAAAAAAGATTTACCAAAAGTTTTCTCTCTTTAAATGTAAAAAGACTCGTAAATTTTTTTTTTTTTTTTGCATTTCCTGAAAAATGTGAGTCATTGGACATGCGACGTTTTGAAGAAAAAAAAAAACCTCGTCATTAATGAGATTCCTCCTCACCCTTTCATAACAACACTCCACAACCATCAGCATTATTACTATTTTTGTGATGACTCAACACTGATGACTGATGATATAAATACTCCGCTTCATTGGAATGCAACAAAAGCGGCCCACAGAGTGAAAAAAAAAACCTAATAATAATACAATGAAAATCTCTATTCCACTCTCTCTCTCTCTCTCTCTCTCTCTCTCTCTCTCTCTCTCTCTCTCCCTTTCTCTTACTCTCTCTCACACTTTCTCTTATTCTCTCACTTTCTCTTATTTTCTCTCACTTTCTCTCTTTAGCGTTCTCTCTCTCTACCTCTATCTCTCTCTCACTTTCTCTCTTTAGCGCTCTCTCCCTCTCTCTCTCTCTCCCTCTCTCTCTCTCTCTCTAGCTCTTTCTCTCACCTTTAGCTCTCACTTTCTCTTATTCTCTCTCACTTTCTCTTTTATTCTCACTTTCTCTTTTATTCTCACTTTCTCTTTTATTCTCACTTTCTCTGATTCTCCCACTTTCTCTCTTTTGCGCTTTCTCTCTCTCTCACTCTCTCTCTTTCACTCTCTCTCTCTCTCTCTCTCTCTTTAGCTCTCTCTCTCACTTTCTCTTATTCTCTTTCACTTTCTCGTATTCTCTCTCACTTTCTTTAGCACTCTCTCTTTCTCTAGCTCTCTCTCTCTCTCTCTCTCTCTCGCTTTCTCTCTCTCTATCTCATACACACACACTCCACTTGAACAGCATTCATTTCAGAAGAAGAAAAAAGTGAAGAAATGAAGCTTTAAAAGAAAATGAAGATAACACAAAACATCCAAAAAAAATAAATAAAAAGAGCAACGAATCATAATTTGAATTCAACATCAAACTCAACATTTGCAGTAAATAACTTTCAGAAAGAGAAGAAGAAAAGCTTTTTAGACGTAACAAACAAACAAGAAGAAGAAAAAAATCCCCTCCTCCTCACTTCTTGAGAAGAAAAAAATCATGTAATCATTCCTCTTGCTGTTTTAAAATAGAAACCACACAATAAACCAACATAAAAAGTCTGCAGGCAAAAAATAAAACTTAATCAAGATATTTTTCAAAGTAAGATTTAACATTAGAGAGACTGTTGATTTTTTCGTTTTTTTTTTGGCGGAAAAAAATGAGGGTGAAAATGAGTTTCAAACTCTCAAAAACATTACGCCGATATTAGACTAGCAACTTTTAATGCAATAAAATGTGCAATGAGACATACAACTTCCTTGTTTATGGTGTGATATGACATGCAACTTGATAAAACATTCTTTTTAACTAGTGTCAAACTAAAGTCTCATTGAGTTGCACATGTTCAACTTTGAGAGACTTTTCAAGTAAACTTCCTTACAAACAACCAATCATGCCGTTTGCCGGAAATGACATATGGAACATTGAACGAATTCCCAATTTCATGACTTCCGGTTTATGAACTTCCTGTTAGTGGATCACAATATGGACACAAACCAAGGGGGCAGACATTGAACAGAAAATCATGTACAATTTTCACTAAGATTCACAGCAGATCGTGTGGATGGAAAGTCATTTTACTTTTTAGCTGCATTATATTGGATATCCAGAATAGAATTGAAACTTTAAAATTCAGTAAAACGCGGATTAAAAGTTGAAATGGCTTCCGATACCGTACGAGACTCACCCCGAATGTCGTCCCCTTGACATAAACGAAGTTTTGAAAACTTGATTTGGAACTTAGGTTGTATAGGGTGATATAGAAGTTTATTACAAAGTTCTAGTTGCAAGTCACATCACGAGTTGCATTGCAAGTTGAATTGCATCAAAGTTGCTAGTTTAATAGGGGCTTTAGTTAGAAATTTTAAAAGTTTAATTTGAAACTAGAAAACTAAAAAAATGAAATATTGATATTATTCAAGAATACATGTATTTATTTGATTATAAACATTTGTCGGCAATTTTAAATACAATTAGACGATGCATCGGCCAACTTAAACGTGGAAAAAACTGAATATCAATTTTTTTTAACCTTCTTGTCTTATCCATTTAATCTTCTCGTTTAAAAAAAACCTCAACATTTCTTATAAAAGTTATTTCTAAAAACCCACGGCGACTAAAAATATAGCTTTAAGGACTCATTTTTTGTATCAAACTGCCAACTTCCCTTTAGCCGTAAACAACACCCTGTAGGGCCCTAATATTCAATTCCCACCTACTTGTCAACAAGAAGAAGAAGAAAAACCCTAAAGGCCCTGTCACATAAACAGATGATTGAAGGGCCAGTAAGTTCAGTTTGAAGGCAAATAAACTTGAGTGAATGGAGCCTGAATCCCCTTTGATCCCCTACATCCGAAAAAGACGAAGAAGAAGAAGAAGAAAAAGTGAAATCTAAACTTGTGAAACTCTGAATAAAAGAATTGAATAGACAAGTTTAAGAAGGCAATTCTCATAGAGATCTCATTGTATTCATGCTCGGCTGTGTCCATATGTGAGTAGGATGCAAATAATAAAAATGTGCATTGAAATTGAAGGTCATGTCGGTTTCATCTTTTTATATACGCTTTTACACTATATACACACTTTATACTATTTGATTTTCACGCAAACAAGTGCCAATTTATAGCACTACTTGCGTCAAAAAGTCTACATTCAATTTCTATCTGAACATATTCATGTCTATTTGATGTAATAAAAAAACAACAAATATAAAACATGACTTGCCCCCTTGAAAAAGAGCAATCAACGAAAACAGCAGTGTCTTGCTGTATATTGCATTGTAACCACTCAGGGGGAATGATTCTACGGTTTCGATTTAATATTAACTTAAAAGTACTAGTGGGGTAACCCGTTATAAATGACCGGAGCAAAATACACAGGCAATTGTGCCCAGCATTAGAATTTCTTTTCCTCCGCCTTTTTATGGCGTCAGACCAAGTAACAAACCAATTAGAAATTGATGACAGTTATAAAAGGGCTGAGCAAAAGAAATTCTAATGCAAGGCACAATTGCCTGTGATAAACTGTAGTTTAATTTTGCAACTAGTATCCCCTCCCCTTTTTATGTTTGAAAGAGAAAATGAGTTTTTCATTTTCTCTGGTGTGCGCATGCGCGTCGTTTGTCCTTTCATTTCAATTTCAGTCACCCCCTCCCACTTTTTCTCATTCTCCCCCTTCTACACTTTCCAACTTTTTCCCCCCTCTCCAATTTAATATTATGAGGTTCTTGGATGGGGAGTGTGCAACATATAGTTGACCTTGAAAAAAACAGCGGTTCATTTATTCATTTAAATTTATATAAATTCCGACGTGCTTCACGGTTTTTGTCCTTGTTTGTGCAGCATTAGATCACACACACAGACCTCGCTTAATATACTGTACATGTATATATATATAATTTTTTTTTTAAAAAAATGTGGAAATCACTTAGTTAAAATTATATATATATAATATCCCAGATCTGTGTGTGTGTGTGTGTGTAGTAACAAAACCATTGAAGCACGTCGGAATTTATATAAATTTGAATAAATGAACCGTTTTTTTTTTCTCTCTCAAGGTCAACTATATGTTGAACTCTTCCTTTGGAAAGTGTAGAAGGGGGAAGAGAGAGAAAAGTGGGAGGGGATGAGGGGAAAAGATTGGAAAGTGTAGAAGGGGGAGAAAGAGAAAAGTGGAAGGGGTGACTGAAATTGAAATGAAAGGTGTAAAAAAAGACGCGCATGAGCACAATTGCCTGTGAATTTTGCTCCCGTCATTTATGACGGGTTACCCCACTAGTTAATTATATAATATCCCAGGTCTGTATGGGTATCTATCTATCTATCTATCTGTTTCTGAAGTAATGCTGTACAATAAATGAACGGCTTTTTCTCTCAAGGTCAACTATATGTTGCACACTCCCCATCCAAGAACCCCATGAAATTAAATTGGAGAGGGGGATAAGGTTGGAAAGTGTAGTGGAGGAGAGAGAGAAACGTGGAAGGCGAAAGGGTGGAAAGTGTAGAGGGGAGAGAGAAACGTAGAGGAAGGAAAAAGGGGGAGGGGTGACTGAAATTGAAATGAAAGGAGTAAAAAAGGAACAAACGACGCGCATGCGCACAATTGCCTGTGAATTTTGCTCCCGTCATTTATGACGGGTTACCCCACTAGTTTAAAATAACTTACAAAATTTCTAGATTCATCATTTAAGTCTAGTTATATAATTCAACAGTTTACATACACCTGATCTAAAAACTAATTACAAATTAACTTTGAAAGTTAAGGCAGTTTTATTAATGTTTAAGAGGACTCCATAAAAAATACTTGTGCAAATTCAAGGTAGATGGCGCCTGCAACCTCCATAAGTGGCAAACTACACTACTCGACAATTAGTTGAATTGGAATTCAACCTTTTTAGCTATAAAAGTGCGTCTAAAACAACCTTCATTATCAGCACGTGACAAACTTACCCAGACATACCCAGATTATGTTACCCAGATTAATTATAAGTGAAGAGAGAGCACATGTAGAAATAGCGACAATGCAATTAAAAGTTAGCCACGTGAGAAAAAAAAGGAAAGTGAATCAAGAGTTGAAGTGTCAGTATATTTCTATGGGAGGAAGAATCAGCATGTGACAAACTTACCCAGAACATAATATAAGTGAAGAAAGATCACGTGTAAAAATAGCGATGATGCAATTAAAAGTTTGCCACGTGAAAAAAAAAGAAAGTGAGTCAAGAGTTGAAGAGTGTCTGTACATTTCTATGAGCGGAGGGCTAGTGGCGCCATCTAATGCTACACAGGAACAGAATAAATGAACTACTTGTATTCTTAAATGCTCCTCGGCCTTTTTAGTTCTATTCTGTTTTTGATGAGCAAAACTAATATATAATAATTAATATAATATAATATTTTTTTATTTGTCACTAAGGTGAAATTACAAATTCACAACTAACAAGAAACAAAATGTCAATCATACATCACAAGAAATTAAATAATACAAAAAAAAATTAATTCAATAAAATTCAATGACATCAATAAAATACATCAGCCTTGCAAAAATCACTCAGTTGTAAAGCCTTATTTTTTTCTTTAAAACTATAAAAAGACAAACTGTTAGCCACATTATCTGGTTAAGATATTCCACAATGGTATAACTCTATTAAAAAATAGTGTTTTCTACGATTTAATTTTTGCGGCCTCAAAGCTATCCTCAAATTATGACTGCGTGTAACTGTCGATGAGAATTTAATGCATGCCAGAAAATCCTCAGAACAATAAGCCAAAGCACATAAAATTTTATAAAAAAGATGTAACGATGCTTGTATTCTACGGACTCTTAATGAGTGTAGTTGTAATTGTAATAAACGGTCACAGTAAGATTTATTCTCCATACCTGGCAGCAACTTTGTAAACTTTTTCTGAACCCGTTCAATTAAAATGGAGTTCCGTAAAAACATTGGCGACCAAAGAGGAACAGCACATTCAAGACTCAGATGGACAAACGTAACATAAGTCTTAATCAATACCCTGATTGGACTATTTGCAAATATATGTCTAATAACCCACAATTTCTTGAGAGCTTTATTAGAGATAGATTGGCAATGGCTACTAAAGTTTAGCATCTGTCAACACCCCTAGATCCTTAACCTCAGACACCCTTTTAATCCTAGTATGCCCAATAAAATATTCTCCATCCAGGGTTTTAGTCCCAACACCCAAGACAGAACATTTCCCTACATTTAGCTCCATTCCATTAATAGATAACCATTGAAAAACATTTGTTAGTGTCATTTGCAGATTAATTGGATTAGAGCTAAAACATTTCAAATCATCTGCAAATAAATAAATTTTAGTATCACCAAAACCCCTTGGGACATCATTCATAAAACAACCAAACAATTTGGGTCCCAAAATGCTTCCCTGAGGTACTCCACTATCCATTTGTACCCATTGCGATACACTAGTCCTGATTCTTACTCTTTGCTCTCTATTAATCACAAATGCAGATACCCAGCTTAACAATAAATTATCAAATCCCAATGCAGACAGTTTATAAAGTAACCGGTCATGAGGAACCCTATCAAAAGCTTTAGTTATATCTAAAAATAAAACATCCATACCAATACCTGAATCCACTATCTTCGAATAAGTCTCTAAACATTCAATTAATTGCATTGTTGTAGATCTACCTGGTAAAAAGCCGAATTGCCTTTCATAAACTATACCCGTCTGCACCATATGTTCAATAATTAAATTACCTATTTATAATACCCTTTCCATAATTTTACAACATATACAGGTAATTGAAATAGGACGATAAATACTAGGACCAGTTGGGACACCAGACTGATATATCGGGATAACCTCTGCCTTTTTCCAAATAGCTGGTAAAACACCCTTTAATAGACTTAATCTAAAAAAAAGCACAATGGGTTTGCTAAAAGATCGGAACAATACTTCAAAATCACACCAGGAAGTTCATCCGGGCCACATGATGCATCTTTCTTAATAGATTTAAGTGAATTGTAAACTGCTTCTGCAGTGAACATGTAGAAAAGACCCAAATTTACATACCCCTCCTGTCTATTCATAATATGTCCTGTAAAATTCTGAGTAAAAGATTGTTTGAGTTGATTGCATAAAATAACCGCTATATCCCCATCATCAGTACAAATACCTCCATTAGTATCTTTTAAGGCTGCAATTCCAATTCTGGATTATAGAAGAGCCTTTGTGACCCACTTTCTACTACCGCCAACTCTTCCTTCGATAAAAATAATTTTGTTTGATAATCACATTGATTAGCAGTTTTCTTATATAATGATAAATCTTCTTCCTCATTAGTAATTTTCCATTTTTGCAATAACAGTAACATTTTCTTAAACAAAGAGTGCAAATATTTAGAAAACTTATGCTTAAATGGTAAACATTTAGTATATGGAGCCCATCTATCAATACAGGGCATAAGTAAATTCACAAAAGTAGTCCAAATTAGGTCAACGTCATCAATATCCGATAAAACTGACCAGTTTATATTAAGGACATCCTTATAAATTAGTGATAAATTAAGTTCATTAAATCTCCTTCTGTAAATTGCTTGAGAATTATTATTAAAAGTTCCAAATATTGAAAACCCTATTGTCATATGAGGGGGGAATCGGAATGACAGAAAGGTAGGCATGATGTAATAAAACCAAGATCATTAATTGAGTCAGTAAAAATCAAAGATAGGACATTAGTACCTCTGATTGGAAAATCAACCAGCTGAGACAACGCAAGCTCATTCATCCCAGAAACAAAATCCCCATCCAGTGCACTGTGACTGCTGAGGTTAGCCCAATCAATACCAGGACGATTAAAATCTCCCACCAAAACGTTGTGAACAGTATTACTACAGACCTGATGAATACTATTTAATAAAACATTGGTATACTCCATAGACATTGCATTAGCTGGACTCTGATACACTATCGTCAGACGAAAACCTTGATAAGGACTTGTAAGGTCTACACTTATACATTCGCAACCAACATCAGATGTAACTTCAATAGCTGCTTTCAAAGAATCCCTAAGGATCATGCAGACAGTTGATTCTTGTTTTAGAAAACAAGAAAGGTATCTCAATCACTTATGAGTAATTTGATGTTGATATCTTATAAAATTAACCATATTTAATCAGTTTGAAAACTACCCAACTTTAAGCAAAAAAAAATGTTTTTAAACTTTAAAACACTTTATTACACTAGCAACTTTTAATGTGCAATGTGACAAACAACTCCCTTGTTTATAGTGTGATATGACATGCAACTTTTATCAAGTTGCATGTCCTATCACACTATACAGTATATTGCACATGTTCAAATTTGAGAGACTTTTCAAGTAAACATTCTGTCAAACAACCAACCATTCCGTTTACCGGAAATGACATATGTAACATTGAACAAATTCGCGGTTTCATGACTTCTGGTTTATGAACTTCCTGTTAGTTGATCACAATATGGACACAAACCAAGCGGGGCAGACATTGAACAGAAAATCATGTACGATTTTCACTAAGATTCATAGCAGATCGTGTGGATGGAAAGTAATTTTATTTTTTAGCTGTATTTTACTGGATATCCAGAATAGAATTAAAATTTTAAAATTCAGTAAATCGCGGATTAAAAGTAAAATGGCTTTCGGTGTGCATTGCAAGTTGAATTGCATTGGAGGCTGCTAGTGTAATACCGGCTTAATATAAAGAGTTTATTTTGAAAGCCATCAACATGAAAATACTATGAAGTCATTCAGCTAAAACCCGTTTCCAAAACAACTTTCAATTTTCTCGTTATTGTTGGTCTTCTGAAATGCAAAAATAACCAAGATATATGAAAATCAGCTGTTCATAAAAAATGAATGAAAGTGTAGTATGTGCATTTAAAAAAACAAATACGCTCGTAAGTCTCTAGATTGCCCAATGTTCAAGTTAAAAATGTTCCTTCCTGTTAAATATCAAATGTCCATGCAGAACTTTTTTTTCTTTCCCTATTTAATGTCTAACAACCAATCTACTTATTCATCAGAACTAAATACGTAAACATAGAGTAGGTTCAACTTCATACAAAAACACGATCAAATTACATTTCAAATCTAAAATAACAGTTGATTATAAATATTAAAAAAACGGAAGTGCTCAAAAATAGGAAGTACTTCAAATGAAAAAAAAAAAGAATGGGTTTTCAATGTCTCTTTAATCAAAAATACAACAACAGCATCAAATTTGTATTGTTGATGCTGAAACGGACACGCAAAAGAAAAACGACAAACATTTCCGGCATCTTCCCCAAATAGACCAACAGAAGAGAAAAAAATCAAACAAGTTGAGAAAAATGTCATAATACATGTAATATCTTCTGTTTCTGACATCTCGCTCAGACATAAGGCTTATTACATACATATTTGTATGCTACAATATTTACATGTAATTATAAAAGCTGTCATTGCATTATTTTCTTCTTCTGTAAAACTGAAGTAAACGAAGAAAAAGCCAAGTACAGACTCGTCAAAGTGTTATTTAAAGCCGGTATTACACTAGCAACTTTTGATGCAATTCAACTTGGAATGCAACCTGTGATGTGACTTGCAACTAGAACTTTGTAATAAACTTCTAAATCACACTATATGCAACCTAGTTGCCAATCAAGTTTTCAAAACTTAGTTTATGTCAAGAGGTCGACATTTGGGTGAATCTCGTATCGTATCAAAAGCCATTTTAACTTTTAATCCGCGTTTTACTGAATTTTCAAATTTCAATTCTATTCTGGATATCCACTAAAATGCAGCTAAAAAGTAAAATGACTTTCCATCCACCCTTGGTTTGTGTCTATATTGTGATCAACTAACAGGATGGCCTGATTGTTTGTTTGTCAGAAAGTTTACTTGAAAAGTCTCTCAAAGTTGAACCTGTTCAACTATGGATGAGACTGAGTTTGACACTAGTTGAAAGGAAAGTTTTATCCAGTTGCATGTCATATCACACTATAAACATTGAAGTTGCATGTCACATTGCAAATTTTATTGCATTAAAAGTTGCTAGTGTAATACCGGCTTAAAGAAAACAGAAATGCAGGGTGTCCAACCAAAAAAACTACGGAGTTTTAAATGAAATTTATTTTCTATTTGGACAACCACATGGATGGTGTTTTGAGCATATT
This sequence comes from Brachycybe producta, assembly GCA_036925085.1. Lineage (NCBI taxonomy): Eukaryota > Metazoa > Arthropoda > Diplopoda > Playtdesmida > Andrognathidae > Brachycybe > Brachycybe producta. The sequence goes on from JAUPFP010000091.1 coordinate 178,063, forward strand.
TGTGAAACTACTATAGCCAAGTTTTTAGTTCAAGTGCTGCCAAACAGATAGCACCACAGACACATCAACTTTTGTCCTATGGATGTGCTAACATAATTACCAAATTCCGTTTTGATGTCTGCAGGGCCGTTAAATGGTGCACATATTTACTTTAGTAATACTGTGTATATGCTACATACATCTTCTCTTCGAAACATCATTAACTAAATACCATTTAAACTCAGGAGTTCTTTTCGTACACTCCGTATACTGTGTCAGCTTAGGCTTTGTCCTCTACCAGAAAACCGTTTGATAAGCAAGCTGAAGATATGTTTTGTTTGTTTGTTGTTTAACGTCGCCAATCAACATGGAGGTCATTTCAGAGACGTACAAGACAATTCAATACAAAGTAATTAAACAGACAATTAGAAATCGGGAAAAACAGAAGTTGGCTCCGCCCTTTTTATGACGAACGCAACTTCTAATTGGTTGGTTATGTAGTTTGACGTCACACACCCTTTTCAACGTGGAACCACACAACAAACCAATTAGAAGTTGCCAGTCGTCATAAAAAAGGCGGAGCCAACTTCTGTTCGTCCCGATTTCTAATTGCCTGTAGTCAATAATCAACACAAGCCATTATCAAACAAGTCATAATCAAATACAAGCCATTTTTTCCAATATTCAAAGCAATTCAAACGAAAATACATCAGGACAACAACAGGATTCGAACCTGGAACACTCTGTAGAACACGTTTATTATTTAAATGCATTTAAATTATCAGGTGTGTACTAGGTATATACAATACCTTGTACACACATGAGTTAGGGCAAATGTCCCTTTAGGGCAAATGTCCCTTTAGGGCAAATGTCCCTTTAGGGCAAATGTCCCTTTAGGGCAAATGTCCCTTTAGGGCAATATCTCCCTTTAGGGCAATATCTCCCTTTAGGGCAAATGTCCCTTTAGGGCAAATGTCCCTTTAGGGCAAATGTCCCTTTAGGGCAATATCTCCCTTTACGGCAATATCTCCCTTTACGGCAATATCTCCCTTTACGGCAATATCTCCCTTTAGGGCAATATCTCCCTTTAGGGCAAATGTTTCTTTAGGGCAAATGTTTCTTTAGGGTAAATTGTTTTAGGACAAAAACTTAATCAGATTGAAATTTAAATGAACTGCTTTTTTCTCATGGTCAACTTTATGTTGCACTCTCCCGATCCAAGAATCCAAACAATAGTAAGGACAGGCAAGTAAAGACAGTAAAATACAGTCGTTTTCCCCGCCTTTTTATGAGGGCCAGCAACTTTTAATTATTTTGTTATGTCGTCTGATGTCACATGCCCCGTTCTTTTCAATTTTGAATTGGTTGTTATTTGGTCTGACGTCACATGCCCCGTTCTTTTCAATTTCCAATTGGTTGATATTTGGTCTGACAGTCATAAAGGGGCGGGGCACACGACTGTATCTCCCTGTCTTCACATACCTATAACAATATTAAGGTGCTTATAAAAAACACAAGTGGTCAAGGCGAATTGCTTCATGACAACCGGACAGTCACACAAAAAGAAACTAGATGCTCCCGTCATTTATGACGGGTTACCCCACTAGTTATTAAATAAAGATTAATTGATAGTTTGAAACTATTTTAATAAATTAATAAATAGACTGAAACATCTAACAATGGAAATAGAAAATGCATAGGTGAAGACGCCATTTTCCATTCAGATTTATGACCACAAGGTGGCGTACGGTCAAGTTAACTTTGTCTTGCATTCACACTAAATAATGTGTAGGCTACATATGGGTAATAAGGCTACCTAAGCAAAGCTAACATTTGACATTGACCACCATCTAGTGTGTGTTCTCACAACTTTTATACATAGGCTAAGTCCTTAGCCTGAGCTACATGAAGGTTGTGAGAACTAGGCATAAGCCACTATAATCTTTGAGGGCAAACGATAGTCTAAGGTCAGACACTCTCAAACTGTGTGATACAGTGCCTACGGTGCGCCTGACAGGCATTTAGAAATCGCGACGAACACAAGTTGGCTACGCCCTTTTTATGACTACCGGAAACTTCTAATTGGTTAGTTATGTAGTATGACATCAGATGCTCCGCCCTTTTCAACATCAAACCACACAACAAACCAATTAGAAGTTCCTGGACGTCATAAAAAGGGCGGAGCCAACTTGTGTTCGTTTCGATTTCTAAATGGCTGTATGCGCCTTTGACGAACTCACAATGGCGCCGCAGTTGTTTGCAGTCCTAACACTGCTTAATAAACAAAAATTGGGAAACCTCTGGTCTATAGGTTACAAATGCAATAAGCCAAATAGAAACTCGCAGGGTCAGATCGGCTCACCTCACAGTTAATTCAATATCTGATACTGTAGTCTGGAGATGAACACGTGAGGTGAACTCAAGCTGCACTTTCTCCTTAACTCTTATGATTTAGCAATCGGTTAAATAATCGCGTTCCTGAGAATGAGTTTTACATTGTAAATTTCTATGTGGGCGGCGCCCTTACTCCCTTATACCTAGTACACACCTGATAATTTAAATGCATTTAAATAATAAACGTGTTCTACAGACAGCCCTGTATGCAGGGCAAACACACAATATGTCGAATTCAATTATTCAGTTAATAATCTGAGAATATTGAGTTAATACTTAAATTTAATATATAAACTATTCGACAAAATATTGATTTAGTATTTCAATTTAAAATATTAATAATAAAGTCGATTTTTATTTGGTTCATGTCCTTAACTGGATTCCGTATAATTCACCTAAACACATTTAATTTGAATTCATTTAACTCATATGTGAACAAGGTATACAAGATAATTTGTGTCACTCACACCCATTGGTTGAAGACTAAAATCTCGCCCAGTCCCATGGATGGGCGTTGTGAGTTACGCGCTATGTTTTGTTCAGAGTACTGTACACAGATTTGAAAAAACTCAAACTTCGCATGAAAATGCACCTTAATTTTTTACATTTTCATGCGAAGTTTGAGTTTTTAGGGCTACCAGAACTCCAAGAATCGCCCTTTTTGTTACTTTCGAGTATTATAATTTGTTCAGTGTGCAATGTGCATGCATGATGCTTCAGTTCGTATGTGTGTGTGTGTGTGTTTTCTTTTTATAAAAAATGTTTGTTGTCTTTGTATGTAGAATATGTTTCTCTTTATTCCGTAGTGTGTGTGTGTGTGTGTGTGTGTGTGTGTATGTATGTGTGTGTTTGCGTGTTGTTGCTGTGCTTGCGCTACGAGTGTGAATCTGCTGAATCATATCAGTTTACAACTGGGGGAAAATTCATTTCATACTTTAAAGATCCACGCTTAAATTCACACACAAAACGAGTATTTTTGCCAACCACTCTTACCTTTCTTCTCCTCCTCTTTTATTTATTCCACTCAATCCTACACACCCCTTACAACCGTCCAATGGGATTTTAAACATATAGGGAGAAAAAAAAACAGAGAGAGAGAGAGAGAGAGTGAGAGAGATCTGGATACCCTGCCTGCCTAAAAGCAGAAAGATATTTAATTATGCAGCCACTTGAAACTCTTCTCTCTCTCGTTCTCGTTCTGAAGAAACACTGAATAATAGATAAGAGAGTACCAAATGGATTTTTGACTTTCTTGCTCTCACAGTTCACCCAAAACTCACATCTTGAGATCATTTTCCAATTGAGGTTGATATAGAAAAAAAAAATGTCTGAAACACAGCCAGTGGCTGTGTCCGGCAACTGAAGCCTTTTATCTTTATGCTGTACAAAAAAAATTCAGAAAGAAGGTTTCCAGATGTACTTAGTTTTGTCAGCAATTTTTTTTCTCAAATATGAGGCCATAAAAAGACAGGCAATTAGAAATCGGGACAAACAGAAACAAAACAAAAAACCTTAAGAGTAAAAGTGTTTTTTTTTGTTGTTGTTGTTTGCATGATTTACGATAAAAAGTCTTGTAAAAATGATATTGAAACTTCTCCTGTCTTGCAGACTAAGGTCATAAGTCGGGTTCGGATTTTGATGCAATATCAACCGCAATGTTTCTCAGTTTGTGGCCCCAAGTGCCAATTGTGCTGGTTAGCGAGGCTAGATGTCTGGTTACTATCAGTTGTCAACTAGATTTCTAGCCTCTAACCATTTTTTTTTAATTAGAAAGAACAATTTTTTTTATCTAAACGAGATTGTTACTTTACAATACAAACATAAGTTGGCTCCTCCCTTTTCATGACTACCGGCAACTTCTAATTGGTATGTTGTGTAGTTCGACGTTGAAAAGGGCGGAGCATGTGACGTCAGACTACATAACCAACCAATTAGAAGTTGCGTTCGTCATAAAAAGGGGCCGGGCAGAGCCAACTTCTGTTTGTCCCGATTTCTAATTGCCTGTATAAAAAGCCTCACAGAAGAAGGCCATAGTTTTTTACGTTTTGATTTTCCTAACTGAAGGTCAACATTTTCTTGATAAGATGTTTGGAATTTAAGATGCTTGCTTTCTTGAGAAGGGTCGGTGGAGCTAGAAAGATTCCCTGAAACGTTTTCTTTACAGACCTTATGTTGTTTTCACATGCTGTGTTTTCTTTACAAATTAAACACGTGTATTTCTTTAGTTTCCGGACACAGCTATTCTCACTAATTCCCAATACTTTGGAAACAATTGCACTTTTAGCAATGTCTGTCACTTTTTACTATTCGTTTAATACCAGCTTATGGTTGAGTAAGGTGGCTGAATAGATGAATCCCTCTTACCACGCGAATCTGCAAAACATTTTGGGTTTTCAGTGAAAGTTAAATTTTTTTCAGAAAAGAAAAATCACGTAAAAATTTAAAGTGTTTTAGGCGCTAAAATAGTTTATGGTAATGCTAATAGTTTTTTTTGATGATGATATCTTACAAAATAAACATTTTATGACAGTTTACAAAGGTGAAAATAATTTTTTTGTGAAATGTTGATGAAAAAACCTAAAAACGGATCATTTTCAATGATTATTTTTTATGATTTTGCCACCAAATAAATAATCTTCCACCATTCTAGTTTTGCATATTTTGAATTTTATGTCTGAAAAAAGTTTAAGAGGGCTCTATTGAAAAATACTTGTGTAAATGCAACGTAGATGGCGCCTGCAACCTCCTGTAACACCCAGTGAGTCATGATCCTCCCGAAATGATAGCCTGCTAGGGTGCATGACAGCGTGAATCATCTCTGTCTCTCCCTCTCTTTATTTAGACCTAACTGGCGGATTGATACCTTTAGGACCATGGTAACATTAACCTGGTTGCACCTCATTGGTGTACACAGGTCCAAGGTATAAAAATATACCATGTTCCTCTTTGTTCTTGGTCCACTTTCACTCAACTTTTTGTACTATGTCGATTATTTTCGTATCACATCAAGGGCACGTGGACGCACCACTAATTCTAAAACGTTCATTCTTGTAATGTTCATGTTTCGATGCAAGAATGAATAAAGTGTTTACAATACAAAACTGCGTTGTTTCTATGTTTGGAAACTAACCCTTCTCTGAATAGGTCAGAGACACCATAGGGCAAGAAGACATACGAATCCCTTACGAAGTGCGTCTTCAGATGGAAGAAGAAAGAAGAAACACCGGCGATCAGAAGTGGATGGTAACCATCCTTCTGAGAGATTTCACCCCTACTCAGGAGGACAACTAGAATCCATCACCATCTGCCTGCTTTGGTAACTCCAATTTTCCTCATGTGGCTACCACACAATCGAGGGAAGAGACGAGCTACTGATTCAAAGGTCAAAATTGCCGGTACGCTCACATTCCATAGGTGGCTAACTACACTCGCCAATTAGTTGAAATAGGATGCACCCTATTAGCTTTAAAAGCATCCCAAACAACCTAAATTATCAGCACATGACAAACTACCCGAAAACATAATATAAGTGAAGAAAAGGAAAGTGAGTCAGAGTGGAAGAGTGTCAGTACATTTCTATGGGAGAGGGCTATAGTGGCGCCGTCTAATGCAACACAATAACTGATCTACTTGCATTCTTAACTGACGTTGAGATGTTTCAAAAGAACTCTCTCAGTCAAGTTAAGCCTCAAATTAAAGAAAATTTGATACTACAACCTTCAACTTGAACCCACTGTGACAAGAGCCAAAACGAGCTAATTTTGTGCACCAGGCAAAAAATATTCTAGTTTTTTTTTGCGCCCCTATTTTGTCGTCCCTGATCCTTGTACCAAAGGCAGGTACCCTGACTCCCCTTGCACTAGTTATGGCTCTCGATAGTCATATAATAATATGTTATAAAGCTTTTGTGACTTTTACAAGGTTATGAGCTGGATGTGACAAGTCTTTTTTGTTCTTTTCTAATGATCTCCAAGATATACATGACAGTGAGGAAATTTTGATGATAGATCATAAGCAGTGACAATTGCTGAGTTTCTTACCTGAAACTATGTATCGATATTCAAAAACAATGACAAAAAATGTATCAAATAAAATGTAAAATTCATAATAATACTTACAGCTTAAGAAGCATAGCTCATCTTATGGTTTTCACAGATTTGGAGTCAAGAATTCAGAAAGGATGGACAAACATACAATAAATATTAACCTGAAACAAGGATAGAAAAAAAAAGAAAAATAATTAGCAAAAAAAAATTAAAGAAAAAAATGCAAAAATAATTTCTAAACCTTTTTGTAATCATTAATTACTAATTAACGTTTTTTTTTTAATAAGTTACCATAAACGATAAAACATTAATTTGTTTTTTTTTTTACAATTACAATTAGTACTCTGCTAGCAGCCGAATAGGCCTATGGCAGAAGGACATAATAGTCCACATGCAGCATTAAACATTGTCAAGCACATACAGTATATGAAAAACAAAATGAATATACAATTGTCAATCCCACAAAACAAAATTATCCCCATTCACCACTTTCCTCAGGAAGAGAGTTCCATTGTCTTATATAACTTATGAAAATAAGACCAAAATATGAATCTGTCCTAGCAAAAATCTTTCTAATTTTCTTAGAGTGGTCAGCCAGTGGCATAGCTATGACTTTGTTGCACCCCCCGCCACTTAGTACTTTGCGCCCCCTTACCTTCCTCCCAAATAGCCCTCATTTTGGGTGGGGGTGCTATTTTGATGAATGGCCGAACAGGCCTGAACAACAGTAGGAACAGTCGGAAGGTCCGGAAAGTTTAGGGAATTAAGCTTGTTGCTGGGGCCCCCCCCCAAATTTTTAAAGAATTATTAAAACCAATTTGTCCATTGTTCCGACCGTTCCTCTCATTAATCATATTAGGAAACAGTCAAACAATGAACTAATTTGATTTAATAATTCTTTAAAAACTAGAGGCTGTGCCCCCAACCACCCTGCAACAAGCTTAATTTAACTAAACATAACCTTCGGAAAATATAACAACACCTAACATTAATTTGAGAAAGGGGCAGAGTTAATTAAATAAGAAATAAAGTTAAGAAGAGAAAAAAGGCGGAGCTAAAAAGAGAAAAAACCAAAAGAGAAGAAAAAATTAAGAAAAATAAAAGTAAACAAATATGGCGGGAAAATAGTAATAGTAAAAGAGAAGGGCAAACATTTTGTAACAAGCAGTAACTAATGATCCCGCCAAAACCATAGCCTGGGGGTAAACAACTCCTGCTTGTCCCTCCCTCCTCTCTGACTCATACTTCTGAGTCATATCGAAGTGGCGGATTGATACTCTTAGGACCATGGTCACTTGGACCTGGTTACACCTCGTAGGTGTACACAGGTCCAAGGTATAAAAAGACCATGCTCCTCTTTGTTTGTTGTCCTTGTCTTTTGCTCAAATTTGCTGTATTACGTCGATTCTTATCTGTACCACATCATGGGCATGAGGATGCACCTTTGATTAACAATTCATTCTTGTAAACTTAAGTGTTTCCGTACAAGAATGAATAAACTGTTTATAATGGAAATCTGCATTGTCTTTATGTTTGGAAACTAACACTTCTCTAAACAGGCTGGAGACACCATAAGGCAAGGAGACATACAGATCCTGGAGCAGCTACAACATCTTCAATTAGCAACAAAGGAAGATGTATATCTGCATCGACCAGGAGAGATGGCTACCATCCTTCTGCAAAGATTACACCCCTGCACAGAAGGATGATCGCAATCGATCGCAATCGATCGCCATCCGACTACTTCTGTAACTCAAATCTTCTTCGTGCGGCCACTGCACAGTCAGGAGAAGAAGCGAGTTGCAGAAAACATCATCATCAAGTTGGTATTTTTATAAGCTCAGCATCAAAAGCTCACAATTTATTGAATGGAAAGTAAATAAAGTTAAAAAAGAAAAAAAAGGCGGAGTTTAAAAAGTGTAACGACCCGACTGGTCCGTTACAATACCTCGGGCAACTCCTGCCCCGTCCAAAAGAACTTTAGCAAAACTTACCCGGACACCAGACTCCAAACGGGGACGGGATCGTACCCGTAGCAGCCCTCTGCACGGTGAACGTTGGGTAATGTCGGCTCCCGGAGTGTCCCTCGCCGGACACAATGGATGATTCTCTGCCACAACGAGAATATTGTGGTGAGACCTCTCTCACTACGAGCCGACATAAGTACCGGCCAACAATAGGCCGGAAAGGGATGGTAAAAACCCGTAGAATTCCCACCCTCCCCGCGGTACTCCCCAGTAATGGACACAACACAGTAGATAAGGTTGAAAATAAAAAGTATGTTTATTTAACACTTACTGTATGAAATAAAAGGCAGTGGTAATATTATGTATTCACACAACTTGGCTGGTGCCATCCACCAGCCAAGCCCCCATGAATAACAACAAAGGCCAAACCAAAACAAAAGAACAAACTCCAAACAAAGGAACAATGGAGGCCACCCTGGCCTCCAGCAAAAAAGAAGAAAAATAAAAGTAAACAAAAAATGTCAGGAAAATAGTTATAGTAAAAAAGAGGGTGGACAAAAATATGAATGAATCACACCCACACACAAATACTAGTATAGTAAAAAAGAGATAAATAGTAAACAGAGGCAAAAAAGAGGAGAGGGTGAAATAAGTAAAAGGAACCCACCCACACATAAGAGAAGACCATAAGAAGGAAATAAGAGGGGGAAAAACTAAAAGAAACCCACACATGCTTACAGAGAGTAATAAAAAATTAAAAAAAGAGAGGGGGAAAAAGAAATACAAAACCCACCCACACACACTTCAGAAGGGTGAGCCCAGATAAGTGTACCAAATAAAATAAAAACTTTTTAATGGAATTAAGAATTAAGGAATAAAAAGAGCAGGAAAAATACTATAAAGTGTAATAGATAGATGAATAAAGTGATCAATTAATATGATAAAGTCTGATTACCTAATTAAACAAGAAAGGTTAGGAAACTATATAAATAAATAAAACGGTTGGAAATGAACTTTAACAAGAAAGAACATATAGTTTATATTTTGTATTCACATGAAGACCACCTGTTTTACAAAAATATGACGTCACTATAGAAGAACCGAGAACCGGAAAAAACCGATGGTAGAAAATTCTAACACGATACTTTTACCATTCCTCTCTTTGATGTTCAGAAAATAACAAAGTAATAAAAACTTTACAGAAAAAGTAAAGTCAACAACAAGAAGGTCTTGGAAGTAGTGGTAGAAGTGGAGGTACTAAACTTAGGTTTGGCACCTGGAATATAGGGAGTTTGACAGGGAAGACTAGGGAGTTATCTAGTGTTCTAAAGGCTAGGAGGGTAAATGTTGCATGTCTGCAGGAGACAAGATGGAAAGGGAATAAATCCAGGGACATTGGGGATGGGTATAAATTAATTTATGCAAGTAGTGAGGAGGGTAGAAATGGAGTGGGAATTGTCCTAGATCAGGAACTCAGACATAGTGTGGTTGAGGTTAGGCGGATAAATAGTAGGCTGTTAGTAGTAAAGGTAGTTTGGGGTGGCATTGTTATAAATGTAGTTAGTGCATATGGCCCCCAGGTTGGATTAGATACAGCCAGGAAGCTAGAATTCTGGGAACAGTTTGATGACCTAATGTTGGGCCTGAGTAGGAAGGAACAGGTCATAATTGGTGGGGACTTTAACGGACATGTAGGTAGAGGTAGGGAAGGGTATGAAGAGGTACATGGTGGGTGGGGCTATGGAGAGTGAAATAAAGCAGGGGAGAGTATCCTGGAGGCGGCAGTGGCACATAAGTTAATTTTAGCAAACACACTATTCCAGAAGCGAGAGGAACATTTGATTACTTTTAAGAGCAGGGCAGGAGAATCCCAGATTGATCTCTTCATGATTCGGAGTGAAGATAGAAACGAGTGCAAGGATTGTAAAGTGATACCGAGTGAAAACTTAGCGGGACAACATAGGCTAGTAGTGTTAGACCTAAAACCTAGGGGTGCAAAACAGGTGGTCAGACATAGAGGAGAGACAGCAATTAGGTGGTGGGCATTACCAGACAAGGTGGAAGAGTTTAAGAAAATGGCAGGTAAGATAGCATGGGATTTAGATGGCACTGCAGGAGAGCTGTGGACAAGGGTAGCACAACAGATCCGTGATTGTGGAAACGAGGTACTAGGAACAGTACGAGTAGGGGGTCTCGATTAGACAGAGAAACTTGGTGGTGGGATGAGGAGGTACAGATGGCAGTTAAAAAGAAGAAAGATGCTTTCAAGACTTGGTGGCACGATGGAAGCAGGGAGGCCCAGATAGAATACAAGCGTGCCAAGATAGAAGCCAAACAGCAGGTAGCCATAGCAAAGCATAAGAAATATGCGGACATGTATGCCAAGTTAGGTACCAGAGCAGGAGAAATGGCAGTATATAGAATAGCTAGGGCTCGGGAAAATAAAGGCAGAGATATTGAAAAGGTGGTGAGTGTTAAGGATAATGGGGGCAAAGTATTGTGGGGTAGGGAGCCAGTACGAAACAGGTGGGGGAATATTTTAGTAAGCTTATGAATGAGGGGGTAGAGCAGGAGCCTTTCACTGGAAGAAATAATGATAGAGAAGAAGTGGAGCAGGTTAGGGCTGAGGAAGTTGTTCAGGCATTGCGAAAAATGAAGCTAGGGAAGGCTTTAGGGCCAGATGGGATACCAGTAGAGGTGTGGAAGGTCTTGTGGAATGTTGCCATTTCCTGGCTCACAAAGTTATTCAATAGATTGGCTATGGGGGATAGAATGCCAGGTGCATGGCGGGACAGCTGGTTAGTGCCTATTTTCAAAGGGAAGGGTTATGTTCAGGAATGTGGGAACTATAGAGGTATTAAATTGATGAGTCATACGATGAAGCTTTGGGAGAGAGTAATTGAAGCTCGACTACGGGGTAAAACTGCAATTGGGGGAAGTCAGTTTGGGTTTATGCCAGGAAAATCCACAATGCACCCCATTTTTGCCGTAAGGCAAGTTATTGAGAAGTTTCGGGCTGCCAAGAAAGAGTTACACATGGTATTTATAGATCTAGAGAAAGCCTATGACAGAGTACCACGGACGTTATTGTGGGAGGTCTTACAGAAGAAGGGGGTGGGTGAGAGTTATATAGATATGGTGAGGGACATGTATAGGGATGCACAGACAAGCGTTAAGACTGCCTGGGGGTTCTCTGACAGTTTTTGTGTTAGGATTGGTGTGCACCAGGGCTCAGCACTTAGTCCATATCTATTTATTTTGGTCCTGGATGAGTTACTGGCAGGGGTGAGGCAGGAGGTCCTCTGGTGTATGCTGTTTGCAGATGACATAGTCTTAGTTGGGGAATCCAAATTGGAACTCGAGATAAGGTTAGAGGAGACTAGGAATGCCTTGGAATCAAAGGGGTTGAAAATAAGTAGGGCAAAACGGAGTACATGAAATTTCAGTGGGATGGGAAAGAACAGTTGAATGAGGGGATTAGACTTGGGGACAGTTTAATGCAGCAGGTGCATGACTTCAAATATTTAGGATCTGTGCTGCAAGATGATGGGAGCTTAGACTTAGACATCACAAACCGGATAAAAGCAGGTTGGCATAGGTGGAGGCAGGCTAGTGGGGTTTTATGTGACAGGAAGTTACCTATAAAATTGAAGGGAAAGTTTTATAGAACAGTAGTCAGACCAGCTATGTTGTATGGGTCAGAATGTTGGGCAATCAAGAAGGTGCATGAGGATAGAATGCAGGTAGCTGAGATGAAAATGCTAAGGTTTATGAGTGGGGTGACCAGAAGGGATAGGATCAGAAATGATTTTATTAGGGGTAGTGTAGGGGTAACAAATATAGTAGAAAAGATGCAGGAAAATAGGCTGCGGTAGTTTGGGCATGTCCTCAGGAGTGGAGAAGATGGGCTGCTGAGACAGGCAATGAACTTAGACCTGGGAATAAAACGGGGTAGAGGAAGACCCAAGCAAACCTGGGATGTGGTAGTAAAACGAGATATGGTGGCATGTGGGGTCACTGGGGGCTTGGTGCAAAATCGGAACGAGTGGAGAGTTAGAACCAGCAAGGCCGACCCTGCTGCTTGCGGGATAAGGTACAGGAAATGATGATGATGATGATGACAGAAAAAGTAAAGTACACAGATCAGGTTCCCAACATAAAAAGAGAAGGGCCGCTAAACAAACATAAAGAATGTTAGAGACTATACAAAAGAAACTTTTGAATTATAATACTAGAGTTGAAGGAGATAATGCTTAAAATGAAACATCCCAAAAGAGGTACTGACGAAGTACCGAAAGAGTTATATGATGTTACAGTTCTCATTACTTTAAGAGTAAAAGGTCCAAAATTGTATTTTTGATATAAATAAATTTCGGAGGGCCAAGAAAATCAGATAAATGAATGATGAGAATGTTTACTATAAAAAGAAATGTTATGAGTTGCCGAAAACTAAAACTTTCCATGAAATGTTAAAAGGTTAACCATACTAATTCATAGAAAATGATGGTTAGAAGAAATAACAATATGTATCAGCGATTGTAAAAAGTTATAAAAAAGCTAAATTATAATTTTACGACCAGATGTATACTCAGCAGATGTTTGTAAAATTCAATCAAAAGCAGGTTGACTGATTGGTTATTTTAATTTTAGAAAATTATTTTTAACCAATCAGAATACTTAAAATTCATTTTTAGACTAAACAAGATGTGATGAACATCATGTTATAGACAGAGTCCGAGATTGGAGGTCTAAGAATAAAGACGTGCTCTCTACAAAAGGTTATTTAAAGAAAAGAAAGTTTGGTTTTGTACTTTGAAAGTTTGTTTTTGCACTTAGAAGAATTGAGATTATAAACTTAGAAAGTTTGGTTTTGTACTTCGAAAGTTTGAGTTTATACACTTACAAGAATTGAGATTATGAACGTAGAAAGTTTGGTTTTTTAAAGTTTGGATTTTGTATTTGGAAAATTCGATTGTGAACTAAGAAAATTTTGATTTTTGGAGATTGACAGTGTTTGTTGAATATATTAAATTCTGTGTTTGTAACTACTTTGGTTGTGGAAAACTCTTAATGACCGGAACAGTGAATTGATGATCCCGAAAATACACAGAACCACCAGTTACAGGACAAAAGAATCAAGTTAAGGTAAAACAGAGGTACTTTATTATTAGAGGCCAAATCAATTGAACAACTGAACATCAAAACCCACTGCCCATATTTAGAAGATAAACACAACTGATTTACAACTCGAAACCCCATTCCATAAACAAGTTTTCAGTGATTGGAAGGGTCGTATCCTAAGACCCACTAGAAGCTACTCAACTGGAAAGGGGAATCACAGTACACCACTGTGATAGCCGTGAAAACGGAGCATTACACTATTTTTCCGACTATTCCTACCGTTTTTCGGACCGTTCCGTCTTGCCCATTGATCTCTATGAAGATTTACTGATACAAGTATGTAGTTTTTAAAAATAAATATTAAATGAAAGTAGATTAATTTTCGAAATTGACTGAATAAATTAAGCGAGCAATTCGGAATCGCTCACTTTATTCAATTATTTTTGAAAATACATAACTTTCATTTCGTTTTTTGCGCCCCCAAAAATCCTGCCCCCCCCCCAGTTGCGGGTCTTGTGGTTGCTTAGCTACGCCCCTGTGGTCAGCCCTGCCCATGTATAGTGTTTTATGAATATCACTGGACTGTGGTTAAAAAATAGTAAAGTAGAATAAAAATCTTAAGACTTTACACTACGATTTGTCTCTCAAACATGCCCCAAAAAATTAAGTAAAAATGTGGAGAAAATCATAAGCTTAAAGAAAGCCTCTAGTTGTTTAATTTAGTCGAAAATGCCAATTAGTACAGAACATAACAATTCCATTAAAGGCGGAAGAAAAAGACTTAAAACAAAAGAAAAAACCGACACTAACGTTTTGAAAGCTTTTTTTTTGTTCTTCTTTGCTTACTTTTTTAAAGATCAAATCAAAAGCTAAATAAATAGAACACTGAAGTAGTTTCCACAGGATGACAAACTAAAAGTAATATTAATTGAGAAATAAAACTTATAAATATCTATATAAACAATGACAGCAAAATAAATTACCAAAGACAAACTAAAATTACTATCTGATCTTTCTTTGTGTCAGAATTTTTCCACCAAACAACACATTTGCGACTAATAAAGAATCAATAATAAATTATACTGGAGTAAGAGTTTATTGATAACTATTGGAAAATTAAACAGTTCGATAAAGTTCACGCAACTACTGATTGCCTCATCAGGCATAAATTTAATATAACATTTTTTTTCTAATCCAATATCATTTTATTGACATTCCCTGATTATATCTTTCAAAATAAATTCTAAAGTTTCTTTAAAACTAGGAGAGTAAATGAATAATTTATAGTATTGTCAACAGGAAATATATTTTATATATACATACATATCTATATGTATATATATATATATATATATATATATATATATATATATATATATATATACACATATGGATATGTATGTATATATAAAATATATTTCCTGTTACATATGTATATGGGTGTATATATATAGTGCGTTTCAGATATATAGACGCACCCCAACAATTAGTTATATCTTGAGTTAAACTTGATGGATTCGCCTGAAATTTTCACCATAAAAAGATCATCTTATATTCTAAACTTTTTGCTAGGCAGAAATTTTTTTCTCAAAAAGGTAAAAATTAAAAAAAATAAAAACTTGAAAATGGCCGTTTCATAATTATAGACGCACTAATGAACTTTTCACTTTTATTAATTATTGTGACACAAAAACATTCAGAACACAACAGTACCATTAAAATTAACAAGGTATATGAATATTCTGATGTTTTAGAACTTAAAATATTCTTTTCTACATACTTTAAACTAGATTTATAAAAACATTTACAGAAATTCCGCCCCAAAAGAGCTAAAATGGCACTTTTCAGCTTTGATATTGTAGCATAAACATGGCAATCTGCTTAATTACATACAATCATGTCCCAAAAGTTTTCTACAGGATTTATATCCAGGGGATATGCTTACCATTCGAGAGTGGTGATATTTTGGTTCCGTAACCATTCCTTCGTTAGGTTATTGGAGGAAACTGGGGCATTTTCTTGCTGGAATACAAAGCTAATGCTATGGAATTTATGTTTTATGGCAGTACATACTCTCATAACAATGTCTGATAATTGCTGATATTTGTTTTGGTTGAAATAAAGGCAAAGCTCCTCATTCCAAAGGTGATAAACATTTTGCATATTGTCAGGCTCCCACCACCTATGAAAAAAATTCATTCAAGATGATTCTGATGGTTTTTATTATTTTCTTTATACTAGAATTATGCGAGGAGAAAACCACAATATTTTTCTGAAGAAAATTTCAGCAGTGGGGGAGCCTAATAATATGGGGAATGTTT
This sequence comes from Brachycybe producta, assembly GCA_036925085.1. Taxonomy (NCBI): domain Eukaryota; kingdom Metazoa; phylum Arthropoda; class Diplopoda; order Playtdesmida; family Andrognathidae; genus Brachycybe; species Brachycybe producta. The sequence goes on from JAUPFP010000091.1 coordinate 193,891, forward strand.
AGTGCCTTTGGAAAGCAGGCTCAGCCTTTATTTCAACCAAAACAAATATCAGCAAATATCAGACATTGTTATGAGGGTATGTACTGCCATAAAACATCGATTCCATAGCATTAGCTTAGTATTCCAGCAAGAAAATGCCCCAGTTTCCTCCAATAACCTAACGAAGGAATGGTTACAGAACCAAAATATCACCACTCTCGAATTGTCAGCGTATCCCCTGGACATAAATCCTGTAGAAAACTTTTGGGACATATGCACTTTTGGCACTATGAAAAATATCATTATGTGATTCATTTACTCCTAGTTTTTTTTTAAAAAAAAAACCTTCAAGTTATCTTTTAAAAGTCATTTTCAAAACGAGGAATATCCACACAAGAGTTCTAATGACGTTTATGTTAATTTATTTTATCTACTCCGTTATGTTAAATGACATAACTTTCAATGTGAGTGAATTTACGATTATTTCACTGATAAATGGTGCCCCTATTACATTATTTACTCACACAATTGAAAAACTAAACAACTCTTAAAAGCCCATGTAAACAGACTTTGAACAACGACAACAAAAAAAGAGAAACACATTTAAGTGTATCAGAATTTCTATAAATTATCCGATAATAACTTTCTTCTTCGTCATTAGTCATCTCACTTGATGACAGCTAAACAAAACAATAAAAGCTCCCCCCACATTTGTTAGTCTTAAGTTCTTAAGAAGCTTTTTTTATTACAAAATTAATATTTTCTTTTGTTTACCTCGTCTGCCAACAACAAACGGTACAATTTTTTTAAAAAAAAAGTGAAAAATCAAGTCATTCTGCAAATTAACTCTAGTTAAGTATGACAACCACCAATTTAACTGCAAAACTTCATATTGACTAACGATGATGGTAATTTTCAAAATGCCTAAAAACTAAGCCAATACAAGAAAAAAATATCTATGCTAATTGCTCTAGCTTAGGTGGTTATTGAAGTACGCATTCTGTAAATTCACTAGTCAACTTGCTAAACCTCCAATTTAAGGAAACATCTGCATATTGACTAACGTTGCTGGCAATTTACAACATGTCTAAAATAAGCCAATACAAGAAGAAAAAAATATCTATGATATTCCTCTAGCTTAGATTTTTGAAGTAGGCATTCTGTAAATTTACTAGTCAACGTGTTAAACCACCAATTTAATACCGGTAGTAAATCTGCATATTGAGTACTAACGTTTAATGCAATGTGCAAAATGTCTAAAAAAATAACATTCCAATGTTAAACAATGTCTTTATGGTATTGTTCTAGATTGGAACTAACCTGTAGAAGATTTTATGCATGAAAACAAACCTGTATTATGAGGTTATTAATTTTCTGACAATGCAATTATTTCAGCTACACAAGAACACAACGCAATTTGGGTTTTTGATAATGCCGTTCGCATGCTGCAATTGGACTTTTGTCCCTCTGCCAGAGGATTTATCAGCTGCTTGGAGAGTACTATTTAAAACTCAAATTCAAATTATTGACATAAAAATTCTGCACATTGCCAAAAACGCTGATATTAATTAATACAACCGAATTAGTGACTTTGTACATTTAATGTATAATTAAAAAAATCCTTTTTGACCTCCATTGATTTAAAGAGCAATGGAGGTCAGTAGGATCATACAAGAAAAGGGACAAAAAAGGATGTCTGTGTGTATGTGTGTCCGGTATCCCGATTTTGTGGGTCGAGCAACTCAAGAACGGAATGAGATAAAGACATTCAGTATTTTTTATTTGATTCAGTGGTTCAATATGACAAACAATACAAACAAACAGAAAATATTACCCAGGGGTTATTTTTTTATGAATTTTTTAGAAAGAAATTTTGAGGGTCGAACAACTCGAAAACGGTGCCACCTAAAACAAAATGTCATCAGACCTAAAATGATGTACACATTCTGACGATGAAACGTGAAAAAATTGAAATTTTAGAGCGATTTGATATATAGATATTCGATTTTTTTTAAAAACGTAATTTAAAAAAATCGAGATTCTTCCTCTTTACAGTTGTAGCATTCGAAAGGGGACTATTCCTATTATTTAGGAGGGGTGTTCTTTCTATGTTATGTTATTATTTTTTGTATATTAGAATACATGTGACGTATTTTCATTTTAAACCATATTATTACAAATGAATGACGCATGCGCATCACATGTAACTCTGACATGTACGTGAGTACATTACATGTGTGTTTATCTATATACACATGCACGCACTTGTGTACATGTGCGTTCACATGCGCACACGTGTGTACATGTGCATACACATGCGCGCACGTGTGTACATGTGCGTACACATGTAACATTGAAAGAAAGTTGGTTATTTGATACATGAAAGCATATATTAAAGCAATGGAGGTATATAGGGTTCCTTGAATCCCTTGTTAAAAGTGTGTCGCTAAGGTTTAGTTTGTACTGCCTAGCTAAGCAGCAAAGCGACCTGTAATGCTTCAAAAATGACGTCCAAGCTTCAGATTTTTACCTTAGCCAGAGCACAAAGCAGACTTTGACATTGTTCAACTTTTCAAAGCTTATCAATTAAAGCACCAATCATGAGAATGATATACAAATAGGATGAATAAGTTACACCTTTTTTTCTTCTAGGAGGGTTTCTTCATAGGGTAAACCTTGCAAGACCACATGTTTGTATGGGACTGGCTCATTTCAGCTACCTGGGTCACTACAGCTACCAGGGTCACTACAGTTACCAGGGTCACTTCAGCTACCAAAAATATAGGCCTTTTTATCAATACGTTTAGTTTAGGTTAGATTTGGTTGGGTTAGGTTTCATTGGGTTCGGTTAGGTTAGATTAGGTTCGGTTCGGTTCGGTTAGGCTCGGTTAGGTTCGGTTAGGCTCGGTTAGGTTCGGTTAGGTTCGGTTAGGTTCGGTTAGGTTCGGTTAGGTTCGGTTAGGTTCGGTTAGGTTCGGTTAGGTTCGGTTAGGTTCGGTTAGGTTCGGTTAGGTTCGGTTAGGTTCGGTTAGGTTCGGTTAGGTTCGGTTAGGTTCGGTTAGGTTCGGTTAGGTTCGGTTAGGTTCGGTTAGGTTCGGTTAGGTTCGGTTAGGTTCGGTTAGGTTCGGTTAGGTTCGGTTAGGTTCGGTTAGGTTCGGTTAGGTTCGTATAGGTTCGGTTAGGTTCGGTGAAGTTCGGTTAGGTTCGGTTCGGTTTCGGTTTTAGTAAGTGTAGTGACCCAAGTAGCTGTTCTCCCCCTAGTAGCTGTTGTGAGCCTTGGTAGCTGTAGTTACCCCCAACTGTTTGTATGAACAAATTAAGCTTTGGAGAGCTAATTTTTACAAGCTTCAAAGCTTGCAACATCTTAGCAAAGTTTGGAGTATAAACCTACTCTAAGACCTTATTTCCACTGGTGCGAAAATTTGAACTGTTTGAAAATTTTCAACCCATTGGAAATGAGCCACACAAAGTTCGAGGAAAAAAAGTGGCATTTGAGTCGTCGGATCAGAATTCCAATATAAGATAACACTATTTTAATGAGTGTACTTAAAACAGAAATTTTCTATTTTGAAACCCTGTTCAGAGGTTTTAAGTAGACGTTCAAGTGCTAACTTCCCTTCTTGAATTTAGGCCAAAAAGATGCCATAATATGAAAACATCTATGTCTATGACATATGTCCAAAAAACACATTATTATTCCAAGTTCGAAACTGATTTCTTCTTACGAGTTGTTTTCTATATATATATTTCTGTTTATTTAGAACCTAAACACTTTCTATATGAACACAAAGCTGATAAGAAGCTAATCACTAATGCGATTTTCTTTTTTTGTACAAAATAAAGCTGCTCAACTTCTGAGCTTTTTTTTCTTCCTTCCTCTCTCTCTCTCTCTCTGTCTCTCTCTCTCTTAAAAAAGCACCTCAAAACACAAAAAGAAAGAAAATTCATGTTTCAGTTCTTGAAAGAAGATTAAATTAACAATTGTCCTCTTTGTTTCTATCCCCCCCCCCTTCCTCACTCATTCCGTCAAGTTTCCTTCTTTATTAAAAAAAAAACCTGAATACTATGTAAATAAGATTCATTTCAAGAACAGGTTTTCAATCAAAAATTAGTAAAGTAGATTTTCTTTCTTTCTCCTGAAGGTAGGCAATCACTACTAACATTACAAGCCATGAGAAAAACATGATGATGATGATGATCACAAAAAATATTTAATTAAAAACCACATAAATGAAATGAAACCTTTTGTATTGTCAAAGTCATAAACTAATGAAAAAAGCAATTAGTAATATTAGCCTATTATCGTCAAAACCATATTCCAAAAATATAAATTTCAATAACTTAGTGTAACATCCCCGTTTCCGTAGGGTTAGTAGAGAGATCTCTACTAGCCATCTAGAAGTGTCGAATGGATGTTGATGATTAAGTCTTTCGGTCTATTGGCTCCTGTGTTGCACACTTAACCACCAGGGACACAAGGGTCGGTACCTCAGGAGACCTGTGGTAGAGAATATTGTAGAGATGTCGTCTTACACTCGGCTGCTGGAGACTTCGTTGTCCGGTGGAAACATCGGCTACGTGGCGGCTATACTTCTAAGTCCCACTCCCATAAAATGACTGAGTCCACACATTGAATTCGTATGTTGAAAATGCTCTTTTATTCAATAAACAGAGAGTCCTGTAGATTGAGAGATATCGCATCGGTCTTAAGCATAAAGACGGTCTGTCCGATCTGCCTGATCTATCCGATCTGTCCTCTCAATCTACAACCTCTTGTATTTATACTCAAAATACAATACAAACATCTGATTATGATAACAAAGGCTCCAGGTGTGTCCAAGTCTCTTGGACACACTCGGACCTAGAAGTGAACTATCACTTGACAAGAAAACGAAAACATCTATAAGATGTATAAATTATAACAATACAGAAGGATGTACGATCATCCTCCTATTAACAATTTGTAAAGATTCTCACGTCCAAAAGTTCTGCATCGATGGTTCTTCTAGGATCTATCCTATTAACCATCGATGTAGTACTTTTGGGCTATTCTTCTCATCTTGGAGGGCAGGGAGTCATCGTCGTAATGACCTCCCGGCCACCCCCAAGCATGAGGTGAGAACCTTTCATCGATACAACTTGATTACAGGGTGTCTACAAAAACGGACGAATTCTAAACGGTGAATTCGTTACACCCCCCAACTAGTTTAAGAGTACGTCCCTGTACTCTCAAAAAGTTAACTATTAAAAATACCCGTTGGTATGAAAATCTATACGATAAAAATTATAATCCCGTTGGATGATAAAATTTAAAAATCACAGCTCGTGATACTAATAGCATCTCGCTATTTTAAAAATTCCCGCTTGGAATTAAAACAATTCTAAAAATTGACAAATAGGCGAAAGCCTATCAAATTACAAAAGGGACAATCCCCTAATATAAAAACTTCTATAAAAACGCAGGCAACTGCCTTAAAAACTACGAAAAATTCTAGACAACGGTCTATAAAAATAAATGCGAACGTGCATTAGAAATACAAAATACAAAAAGTATAAATATAATACTTAAAATACTACAAAAACAAACAATCAAAACAAAGCAATATTACGACCCCGGCCATGCTAATACGTCTGGTCGGCCCATCCAATCGCAGGGCTCTCTGGTCCTCGACGCAGTTCCATTTCGAGGAACTCGGCGGCTCCAGCCGATCCCTTGTAGTAGCGATGACTTCGGCGACCCTCGGCATGACTGGTGGCTTCATCGAACATGAGATAGGGACGGTCATCGTGGAGGGATGGCCTACGAATCGGGTTCCTGACGATGCGAATGGGACGATCTTGATCCCATCGAAAGAACTGTCGCATCCACCGGCGAATTTCATCGTCGTTTTGTTCCAGGTGGAAGACATCGTCGTAATAATGCACTGTTGTCTTGTCCAGCCGATTGTTGATCACCAAGATGAGCGACAAAGCCCGGACGACGAGTACGACGATAAAGACTTCTGTGTCTGCAGGAAGAGAGTTCCTCGGTGGGGTCTCATTACTCTCGAAGAGCCCCAGGTACAGATGGCGACGCGGCGTTCGTTTGCGCTGCCATTGAACAAATAAATTGTTCAGTATCGTCTCATCCTCTCGTGTACTCCGGTGTGGCTTCGTGATGGGCTTACCATCAGGGACCTTCAAGGACTCCGTGGGGGCCCCCAATGGTAACCCCAGACGCTCCTTTACTGGCCTTCGTTTTGGCACAGCACCCATAGCCTTGGTCGACTCGTTCTTTGCCTTGGTTTCGATCCCGACAGCTTCTGTTGCTTCGGGAAGCGTCGTGGAAGCCCTAGGACACCCAGGAGCTTCTACTTCGCTCCTGGCGGCTTCCATTTCGCTGCTAATGACGACGTCATCCTTGTAAAGATGCCCCTCCGTTCGTGGGCAAATGTCACGAAGCGTGATAGCATTGTTTGGGGCTTTGCAGAAGAAACTCTTAACCTCAGAGCGAAGTTTGGTCCTCAGGCCTCTGCTGGGACGGTTTTGTTCAACGAGAGGCCTTGGCTGCCTCCAACGTCGAACGCCGCGTACCAGCAGGTCTTCTGGGAGGCCTGAATCCCGAACCTTACTGCGAAGAGTTGTTTCCTCTCCCCAAATTCTGCTGTCGTACAGAATGACTCGTTCACCATCGTTCGTCTCATATACGTTATTCATCAAGGAGAGTCCCTGCTGATGGTATGCAACGGCCAGATCGACTAACTGATGAAGTTGCTCCTGATATTTCGCCCTTGGATCTGTTGTAGGACTGTCTACACTCTTGTTGGTGGTCTTCAACTGGACATAAGTCCTTGCAGCTTCCGGCTCGGCAACCTCTGGCTCGAGGAGATCCATCCCCTCTTCATCAATATAGAGCACGTCGTTATCTTCGTCGTTGTTGCCTTGCAACTTTTTCGGGACTTCCTGTGACACGGAGATCATCATCACCTCGGCTTCATCGATCTTGATGGTCCGTTGGTTGAGGTGGGCCACAGCGGACTCCGTGAGCCCTTCCTCACGTCGACGCTTGGCTTCTCGGTGTCGCCTGCTTGGCTTGTTCTTCTTCCGTAGAGCCACTTCGGTTGGAGCGGTTTCAGCTACGGGTGGACTGACGAGAGGTGCAGGTCTCTTAAGGGAAGGCACAGCGGTTTTTACGGATGCTGCTACAGGCTCCACAAGTTCCATGTAGGCTCTTTCCGCCTTCCTTAGAGCTGTACTTTTTCTAACGTACTCGCCTTTCTCGTTCCATATTTCGTTGACGCTTCGGTGCGGCACTGGAGGTCGGTTCCGTCGACTGTGGCGCTCCCAATCTGCAGGGGTCCACTCGCTGGTGTCATCTGGATTACCTTCTTTGCCCCAGCCTCTTGGCTCTGCGCCTCCGGGAGCAAACTCTCCGGGTTTAATGGCTTGATAGAAATTAGGCTGCCCAGCCCCAATGACTCCTGGCAAAATCTTGGCCTTCTGTTCGGCCTCTTGGCGCTTTGTCATTTTGGGTGCGGCTTCGCAGGTCCACAATCCATCGGCGATCTCTTTTTCTAATGCCACCGCTGCAGCATCGAAGATTAGTTTGGATCCGCCTGGTATTGGTACGATGGAACTCGGTCTAGCCTCTTCTCGCCGATCGAAGTATCGTCCTCTTTTGTGGGCACGACCCTGCAAGGTGGGCCCACGGACACCGTGACCCCAACCCTGCCTGGTAGTGGTCACTTCCTCGTAGAGGTTTTCTAGCGGAGATTGCATGGTGATACTCCTTTTTAAGAGAGAGGACAAAGAAAAAGAGTTGGATTTCCGGAGTCCGAAATGTACATTTTTCTTTTGACTCCTTCTTACCCTTTTCGATCCATTTCCTTGCCGTAGATCCTCTTTTCTCTTAGTCCAATCGTAATTCCGCACGATGACAATCCCGATTGGCACAATTAGAAATAAACTTTCGATGTTTTTCCAAATTAAACAATAGAATTTTTCCAATTTGTCCACGATGCAATTATAACTTTCCAAAATATGGCTGATAACGGTATAATCCGCCTTGATATCATACAGATGCCAAAAAATAGTGCCGGTACATGTGTATAGCACATGGGCACAACTGTCAGTTGTGAAGAAGATAAACAATAGGACCCGGATCCATAGTGGTGCGAGGCTAGTAGACATTTCACTTAATGTATCCCTCCGCCCACGTGTTTCTTCTATGCTTGGTAGCGTCATTGACCGCTCCCTGTTCACTTCCTTATGTGGGACGTCATTTCCATCTGTGGCGTCACTAGCATCGATATCATCGTTTATTTTTGTTGTTGCATCGATAACTTCCGCGTTTTTCACCTCCATTTGAAATTCCATCGGCGAATTTACATCTTTTTCGTCGATTTTCATCGTTTCTCCAGGAATTTCGCTGATTTCTTCAACAAATCCAATGGTTTCCATGGTAAAATTCGTCTTATTACCATATTCTCTGGTGAATTTCATCGCATCTTCGCTAGGTAAGTATGAGAATTGTTGCTGGTTATCGTCTGCTGCCATTTTTCTTCTAATTTCGACGTTACGGTCAGAATGCTTTCGGATTGCTTTCGTAATTATCTCAATTTCTTCTTCATCCTCAGAAGATTCGATCCAAGCATTTTGGCATCTGCAGTGTCCACAACATCTCTTCTTACGCGAAGGTAAGTTTTTCTTCTTGACAAACGCTGTCATTTCTTTTTCTTTTACAGGTTCCGATTCGGATTCTTCTGGCGATGAGTTACCCATGGACTCCAGGGTGTCTCCAGTCGTTGGAACATTGGGTCCGTCCTTTTGGTAAGTCTCATATAGTGGTCTCAGGTTTGCAACGTTTACAGAGTCCTCCACTAATCTTCCAGCTCGATTCTCGTAACTCAATCGGTATACGGTGTCCGATACCTTCGACACAATCGTATATCCCTGTCTCCATTTCGTTAAGAACTTCTTGTTCTGTCCAGGCCTGATTCGCATGTCTCGTACAAGTACTTTCTGTCCGATTTGGTACTCATAAGGCTTCTTATGCCTTTGGTCGTAGTACTTCTTTCGACGATCATGTGCTGCTTTCAGGTTCGTTCTGGCTGTTCTTAGTTCTTCTTCTTGGCGTTCTTCCGCCTGTTGTCGAACGTCCACGAGGTTTCCTGCCTCGTTATCCACGATAACTGGTCGTTCTGGAACTAAGGTGTCTACTTTAGTTCTGGGCTCCCTCCCAAACATGAGTCTGTACGGCGTAAACTTTGTGGATGAATGTACAGATGAGTTGTACGATTCCAAAACTTCATCCAGTTTCGTTGCCCAATCAGTCTGGTTCTTCGCAGGAGTCAGATACTTTTTCATAGTCTGAATAATGCTTTTATTCGTCCTTTCGGCGAGACCATTACTTTGCGGATGGTAGGCAGTTGTTGTTTCGTGCTCTATCTTGTTTATTTCCAAGAATTCTTGAGTGTTCTTCGCAACAAACGGCGTCCCTCGATCCGAAATGAGTTTCTCTGGTATCCCGAAGATTCTCTTTACGTCTTTTGCTAGGAAGTTCATTACGATTAGTGCGGTTGTGCTTTTCACTGCTTTAGCAACGCAATATCGAGTGGCGTAATCGACTGCCAACAAGATATGCTTGTTTCCTCCAACCGACGGTACTAATGGTCCAATGAAATCCATTCCCCAGCAATCACAAGGCTTTCCAATGGGCATTTCTTGAAGGAACCCTTCAGGTTTCTCCGTACCCAGCTTGTGTAATTGACAAATCTCACATGAGCGCACATATTCGAATATGTCGTGCTTCATGTTATTCCAATAAAATCTTTGCCTGGCTCGATTCCAGGTCTTAGTTTGTCCCTCATGACCAGCATCGGGCTCGTCATGGCATAATCTCATTACTTCTGGGATGAGATGTTTTGGAACCACATTCACGAGTGTGGGTACGGAACTTCCGTGAAACACACAAGCGAACAACTTGTTGTCATAATCGCAAAACAACTTATGAAGAGGTGACTCTGGTTGGCTACGCAACTCCTCACGAATCTTCAAAATCTCTGGGTCCAATTTTTGCTCCACCTTCCAATCCCATTGTAAGGTTACATTAAAGATCACACTGTCATCTAGGTCTTCCGCTTCTGGGATGGCCTTCCAGTTAACAGGCACTCCTGCTGGATATCTTGAGAGGCAATCGGCTTCGATGTGAAGTTTCCCCTCCTTGTAGATGATTTTGTAGTCGTACTCCTGCATTAGCAGCTGCCAGCGACCAAGTCTTCCTTCTAGACGTGCTGCAGTTTTCATGTAGCATAATGCGTGGTGATCCGTCACAATTGTAAAGGGCTTCTGGAACAGGTACGGCCGGAACTTGGTGACTCCATAGATTACTGCTAGGCACTCTTTATCCGTCGTACTGTAGTTCTTTTCCGCGTCCCTTAGAACTCTGGAGACACTTCCAATGATCTCCTTTCTTCGTTTATCCTCTGACTTCTGGTAAAGCATTGCTCCAATTCCGTATCCACAGGCATCAGTATGCATAAATATTGCAGCCTTCGGATCATATACGGCAACCAATGGAGATTTCGACAACATATTCTTTAGCGTGCGGAATGCATTCTCGCAGTCAACTGACCATTCGAACGGTATATCTTTACCCGTCAGGTCTGACATGGGCTTCGCTATGTTGGCAAATCCAGGTACATGCTTTCGATAATAACCCGCCAATCCAAGGAAACTTCTGATTGCGGTTACATTGTCAGGAACTGGGAAGTTCTTTATGGCGACAACCTTATCTGGATCTGGCCGAATTCCATCAGGCGAGATCAGGTGTCCCAAATACTTCACTTCTTGGAATCCAAAGAAGCATTTCATTGGATGCAACTTCAGGTTTGCTGTCCTCAGCAGGTCCAAGATAGTTCTCAGTCTTTCCAAAAATTCTTCGAACGTTCTTCCAAACACTACGATGTCGTCAAGGTAGACAAGGCACGTTTCCCATTTGTGCCCGGCGAGTAGGATGTCCAATGCACGTTGCATAGTGGCAGGAGCGTTTCGGAGTCCGAAAGGCATTCTTACGAACTCGAACAATCCTCGATGAGATGTAAATGCGGTCTTCTCGATGTCGCTTTCTTCCATCTCGAACTGCCAGTATCCACTCTTCATATCCAGCGTTGCGAAGTAGCATGCTCCTCTCATGGAGTCTAATGCATCATCAATCCTCGGTAATGGATAAGTGTCTGCCTTTGTAATCGCGTTCAACTTCCGATAATCTACACAGAAACGGTAGGAGCCATCCTTCTTCTTTACAAGGACGATGGGCGATGCATACGGCGATTTCGATGGCCTTACAACCCCAGATTTCTTCATCTCCTCTAGCGTCTCATCAATTACGATGCGTTCCCCAGGCCCGCATCTTCGTAACGTGTCTCGAACAGGTAAATTATCTCCAGTTTCGATCTTGTGTTTGGTCAAATTCGTAGCTCCCAGGTCCTTAGATGAAAAGGCGAAGATCGGTTGGAACTCCTTCAGTAGGATCATCAACTCTTCTCTTTGATCATCTGTCAGTTCAGGACCAAGTTGAATTTCTCTTTCAAAATCAACGGGTGCTTCTCCGATGTCTCTAAAGTTTTCCTCCTCGGAAACTTTGCAGGCTTGCTCTTCTTCTAGTTCTTCTAGAAGTTCGAAGTGTCCAATAGTCTCGCGGTCTCCAATCCCCACGGACTCCAGTGTGGTATTCAGGAGTTGGACTTCCAGTTGTGATGTTCCATTCCCTTGTAGCACACTGCTGGCCACAACGATGCCTTTTCGATTAAAGAGACTATCGTTCGTTTCAATCATGAGTACTTCGTTTTCCTCAATGATCCGCCCTGCAGCTACTTTGAGGTTCAAAGCCTGGCCCGGATTTAACGTAATCCTTCCTTGGGCTTTTACGCAGCTTTCCTCTCTAGCTTTTATGGCATAGGAGTTATCCAGATGGCTATTCTGAGCACATCCCTCCTCTTTTAACTCTTTGAAGAAATTCCAGGGAAGGCTACTACGCGCACTTCCTTTCTTCAACAATTCTCGTGTTCCTTCGTAGAACATCTCATTAGCAAAGTAGATCTTGGAGGTCTTCATGGAAATGATGAGATCAAACGCAGCTCCCAGGTCTCTCCCCAGCAGTGCTTCTCGTTTTCCATCTATGATGAGCATCCTTGCCGTTACTTGCTTTCCGTTCAACTCGAACGTTGGCCACAACTGACCAAGTACCTTAATCGGTACCCCTCCTACTGCGCCTAATGCAGGTGCGTTCCGGATTGGTCCATATCGAAGTCCGTACTCTTTGGCCATTGTGCCTGACAAGATAGTGAACCCAGTTCCGCTATCCGCCAAAAATCGAACTGGTGTGCCGTCAACCTGAATGGTAATCTTGGCAACACTCTCATCGGGCGTAGTATCTCCTACCTCGATGAGTTCGCATGAGGTGAGTAGGCTGTCTACAGTGATTTCGACACTCTTTCGACAACAAGCCCTACTCCTCAATAAATCTCCAACTTCAACGGATTCAATAACTTCGCTGTTCGCAGGGATCCTGCTGGTATCATCTCCTCTACCGATAGCTGCATTTACAATAGCCTTCTTGGATTTCTTAGCATCAGTTTCGGCCTTGCCCGAGGCAATAACATTGGATGTTACATCTTGAGGGATTTCCTGAGCATCATTGCTTATCCCCGGTATACACGCCGCAGAATTCTGTTGGGTTCTTCCCTCAATTCCGACTGGCACCGCAGAATTCTGTTGGGTCTCTCCCTCAATTCTGTCTTGATTAACTCCAGTTTCCATGGCTTCCACAATTCTCTTTGCTTCCTCCAAGCTATTCGCGTAAACTACCATAGCTTTCGTAGGTGACCAGATGATGGGTTCCGGAAATATCTCCTCGATGATTTCTCCCCTTCGACCAGTATCCTTTCGCAGCTTCTTATATTTTCGTGAATTCCGTTGTCGTTTTCCATTCGTAATGCCGACTAACAACTCCGACGATTGCTCAGGGAGTCCTTGAGTGTCCAAATCACATGGTCTCTTCGGTGCTCCAGCCTTTGGTCTAGTTGTGGTGACATTCGAAATGCCGACTAACAACTCCGACGATTGCTCAGGGAGTCCTTGAGTGTCCAAATCGCATGGTCTCTTCGGTGCTCCAGCATTCCGTCTAGTTTTAGTGACATTGGTAGCTTCGCTCACGCCCCTATTCCCCCCCAACAAAGCTTTGTCCACAATGTTTTGGGAATTGGCGATCGCTGTTTCGTTTCGATTTTGTCGTTTTCCAGAGGGTTTTCCGTTCTTAAAGGGCGGTAGGCCCCTCTTTACTGCCACCCTTTCTAGTTTAAATCAGCCGGGTTTTCCTCTCGCAGGAACTTCTTCTGCCCGTTCTCGCTGACGACAAAATACTGCTGGCCATTTTTCCCAGTGGCCATTCCATGTTGAACAAGTCCAACGGTTCCATCCGCAACTACTTTCTTTGGGCAGTTTCTTGAAAAGTGACCCTTCTCGTGACAGTGATAACACTCTACTGTGCTGAGATCTTTCGGGGTTTTACTTCCATCTTGCGTTTGCTGACCATTGTAGTTTTTCTTCTGCGGATATCTTTGGTTCCATTTACGACCTTGTTGCTGATTCGAGTTCTGGTTGGTCTTCTGTTGCGCTTGGTTATTTGAATTTGATGGAGTCGAGTTGTTCGTTGGGTCCGCTTGATCTTGAGTAACAACCGCGTAAGAACGTCCTCCGTCCATTACTGCTTGCGTCTGTTTGGCATTTTGGCGTTGGTTATTCTTCTGTGGACCCTTGGAGACCTGGGTCGTCGTTTGTTGACCCATCGTTCCTTCCGGTATCCATAACCCATCAGCCATCAAAACTTCCTCGGTATCCTTGATATATGTAGTGTACAGCTTCAGATTGCTATTCGGCGCATTCTGTGTAGCATTACGTATAATCGGATGAAGTTTCTGCCGAAATTCCACAATCCGGTATTTGTCGGTTACCCCCGGTAACACTTTTCTACTCAAGTCAAGGTAGCGACCCAAAAACTGATTGGTGTCCTCTCCTTTCCTTTGGAGCATGGTATCCAACCTCAGCTTCAGTTGCACTAACTCGTCTCGACGTCCAAATCTTTCAATTAACTCGCTCCGTATGAAGTCCCACGTGGTCTTTCCTCGATTTTCTTTGTAGAAATTGGATAACCAACGTACTACGTCCCCTTCTACCGCCTTACGTAGGTAGTAGGTCTTGTGGACGTTGCTCCAGTCCTCCAGATCTGCGATACTCTCGTAGTCCTCCAGAAAGGTGTATACAGACGTCAATCCTTTGAAGGTCTCCAGATTCCGGAGTGGGTGAAGACTCTTGTACTTCCCATCCAGCTCCTCACAGGTCCGATGACGATTGCAAATTGGATTTCCTTCCAGCTCTTCTACGCTGGGATCCTCACTTGTTAGGCTTTCATCCTCTAGCTGGTCCGGGTTCTCTCTCCGTCGAATAGGAGTCTCAGGTAGGCGACCTCTCTGGGTCCCTCCACTCTTCTTCAGCATGAGCGGCGTCTGGAATACATTAACCTGTCTTAGGTTTTCAGCGTGGGCCGACGAGGGCTCCCCTTCAGTGTCCAATCCAGGAATCACTGTATGACGCTGAGATTCAGCGTGGGCCGACGAGGGCTCCACTCCGGTATCCATTTCTCGGACTACCGTATGACGCTGAACCGTACTTACACCACGCCCGCTCCGGAGTAACATCGATCCTGATGGTTGCTGGGCTTCGAACCAGGCCATCAGTCTCTCCCGTCTTTCAGCACTTAGATTTTGAAGGATACCTTCAAGTGGATCTTCTCCATCCATTTGGTTTGTATCGTCCTTCTCCCGTGTCTTCGACTTCGATTTCGGTCTGCCTTTCTTTCCTTTACCACCCGGTGTAACTCCGACATCATTGGTATTCTCTACTGGATCTGTAGTGAGGTACCCCGCACCTCCACCATTTTGTAACATCCCCGTTTCCGTAGGGTTAGTAGAGAGATCTCTACTAGCCATCTAGAAGTGTCGAATGGATGTTGATGATTAAGTCTTTCGGTCTATTGGCTCCTGTGTTGCACACTTAACCACCAGGGACACAAGGGTCGGTACCTCAGGAGACCTGTGGTAGAGAATATTGTAGAGATGTCGTCTTACACTCGGCTGCTGGAGACTTCGTTGTCCGGTGGAAACATCGGCTACGTGGCGGCTATACTTCTAAGTCCCACTCCCATAAAATGACTGAGTCCACACATTGAATTCGTATGTTGAAAATGCTCTTTTATTCAATAAACAGAGAGTCCTGTAGATTGAGAGATATCGCATCGGTCTTAAGCATAAAGACGGTCTGTCCGATCTGCCTGATCTATCCGATCTGTCCTCTCAATCTACAACCTCTTGTATTTATACTCAAAATACAATACAAACATCTGATTATGATAACAAAGGCTCCAGGTGTGTCCAAGTCTCTTGGACACACTCGGACCTAGAAGTGAACTATCACTTGACAAGAAAACGAAAACATCTATAAGATGTATAAATTATAACAATACAGAAGGATGTACGATCATCCTCCTATTAACAATTTGTAAAGATTCTCACGTCCAAAAGTTCTGCATCGATGGTTCTTCTAGGATCTATCCTATTAACCATCGATGTAGTACTTTTGGGCTATTCTTCTCATCTTGGAGGGCAGGGAGTCATCGTCGTAATGACCTCCCGGCCACCCCCAAGCATGAGGTGAGAACCTTTCATCGATACAACTTGATTACAGGGTGTCTACAAAAACGGACGAATTCTAAACGGTGAATTCGTTACATTAGTGTTTAATGATTTACCCATCATTTTTATGATATGTTAAAATTAGTATTTGTGTCAAAAAAGGAAGAAGGTGAGTCAAAGTTGAAGAGTGTCAAGTACATTTCTATGGAAGCAGGGCTAGTGGCGCCATCTAATGCTCCACGCACAAAATATAGCATCTACTTGCATTCTTAAATATGGCTTAAAAAAACGTCCAAATAATTTTATTAAAAAAAAATTATGTAAATACAAAAATAAAATTTTGCATTAAAACCGTATATTCCGTGATTTACGTGGTATCACTTCTTAACCAAACGCTAGTTATACTTTCATATCTAAATAGTGGGGTAACCCATCATAAATAGTGTTTGCGCCACACAAAAAATAGGCACGACAATTGGATTTTACAATAACTTTGTGAAAAAATTATCTCCAGTTGTCGTTCCTATTCGAATCTGTATGACTGTAACAGAAGTTACAGTCGTACACAACTACAAAAAAAGTAACTGCGCATGCGCAATGCATATAGGGAGGCCCACTTCCTGTTAAAAAATTTTTTTGCCTCCATCTTGGCTTCAGTTAAAAACGCGAAAACATTGAGATTTTATTTACACTGCACATGCTTGATTTATTTCATTATTTTTCATGAATTTCACCTTTGTCACCCTTGAACAAATGGATAACACCCACTTTGAAACGTGATGCCATATACTACATTGATCATGTCCCTTTTAGTGTAACAATTCTATCTTACTTTTTATTGTAGACTCCATTTTTGGTTTGGCAAGGTGTGGGTGGGTATTTCCGGTTTAAAATCTATATTGTTGTTGTGTGTGGAAGTTGTGAGCGCAACCTAAAGGCTACAACTACAACTTTTCAACACCGAATACGACTATCTATAATTAGTAGTAGCTGTAGTGCAAACTCTCTAATGACGGGAGCCGCAATTCACACACAATTGTGCCCAGCATTAGAAATTCTTTTCCTCCACCCTTTTATGACGTCAGGCCAAGTAACAAACCAATAAGAAATTGAAAAGGGCGGAGCATGTGACATCAAACCAAGTACCATACCAATTAGAAATTGGTGACGTACACGAAATGGAGGAGCAAAAGAAATTCTAATGCTGGGCACAATTGCCTGTGATAAATTCTAGTTTAATTTTGCTACTATTAACCCCTTCCTTTTTATATTTGAAAGAAAAATTGAGCTTTTCATTTTCTCTGGTGTGTGTATGCATGTCATTTGTTCCTTTTTTACTTCTTTCATTTCAATTTCAGTTTCCCCCTCCCACTTTTTTCCCTCTCCATGTTTCTCTCCCTCTCTTTCCCCCTACCCTTTCCAATATAATGTTGACCTTGAGAAAAAAAAAGTGGTTCATTTAAATTTATATAAATTCCGACATGCTTCAAGATTTTGTCATTGTTTGTGCAGCGTTACACAAACAGGGAACGAAAGAAAGACAGACGGGGCTTAATATTATATGTACATGTATATATATATATATATATATATATATATATATATATATATATATATATATATATATATATATATATATATATATATATATATATATATATATATTAGGGTGGTCCCTTGATATATATGGTAATTTTTAAATGCAAATATTTCATGTTCTGACCCCCCAGAATTGTTCTCCCAACCAAAAAAATAGTCTACATAAAAGTTTATAAATTTTAATTGATATTTAGAAGTAGCTCAATGAATTCAAAGTTTTCGTAATAGCGTAATCATTATGTATTCTCCTAAAATGTATATACCATTGTTTATCTAGTGTCACTAATATTGAAATAATTAGAATGAACTATTTTGTATACATAAGTTACAATTAAAACACAACAATGTAATTTATGCACATTTTATTAACATTGGACCAACTAATGTAGTCTTTTTGCAATCTGGATAACGACTAGAATGTTCTTTCACAACTTGAAGCAAATACTGTTTCTGATCTTCATTTTTTGTTAATATTGGATTGTACTCTTTCATCAATGCCACACCTCTTTCAGCATTGTCATTCACAACTTGTAAATGTTTTATGATATCCTTAGCTTGCTTGTAGTCTTCTCGCAGATGCCATATCTTTGGATCATGTTCTAAGAACCTTTTGGAAATGCCAAGATGGTCAAATAAGTGCATTGAGTTCTTCGATACAAAGTCTTCTATTCTCATATTAACGGAGCCACTGGCATTTTTGGATTCTCTTCAGAGGCTGATCTGCACCTTCCTTTTCATAAAGATATTTTAGCATTGCCTGTTTTGATTTGATTGGCACACTGTCATCAAAAATGCCAATCCAACTAGTTCCTCACTTAAGTACCAAAAATGTCCCTCAAATTTCTTGCAAGTAACATTGGATATTGAAGAATTGATTTTTTTATAATCTCTAAGCTTTTGCAGAAGCTGTTGATCATTGAAAGCTGCAGTAATGGGAAGTGGGGCAGTGAACCAAGCCTTGATGTAGACATAAACAAGAAAGACACATATGTTGCATAGTCCTTTTTTTTCTCTTGCAGTGAGAGTAAACTGGTTACGAAACAGCCACATTTTTAGTGAGTATATTGCTTTGGACATTCATCTTGCATGATGTACAGCCCCAGGGGCTAAAAATCGCACACCTCGTGGTGGTGTACCTTCCAGAAAGATAATAGCTAATTCTAAACATTCTCTGTAATTATCTCTGATTTTAGTGTCAGTTTGTTGAAGCTGGTTAGTACAGAATTCAATGACATTGTCTTTTTCATCTTTCATCACAAGCTGTACAGTTTCACTGCTGTCTAAAGACATGTAAGATGACTGATCTATTTTAACCCAGAATTGCGTGAATCGCTTGAATATGGTTACATCAGGGCCAGAAAAGGTACAACCCATGGCTTCATTAAATGCACTAGCAAGAACAAGTTCTAAGATATGGTGACGACATGAAAAGTACAGAAGATCCTTCTGCAATTTCTGCTCTAACAGAATACAAGTTCCATTTCTGTGACCTGTGTTGCTAAATGTGGTATCGAAGCACATAGCTTTCACTTGATCGACAACATCCCATTCTTTAAGGAAATCTGCAACAGCAGTTGCCTGACACCCCCAGTGCCTGCCTGCAATTTAGGCACACCTAGAAGCTGGTTAACACCTAAAACCTGAAACAATCACAGGAAGCCGACCTTTTTCTCTCTGTGCAAGTAGAAAATACTTGTCTTCTAGAATAGTAATCATTGTGAGGGCATCCTTTCTGAGCAATGTCAAATAAATTATCGAGGTCATCTTTAAACTGACTCTCATGACTTTGCTGAACAGCACTTTTCCTATTACAATTTTTTTTCAGTTTGACCCACTTCTCATGAAGCTGTTCTGTCTTCTTAACACAATCCTGTTCATGTCTTATGGGAATCCAGGCTTTTTCCAAAAATACTGCAGCTTCTTTTACAGCACTACGGGAACTTTCACGGATTGTCTTTTTTAAGGTTCGGTGGTGATAAAAAATACACTGAGCACTTGTTTATTAGAGGGTAACTTTGATCCCTTGATAGAGGTCTCTTCTGGCCCAATAAGCCATAAAGTATTGGTTTTTCTGGTTGCAGTAGCCATAACTATTAATTTTTCACTTTACCTGCAATAATAGAGAAAAATCATAAAAAATAAAGAATTTCATATTCATTGAGCTACCCCTAAATATTGCTTGACTGTAATATAACTTTGCACAACATAATTTTATACATAATAGAACAACATGGGAGGGTCAGACAAAGACTTTTAAAAACTTAAAAAATAAGGACCACCCTAATATATATATATATATATATATATATATATATATATATATATATATATATATATATATATATATATATATATATATATACTGTGAGTCAGAAAATCTGGCACCCTTTTTAAACATTTAATAACTCGGTCAAAAATCAACCGATTATTATGAAATTTGGCACAACTGTAGATGAGACTGCCTTCTTTTAGAATTTAAATAAGCTCGCCTTTAATTTCTCACCACAGAGTTTTTTTGGTCTGCAGAGGGCACTGTAGCACAGTAGCGCGATTACCAATTGGTTTGTCTGCTAGCTTGAAAATGACGTTCACTGAAGAAGACAAAATTGCCATCAAATTTCTTAGTGAAAACAAAAATTATGGTGCTAAACGAATTCTTAAAGAATTTCCAAACAAAGAATGGAGTTTACGTGGGGTTGAACCACCTTCTTCAAAAGATAAACGAAACCGGCAGTGTTCTGCATCAGAAAGGCAGCAGGGGAAACCGGACTGCACTCATTGACAATAACATCAAAGCCGTTAATGAGCTCATTTTGAGTCAGGAAGAACAACTGCAAACACATCGCTCCCAACATGAAATTGCTCGTCTGACAGGTGTTTCACAAAGTTCTGTGTCCAGAATAATCAAAAAGGAACTCAACTTAAAATGTCTCAAAAAACATCGGGCAACGGAATTAACTGAAAATAACAGTCTCTCGTCTTTCACGTTGCAAACAACTTTTGCTTTGTTTCCCAGAACACAAAGTGAGCTTCATATTTTTCACAGATGAAAAAATTTTAACTGTTGCTCGACCTACCAATAAGCAGAACAACCATGTTTACGTGCCAACTACTGCTAGAAAGAATGACATACCCGCTGAACGATTGCTGCGAATGAAACCAAAGTTCAGCAAATCAGTAATGGTGTCGGTGGGAGTGTCATTGTTGGGTGCCACAGCAATTCATTTTGTTGAACCGGGAGTCAAAATTAATGGTGAATACTACCGCAACAAACTTCTGAAAAACTGTCTCTTTCCTGACATGAAGGAAATGTAAAAATTCTTCATTTTCTAGCAAAATGGAGCACCTGCTCACACTGCCAAGAATACAGTTGCGTTTCTCACCCAGGCAACACCCAAATTCATCAAACCGACTTTGTGGCCACCCAATAGTCCCGACCTCAACCCCGTGGACTATGGCATTTGGGGTGTCATGCAAGAAAAGGTTTACCGAAGCAAAATAAACAGCATTGATGAGCTGAAAAATCAGATAACGCAGGCTTGGAGTGAGCTAGACCAAAGCATCATAAACGCTGCAGTGCAAAAGTGGCAGATCCGAATAAAAACATTTGTTGCAGCTGGCGGTGGATATTTTGAACACAAATTGAAATAGGCAAAATGTTAGTTAACATTTCATCTACAGTTGTGCCAAATTTCATAATAAACGGATGACTTTTGACCAAGTTATTAAATTTTTAAAAAGGGTGCCAGATTCACTGACTCACGGTGTATATATATATATATATACATATTATATATATTATGCCAGGTCTGTGTATCTGTCTGAAGTAACGCTGTACAACCAGAATTTATATGAATTTAAATAAATGAAGAAATGAACAGCTTTTTTTCTCAAGGTCAACTATATTTTGCAGTCTTCCCATCCAAGAACCCCATGATATTAAATTGGAGAGGGGAAAAGGTTGAAAAGTGTAGAAGGGGAGAGAGAGAAACGTGGAGGGGGAAAAGTGGGAGGGGGTGACTGAAATTGAAACGAAAGGAGTAAAAAAACGAAAAAACGACATGCATGTGCACAATTGCCTGTGAATTTTGCTCCCGTCATTTATGACAGGTTACCCCACAAGCCAAGTCTGTCTGTGAATCTGTCCCTGTGTGTAATGCTGTGCAAACAAAGACAAAAATGCGTAAGCACATCGGAATTTATACAGTAATAATAAATTTAAATAAATGAACCACTTCTTTTTCTCAAGGTCAACATTATGTTGTGCTCTCCCCATCCAAGAACCCCATGATATTAAATTGGAGAGGGGAAAAGGTTGGGAAGGGGAGGGGGAGAGTGAGAAACGTGGAGGGGGAAAGGGGAAGGGAGAGAGAGAAACGTGGAGGGGGAAAAGGGGGAAACTGAAATGAAAGGAGTAAAAAAGGAACAAACGACGCGCATGTGCACACCAGAGAAAATGAAAAGCTCATTTTCTCCTTCAAATATAAAAAGGGGAGGGGATAATAGTGGCAAAATTAAACTAAAATTTATCACGGGCAATTGTGCCCAGCATTAGAATTTCTTTTGCTCAGCCCTTTTATGAATGTTATCAATTTCTAATTGGTTTGTTACTTGGTCTGACGTCATAAAAGGGCGGAGGAAAAGAAATTCTAATGCAGGGCACAATTGCCTGTGAATTTAGCTCCCATCATTGTTGGATTACCCTACTAGTAATATATAATAATGGATTGAGATTGTTGATTCTGAGACACACTGTATATTACCATATCAAAGGTAAACTGAGAACTTAAATAAAAAAGTGCTACCAGCAAAACAAAGTTGTTCAATTTATGAGCGATAATGCAACCAATTAGAAGACATTACATAACAACCAAAGAACACGATATGAAATAATAATCATACAACATACCTTCTTTTTTTATTTGCAGGATGGCTATATATCTATAACTTAACAAGGTTATATACAGTATATCTAGTCTAATTGGCTATAAATTATATTGTAATAGCTATCATAAGTTATCAACTTATCTTATAAAGATATATACATATATGTATACACTGTATTAATATATATATATATATATATATATATATATATATATATATATATATATATATTATTATTATTGCTCAGATCAGATGCGGTTTTCAGTGTGAAATTCAAACTACATAAAAATATGTAAGAAAACCAGATAAAGTAAAATTAATGAATTGATTATATATTTCAAAATAAACGTTTTATGGCAATATGAATCTGTTCAACTGCATTAATTCTTTATTTTGACTTCAAATTTAGTGAATAATGGCAAAAGTTTGACTTCCCCCTTCCCCCCCCCAAGACTGCTCATAAAAATTGCTTTTACTTTTATTTTTACTCTTCTAATGTCTAAGAAAATTCAAATTTTTTTCTAAGA
The DNA here is from genome assembly GCA_036925085.1 of Brachycybe producta. NCBI lineage: Eukaryota > Metazoa > Arthropoda > Diplopoda > Playtdesmida > Andrognathidae > Brachycybe > Brachycybe producta. The sequence goes on from JAUPFP010000091.1 coordinate 216,611, forward strand.
AATACTTCTGGTGTGTGTGTTTGGGGGGTTGTTTTGGTACTAATGATGAATTTTACAGTTTTGATAGTTCATTATAATATAACTAGTGGGGTAAGAAAATGAAGGTCAAGGCACGTTACATCCTAAGTTTGACAAATCACAGCGAGTGAAGATACTTTATACAACATATAACCACCTGCAAAAGTCTTATAAACCACTACAAAAAACTGCGGCTGAAAAACTGCACCAAAGTGCCGGGGTTCCTATAGCCCCATGTGGGTTAGCTGAAGTATTTTTTTCAGTTAACATTTAATACTAGTGGGGTAACCCGTCATAAATGACGGGAGCAAAATTCACCGGCAATTGTGCGCATGCGCATCGTTTTTTCCTTTTTTTACTCCTTTGATTTCAATTCAATTTCAGTCACCCCTCCCACTTTGTTCTCCCTCCACGTTTTTCTCTCCCCCACTACACTTTCCAACTTTTTCCCCTCTCCAATTTCAGTCACCCCTCCCACTTTCCCCCTCCATGTTTCTCTCTCTCTCCCCTCCTCTACACTTTCCAACCTTTCCCCCTCTCCATTTTAATATCATGGGGTTCTTGGATGAGGAGTGTGCAACATATAGTTGACCTTGAGAAAAAACGAGGTTCATTTCTTCATTTATTTAAATTTATATATAAATTCCGACACAGCGTTAGTCCACACACACACATACATACACAGATCTGGGATATTATATATATAATAGTGGGGTAACCCGTCATAAATGACTGGAGCAAAATTCACAGGCAACTGTGCACATGCACGTCGTTTTTCCTTTTTTTTTCTCCTTTCATTTCAATTTCAGTCACCCCTCCCACTTTTTTCCCTTCCACGTTTCTCTCTCTCCCCCTTCTACACTTTCCAACCTTTTCCCTTCTCCAATTTAATATCATGGGGTTCTTGGATGGGAAGGGTGCAACATATAGTTGACCTTGAGAAACAAAAGCGGTTCATTTATTCATTTAAATTGATATAAATTTCGACATGCTTCAAGGTTTTTGTACAGTGTTATCTCCACACACACACACAGACACAGACCTGGCTTAACATATATATAATATAATATTATTATTAATATATAATATAATATATATTATATATATAATATATAATATAATATATATTAAGCCCCGTATGTGATTCCTTTTTGTAACACCCTGTAAATCGTGATCCCGCCAAAACCATAGCCTGGGGGGTAAACAACTCTCAACCGCCCCTCCCTCCTCTCTGACTCACCTTTCTGACTCATGCCCAAGCGGCGGATTGATACATAAAGGACCATGGTCACTTGGACCTGGTTACACCTCGCAGGTGTACACGGGTCCAAGGTATAAAAGGACCATGTTCCTCTTTGTTCCTCAGTTCTTTCCTTTGCCTGTTTTTGAGATACATTCCAAATCATGGGCCTGAGGATTCACCGTTAGTATATTACTATTCACCCTTGTATCTGTACTTCTTACAAGGAATGAATAAAAGTGTTGTAACAAGAAGTAGCGTTGTCTCTATGTCTTTATGTTAATAACTTCTCTTCAGAGGCCGGAGGTTTCCTAGGGCAGGAGCTATACGATTCTCAGCAGCTACAACATCTTCTCTGGTCGGAATACCGATGGAGAAGATGTATATCAGCATCAACCGGAAGAGAGAGAGATGGCCGCCACTCTCCTGCATCGATTTCACCCCCATGCAGAAGAGTGACTACAATCTATCTCCATCCAGCCCTCTCTACAGCTCGGATCTTCTCTGTGCAGGTGTCATACTGCTCAGAGAAGAAACGAAAAGTAGAAAATGTCATCTAAAGGTTGGTAATAAAATATTGGTTGATGTCAAAAGCTCACATTTGGTGGAGGTGCGGGGTATAGCTCCATCTGCCTTCTCCGACCTGTAAACAGAAGCCGTCCTTTGTCCTAAGTCTCGTGATTGTGCCTCACGAGGCTTCGTCCGTCCTTTCTATGTTGGAACCACGTATGGAGACCCTCGATAGCGTCAAAGTCAACCGCGTGGCGCCTGTCTGTAAAACCGCATATGGAGACCCTCGATCACGTCAAAGTCGACCACGTGGCGCCTTTTGTAAAACCGCGTATGGAGGCCCTCGATCACGTCAAAGCCAACCGCGCGGCGTCCTTTGTGTTGGAACCACGTATGGAGGCCCTCGATCACGTCAAAGCCAACCGCGTGGCGCCTTTTTATGTTGGGACCATGTATGGAGGCCCTCGATCACGTCAAAGCCAACCGCATGGCACCGTTTTTGTGGAATCGCGGAAGAGACTTGTGGCTACACACACCACGTGTCGACCGCGCGATTCTGTGTCCTGTCCTTAGAGACACGTGGGAACGAACTTTTGTCTGCGGACCGCTTAGCACTCGGAAACGTGGACAACCGTTTGGACACACGTGTTTCCGTCCGTGTTTTTGTATTTTATGTTTCCATTACAATCACCCACTGTCACCTTCACTCTTCTTTAATTTTCAAAGTGAAACCCACACCACGTGGGCAACACTTTAAACAAATTCTTCTTACTCTCCGAGAGGAGTTTGCAGTCTCATTATGAGATGAGCAAACAAATCTCATCTACTAAGCTATCCACCTATTAATAGGCTTTTAAAGGACGTGTGTGTCTTTTAAAATGTCCTATTATCTTCACTCTTCATCTTTAATTTTCAAGCAAGATTCTCCCTAACTCTATTTCATTGTTAGGGGGCTTACAAGCTTAGAACACACTTTTCCTAGCCACGTGGGACTTTCTTGTCCCCCCTTTTCTTTGTTCTTTGTTTTTACACTTGTGTTTCCCTTGGGACCCTCTGAGTCCCTAGTCATGTTCTTCAATTTCTTCATCATCATCACCTCAATGCATCATCACATGAACTTTCTCCATTGGACAGCACTGAAGCCCGGCCGCCATTTTGGATCGACCGGGCACTCTTCAAAAAGCGCCAACGGAGCGGTTTTTCGCTCCATGTGACTCATTGTTGTACCTTCTCTCATCTTTTTGTGTTCTCTTCTCTTTCCTTCTCTTCCAGAGGGTTGCACTCACGTGCCCCCTGGCGGAGTTCCTCTTGTTAGAGAAAACTTCTCTTTTTCTTTGAATTTTCTCTCTTTTTGTGCCTTTCTCCTGGCCACCATAAAAACGTGCCCCGGAGGAACTTTTCAATCATCAATTTTTGGACATTGCAATAAACTGAACCGGAAGTGGCCACCACAGCGCCACCTACGGACTTCTTCATTCTACTCAACATAGTCCCTCACTGGGCACTGACTCTGTCTTTTTCACCCAGAGCCATCCAGCAGTGAGGACTCAAAATTTCTACAGTCTAAACATTTCTTCTGGTTCACCAAGCACTTAGCTTGTTGAACACACTCAAATTTCTACACTGTTTTACTGTTTTAATAAAACTAAATTAAAACTTTTGATGTGCGGGCACCGCACCTAAGTTTTAAACTTTCCAAGTAAAACAGCTTTCTTCTCTTGCTTTCAGGAAAGTTCAGCCATCTTGAACTTCTCCTTTGTTTGTTCATTTAAAAAGTTCAGCCATCTTGAACTTTTTGTTCTTTGTGTGTTCTTTACCCACACACTCTTGATTCTTGTTTCCAAGTAAAACTAAAAGTGCGGGCACCGCGCTCTAGCTTTACTCTTCATATTGCTTGCCTCTTCTTCAGGCAGTTGCAATATACTTTCATTTCTAATTCACTTTCCACAGTGCAATTTCGATTGGGTGGTGTACCACGCTCAGGATTGTATTGTACATCTGCTGTTTCTCTATTGAGATTTTTGGAATTCTCATAACCTCCACGTGGTCGCCAAATACCACGTGTCGAGAGAGATCCTTCTAAAATCTGACACTCAATAGAGAATTCACGACGCTACACCAGTTGGGAACCAAAAATCGTCACATGCCCAGCTGAGGACACGATCAATACGATACAACCATCACCACACTAACGGAGTGAACGGCCACTTCGTTATACACGTCACAAGCTTAGGTAATCTATCGTTACTCAGTGTATAAGAGTACGATAGTGTCGGTTGCCGACAAGCACTAAGTTACCAACGCACAGTGACATCGCCGACCTACAACTTCACGAACTGAACGAGTCCCATCATACTGGAACCCGAAAGTATAGCTCAGAGTGTACTCGAGAACTCTCGGAGCTGCACACAACGACTTGGACTTCGCCGGACTCGTTCATCACCGCACATTCACATTACACAAGCCACATCATTAATCATGGCTACCTCACACGACAATACGGGGTCCCTGGAAGTCTGTTGGAAGTACCCGTGACTACTGATGTGACACCACCGCCGCGGCCGACTGGGGCCGAGTTTGACCACCTGTCACAACAAGTGGCTGCACTCTCGACTCGTATGTCTCAGCTCATAGACGACCGATTCACACCGAATCGACCGACTACACCACGGCGGACAACACGCACACACCGACTTCGCGACGATGACTCGGACGCCTCTTCAGTTCCCTATGTTGGCTACAGAGAGCGTCACGATCATTACGAAAAACATTACACACCGCACACACGTCATCTACCGCGTAACCCTGACTGGCAACAACAAGGGCAGTCAGATGATCCACGTCACAGAGATGAGCGTGCGGAAATACCGATCATGACACGTGCTGATTCTCCTCACTCGCTTGTCCGGGTTGCACGTAGCGGTCGCCGCTCGGCACCCCCGGAACAACAGCCTCACCAAGGAGCGACACAAGGCACTTCAGTTTACGCGCCACGTTTTCCACCGCGAGGGGTAGGTCTGATGCCGGCTGGAATGCCAAACGTCCAGGATGGCATCTATCGACCAACCCCCAGAGAACCCTCCGTGGAAGAGTTTAATAAGAAATACAGCGGTCGCCACTCTGCCGACTCAATCCAAAAATTCAACGGATTGACAGGTTTCCGTCCCTTCCTGGAAGAATTCGAGGAAGTGGCACACCTGTACGGTTGGAAAGACCACCACAAGGAGGAATACATCACGGGGTGTTTCACTGGGGCCGCCCGTACGTGGCTGAGTAAACTGAGGTATGAGCTTCAGGACATTCCTTGGCCAGCACTGAGAGTACAGATGGTAGATACGTTCGGGAAGCCGAACGAACTGGCCATCTTGGAGAAAAAGTATACAGAGATGCTCCAGAAGGAAGGTGAGAGTACACAAGCTTTCATCTGGGAGTTTATGATACTCGGCGACCGAGTTTACCCGCAACTTGACGATCAGCTACGTATAAGCCAGTTGCGCCGCGCTCTACATCCCACCATACAGAACGCCGCGCACCACGCATCTACGACGTCGTTCAAGGACTTCGCAAACGCCGTCCTCAATATGGAGGTGGTCTTGCTGTCCTTGGATAAATGGCCGACGGAACCAAAACCCGCAGCTGATTCACAGTCGGGTAAAGGAGCATCGAAGACCGACCAGGAGCCGGCGGCAGCCGCCAGCCCTAAAGACAAAACACACCGGTCTAGGCACGATACAAAGCCTAGTCAGACTGCTGCCACCAATTCATACCGACACTCTGCAGCGGACCCCCAACCAGAGACCACTCGCACGTTCGACAAGAGTAAGTCGACGTGTTATAATTGTGGCAAATTGGGGCATTTCGTCCGTGAGTGTCGGCAACCAAAGAAGAAGGTTGCAATCAAGCAGTTTGGGGAGCCGGTTACCAACTATGACACCAAAGGAGAGGTGCCTGAAACGGATATCATCACCGAAGACGGCATTGAGTTTGCTCTAATACGAGTGGCGGGACAAATCCGCCGGATTCCTCTTCCAGCAGCAGACCCAGCCGCCGGAACACCTACTCCTGATAAACCCGACAACGACAGCTCTGACGACTCTGAGGATATACCAGTCAAGGTGCTCGACCGGGCTCCCGCACATAAATGGACCCCGGACGAGCTAATCATTTGGCAGGATACGCTCGACGTCCTTAAACAATCCGTCAAGGAGATTGGGTGCCGTGAAAATAAAACAGTAACCATCATGGCCCCCGGAACCCAATCGCCGACGAAGGGCCACTCCTGCTGCCGAAGACTAATGACAACAGTGTATGAGCAGCTGGTAAGCAGCTGTTCACCGCAAGAAGTTGGAGACTATGACGCCAGCGACAAGAACCCACGCATCGCCGTCACGATCAACGGAAAGTGTATACGAATGCTCGCGGACACCGGAGCTACGGGCAGCGTTATCACCATTGAACTCGCGCAGGAACACAAGTTCGAAATCGAGCCTGTGTTAATCCCACCCAACATTCAGGGTGTGGGAGGCCAACGGATCACCGTGGTGGGACGACTTGCCGCGACGGTCCAGCTGGGCCCCCACGCTGTGCGAGGGCACTTACTAGTGATTACCGGCCGGCACGAAGCCATCTTAGGCCGAGATCTAGGCCGGGCTCTGCACTTAGCTGTATCCATGACAACAAATAAAGTATACGTGGAGGACGACCTCTTCGAGTCCACACTCCGACAGAAATGCATCGAAGCACACATCGGATGGGCTCTGGGAGAAACTTCCGTAGAGGCCCCTGGCAAATCTGCCAGCACCTCTAGGGAAAACCTCGAAACTCCACCCCGTAAGTGACGACGGAAGCAACGGCCACCCACGCTGTCAAGAAACCAAACGGGACGAAAATAAAACAATAATTCACCAGTGTTTATTTCATGACTATGGAAATAAACACCAGCAACCATCAAATATCAACAATAAAAGAGCGGGAGGAATTTGAGAATTGTTGTGTTGAGAAACAACTGAGGACAGTTGTCAAGAGGTGGGGGAGGGGATAAAAGGAACCCCCCAATGACTAAACAACCCCACAGCATCAACAACCCCTCTAAACACTCTCAAATAACTCCCAAAACTCTACAAAATTCATACAACTTCAATTTTTGAAACACTTCTAAACTTTTCAAAATGGCCGCCAATATTTACATATTGGCAACCATTTCAAACATGCAATAAACTACACCGGAACCATGTGGCCTTCACAAACAACTGTCAACCACGTGGTACACCTGGGAAAAACGCCGAAGGCTAGTCAAGGACGTTCAGAAGAAAAATCAAGAGCCATAAAAGGGTCAGCAAAAGAAAAACACCGTGCTCCCCTTTATTATGGACGGACGTCATTGACCATGATGTTGACAGTAGAGGGATAGAAAACTTCAAAGAGACAATTGCTCTGGGGGCCAGACCGATGCACTGGGACTTCAAAGAAAAAAAAAACAAACAACAAAAAAACTGCAGGCCATAAAGAAAAAAAAACAGTTTTGAAGATTTTGTGAGAGCGGACACCTTCAATTAAAAAATAAAATTGAAGAACCTGTCACCCTCTCAATTAAGATCGAATTGTGGGACACCAACTCCTGTCCCACTCCCCCCTAAAAATAATAACAAACAGCAAGGTACATTAGTAACCTTGCTGACCTATTCTTTCCGAAAAAAAAAAGGCATTTAAGGAAAAGAAGGGGAGAAAGTTAATGGGCAACTCCACACCTCGGTGTGAAATGAAATAACGGCCCTTCTCCCTCGAGATTCCTTAGTCCTTTTGTTTATCTAAAAATAATAAACAGGACCGACTCTGATAAGAATTAGATCAACACCTCTCACATCTAATGTCGGTGGGACAACCCCCACCCCCAATAAATAAAGTCGTGAAGAAACCAATTAGAGTAAGGTGTCTTATTCTAAAAAGGGGCCGGCCCTTCTAACTTTTAAAATTAAATCAGAAAAGTGACCAAACTTGGTCAATTACCACTCGATTTGCTCTCTTCAAAGAAGCACTCGTTTTTGTTCATCTCCTTATGCTCGATCTTCTTCAATCATCAAATCTTCAATCTACTTCTGTGCCAAGTTCCAAATTTTAATTTCGAACTTCTTCAGTTTTCTGTCAATCCAAAGCTTGAGTGCCACCTTCAAGCCTTTGAACTCACGTGCAGTGCATCAGACCTTCAGAACTTTTTGGACCTCTTGAAATAATAACAGAGTGATCGGGGACCGATTTCTGTTATTATTTGGAAGTAATCACCAGCAGCGGGACTTTTGAAAAAGTAAGAACTTTCAAACTCTTAAGAAATATGCCAGGTAGAGGCTCATGGAGAGGAGGCAGAATGATGTCTGCCTCTTCTAGTGAAGAAGAGACTGAGAGTGGAACGGCGGGGACCGCTGAACCCCTCTCTCAATCTACCTGCCAGCTACAAAAGGCGGGCGCCGCCAGTGCACCAATAACAAGAAGAGAGTCGCCAAACACAATAGATAGGCGCCGCACCTCCTCCGAACCGGAGAATTTTCACCGGCGTGGGGAGAAGCGCCTAAAAGCAAGCTTCAAGCGACCTGCCAATGTCGGGCGCGAAGGGAAACCTGCTGCTCCAAGCAGCATCGTCCCCTTCGACGTCACGACATCAAAACACTACTGGGAGGAGCGGGAAGACCGCATCGATATCAACATCATGGCATGGGGGGTTAACCAGGCATTCCGCGATAGCATCGCGCCTGGTCAACCCATTCCGGGTGGAGCTGAAGCAAGAGGGAAGCGTGGGGGAGGCGGATCTGTGCCTTCCCCCCTCGAAGACCTCCACTTGGAGCTGCAGAGGAAGGCTGCTCTTCGTCAGGCAGCCAGAAATGAAAAGGAAGGGGAGGACAATCTGGCGTACCTCCGTGCGGTTTGCGCCCGCCTTGTCGAGCTGGGCTTACCGTGTACGGCGCAACTCCCGAAGGAGGAGCTCCTGCGAATCGAGGCCCGACTCCAAGAAGCCGCCCGAGTTACGTCGTCAGCTACGTCATCATCTCCATCCTCAAACTCGCCAGCAACCCTGACAACTGGCCTCTCCACATCTCCTTCTCCACCCATGACGCCACCAGAGCCTTTCCAACACTGCTCACCGGTGCCGTCAATCACTCCGCCGCCTCCTCCTCATACACCATTATCATCACCACCAACCTCCCGATGTGCCACGCCTCCACGCAGCGAGGCCGCCACACCCACTCTGACTCCAAAGTTACCCTCCATAGTGGTGGTCCCCAACCTGTTCGAGTTCAGGTTCCCACTGGGGCTCGCCCCAAGGAGCCTCAACAGTCCTACAGGGGCCACCACTCTTCTCGAGACTCTCTCCAACGGCCGCAGCCACGTTGCTCTTCGCCACGTGGTTCCCATTTTTCGCCCCGACGCCGACCCGACGGAAGAAGTCAGCAGGGACAACATGGTCCCTCTGGACGCGGCCTTCCGCCGCGTAATAACTTCGACCCAAGGGTCAGGCAAGATCTACAGGGTCTCCGTGTCCAACTGGACCGCGACCGTCGCTATGAAACTCGGGGCCCACCTAATCGGGTCCCGCATCGCTCTCCTCCTCCGCCGCCTCCAGGCCGCCCTTCTGGACGACCTGTGCCTACGCCTTTAATGCCGCCACCTTCCGCCGAGCGTGCCGCGTTCTTGAAAAAACAGAAGGCCATCACAAACCTTCTGCAAGACGTCATGCGACAGGGAGGTGACCCCATGGAAGCACTGGGCCATGCACCGGGAAGTGCCAAGCCACTGGAGGCGCTGAGCAAGAAGTCAGCATCAAAGCGACTACGTCAGCGGGCCCGCGATATGGCCCGGTCCGCCTTGCGCCATGCCAGGCCTATTGCAGGTGCATCGGTTTCTCTGGAACCTGCGGCTCCGACACCAGCCCGACCAGCCGCACCGCCCACTGTACCCCCTGCCGGGGCTACTCTGGGGCGGTTACCGCTGGATCGTCCGTTCCGTGCAGCCACCTCCGTCGAGAGGTTGCTCAACAATCGGTGGGTCACTTGGCAGCGCGAAGTGCGCTCTGCCAATACCCTCTACGTAGGACACTTCTCTTTGGAGGAAGGGTTTCCCCGTCTGGACCTCCCTCCCCGGGAGCGATATGTCGTGGGACTCTCCCGCCTAACAAGTGTCCTCGTCACCATCGTCTTCCCAAGAAGACGGATTGTTGAAACCATCAGTTTCGCCGGAGATGCCATCGATGAAGCCACGGAAGCCCTTTTGGGAGCTTTCGTCAACTCCGTCTTTGGACTGCCAGCTGGACAGACGTTCCGCACCAGTCGTCACTACATTCCGGAACCGGATCCTCGTTACCGAATCGCCATCTTATGGGACGCCGCTTGGGCTACACTGTACAACAAGCGGTCCTCCCGTAAGATTATCGGGGACCGGGACATCTTCAATATCTTCCACCGGGATCTACCTGACGACCAGGGACAATGGCTGTCTGCCGCATCCAGCTACCGATGAGGCCAGGTCCGGCGGGATTACCCCCCATACGGTTCATGAACCCAGGATCCTCCCCACCCTCCGCAGCAGGGATAGCTGCGCGCCACATGTACTCATGTGGTTGCCACCCATCCGGGTGGCAGTATCGAAAAAAATTTATAAAAAAATAAAATACGTTGCAACTGTCCTGTTTCTTTAAAATTTCAATAGCGGCTCGCCACTCAGCGAGCATTAATTATCTTTGTTTTATGTTTTCAGCCTTTTTCAATTTTTAGGGGCGCTGACACTTCGGTGCCAGTGCCTTTCCATAACCACCTCTGTACACGGTAAGTCCTCAGCCACCCATGTCTCCCCGCTGCGTAACTTGAAAACCTTCCACCCTTGGCTGGAGTACGAGGACGTACTCCAAGCAAAGTTGGAGGGTATGTAACACCCTGTAAATCGTGATCCCGCCAAAACCATAGCCTGGGGGGTAAACAACTCTCAACCGCCCCTCCCTCCTCTCTGACTCACCTTTCTGACTCATGCCCAAGTGGCGGATTGATACATAAAGGACCATGGTCACTTGGACCTGGTTACACCTCGCAGGTGTACACGGGTCCAAGGTATAAAAGGACCATGTTCCTCTTTGTTCCTCAGTTCTTTCCTTTGCCTGTTTTTGAGATACATTCCAAATCATGGGCCTGAGGATTCACCGTTAGTATATTACTATTCACCCTTGTATCTGTACTTCTTACAAGGAATGAATAAAAGTGTTGTAACAAGAAGTAGCGTTGTCTCTATGTCTTTATGTTAATAACTTCTCTTCAGAGGCCGGAGGTTTCCTAGGGCAGGAGCTATACGATTCTCAGCAGCTACAACATCTTCTCTGGTCGGAATACCGATGGAGAAGATGTATATCAGCATCAACCGGAAGAGAGAGAGATGGCCGCCACTCTCCTGCATCGATTTCACCCCCATGCAGAAGAGTGACTACAATCTATCTCCATCCAGCCCTCTCTACAGCTCGGATCTTCTCTGTGCAGGTGTCATACTGCTCAGAGAAGAAACGAAAAGTAGAAAATGTCATCTAAAGGTTGGTAATAAAATATTGGTTGATGTCAAAAGCTCACATTTTGCTGTGAGTAACATTTTAACCCTTGAACCACGTCGGAATTAATATAAATTTAAATGAATAAATGAACCGCTTTTTTTTTCTCAAGGTCAACTATATGGTGCACCCTCCCCATCCAAGAACCCCATGATATTAAATTGGAGAGGGGGAAAAAGGTTCGAAAGGGTAGGGGGGAAAGAGGGAAACGTGGAGGGGAAAAAAGGGGAGGGGGAAATTGAAATTGAAATGAAAGGAGTAAAAAAAGGAAAAAACGACGTGCATGCGCACATGAGAGAAAAGGAAAATCTCATTTTCTCTTTCAAATATAAAAAGGGGAGGGGATAATAGTAGCAAAATTAAACTAGAATTTATCACAGGCAATTGTGCCTAGCATTAGAATTTTTTTTGCTCGCTCTTTTATGAACGTCATCAATTTCTAATTGGTTTGTTACTTGGTCTGACGTCATAAAAGGGCAGAGGAAAAGAAATTCTAATGCTGGGCACAATTGCCTGTGAATTTTGCTCCCGTCATTTATGACGGGTTACCCCACTAGTATTATAATATCTTCAGATACAACCAACCTGCAAAATATGCAAATGGAAAGAGAAAAATGGACTAGAACTCGGGTTTAACGCATTTTAAATATAACTTTAAAGCCTGGAACACACGCGGAATTCCGCCAAGGAAAAAAAAATAGAAAAAGCAAAAAAAAAATCATGTTCTTTTTCTGTAAACATATTAATTGCCAAAATGGATTCCAATTTGCTTTTTTGTGATGTCGCATGCTTCTTTCTGATTGGTGGGAATTTGAACGGAATATTTTGAGAACGGAAAAAGTTGAGCCTTGTTCAACTCTATTTTTAATGAATATTCCGTTCGCTTTTTATGAAAAATTTTCTCATTTAAATATTCTGTTGTGATTTTCTGAGCGGAATTCCGCGTGTATTCAAGGCTTAAGAAGAAAACTTTGAAAACGGAAATGTTTTAGAAACTAGAAAAAAAAGCTGATATTTAAAGAAAATACCTTTTATAGTAATTTAAAGTTCATGATTTTTGTTTCACATCAAGTTAGACAAGAGCAACAAACACTGAGAAGAAATTGAAAGTGTGTTATAAACTAGAATGGCTAATTAAATCACTTAAATAATATTTTCACATTAACAATCATTCAAAATGAACTTTTTATAAATAAAAAAAAAAGCAAAATATCGTTCACTTAAAAATGGGTAATTTTCAAATTGACATGAAAAAGCTTATTTTAAATGATATCATCATGAAATTATACTTAAAAGTGATTGATTGTGCCATAATTCTAGTTTCTAAAACACTTTTTTCAAGTTTCCTTTCCTTTTCCCATTAAAAACAGAATCATCAGAGCTCCAACGGACGTTTTACACACATTAAAGCAGCTTAAATTATATTTTCAAAAGGCAAGAGTTTTCTGGTTAGTTATTGTAATTCTGAAATAACAGTCGGAAAACATTAGTGTAAGTACAAATAAAAACATGTGGAAATAGTATTAAGAGATTTTCTATGTTCTAGATTTAATTTAAAATTGGATTTACACAATGACTACTTTTTGTTGTTGTTGTTCTTGTTGCTAAACCCAAAATAAACAAACTAAATTGTTAGAAATCTATTGTGATGTAACAAACAGAATGACAAAAAATGTTCAATTATAGAGAAGAGAAAGAGAGAGGTAAATAAAGAGAGACAGAAAGAGAAAAGACAGAAAGCCAGAGAGAGAGAGAGAGAGAGAGACCGAAAGAGAAAGAAAAAAAAATAAAGAGAGAGAGAGAGAAAGTGTGGCAACCTGGTCTGCTCAAATCAAATTTTTGATTGAACAGATGAACTCCCTATGGTGGTCTGCCTGACAGCTTGCAGTAGGCTGTTGGGACAGACGCCATTTTGGTGCCAGCAGACCTCTCACCATTGGAGTCAATGGGTGAGATGTCAGAAGTAACCACTGTCCCCTCCAGGTGGAGATGCCTGGAGGTATTAAATGGCCTGGTCAGCCATTTAATCTGGGCAGTGTGTTGTGAGCAGTAGAGGAGACTTGACTGGATCAATGGTGGAGGCCAAGGAGGCCTCCAGTCATCTATTTTCATCTTTTTGTTTGTCTTTTGGCCTTGGGCCTTTGTCTTGTATTTATGGGGTCTTGGCTGGTGGAAGTCACCAACCAAGGTGTGTAAATAATCAATCATTGAAGTAAGTGTAATTAAATACATTTATTCTTTTAATTACCTTGTGTAATGCCAGTCATTGGTGGAGTATCGTGGGGAGGGGGAATTCTGGGAATTCACCGTCCTGCAACCGACCTATTTTGGCTGATACTCGTGTTGGCTCACGGTGGAACCAGTGTTCCACCCGGATATCCTCGGTGTGGCGGCTTGTTTCATCGTGTTCGTCGGGAGGAGGCTCCATGGGAGCCGACACATCCCAGGTTTAACTGTGAGAGGCGGCTATGGGTGTGGTCCTGTATCCGTATTGGAGCCTGGAAGCGGGTAAGTTGGTTTTTTATTTACCCAGGTATTGTGAAGGTCCAGTCGGGATGTTACAAAAGTGAGAGAAAGAGAAAGTGAGAAAGAAAAAAAGAGAAATAGAGAGACAAAGATAAATAGAGAAAGAGAGAGAGGAAGAAAGAAAAAGAGAAAGTGAGAAAGAGAGAGAGAGAGGAAAAGAGGGAAAAAGAAAGAAAAAAAGAGAGAAAAAGAGAAAGAGAGACAGTGAGAAAGAGAGAAAAAGAGAAAAAGAGAAAAAGAGAAAAAGAGAAAAAGAGAGAAAAAGAGAAATAGTGTGATGACCCAGTTTTGCTCCTTTGATTAGGATGAGCAATCCTAAATCCTGATGGCTGGATGGCCGGCTGCTATAGTAGGCAGCCAGGCAGACGACATGAACTCCGGTTAGCGTTACTGTCATCCCCAGGTGGAGCAGCCTGGGGGGTACTTAATGGCAAGGCAGCCATTAAAGAGGGGCAGTGTGTTGTTGAGCTGACATGAGAGAGGATGTGTTGCTCTGTTTTTGTGGGTGGCCAAGATGGCCACCATCATCAATCTTCTTTGTTCTCTTTTGGTGTGGTTTTGTGCTACTATTAATTAGTAAGTTGTTATATTTTGAATAAACCAATTCTATTTATTTACCTTCACACACTGTCACGTGTTAACTTATTTTGGGGAAGTAACCACGGGGAGGGTGGGATATGCCGGTGGGGTTACGCGGCTCATCACTGTTATGTTTCTGTCCTGTTCGGCCGGTACTTCGCGTTGGGGGCCACGGTAGGATCCAATGGGAATCTACCATGGGGTCTTCGTCGTGTCGGCGGCAAGTCACCATCCATGTGTGGCAAGGTGGACACCAGACCGTCACCACCCAGGGACCATGTGAGGCCAAGAAGGCAGTCCGCTTCTTGATCCTGGCCCCTAACGGAGTCAGGATAAAGTAAGACGGGGCAGTTTTGCCGGGGTATTGTAGTGGACCCAAGTCGGGTCGTTACAATAGAGAAAGAGAGAGAGAAAGTGAGAAAGAGAGAGAGAAAGAAAGAACGAGAAAGAGAGAGAAAAATAGAAATAGAGAGAAATAGAGAGAAAGAGAGAAAGAGAGAGAAAGAAAGAGAGAAAGAGAGAAAGAAAAAGAAAAAGAGAACGAGAGTGAGAAATTGAGAAAGAGATTAAGAGAGAGGAAGAGAGAGAAAAAGAGAAAGAGACAGAAAGAGAAAGTGAGAGAACGAGAGAGAGAGAGAGACAGAAAGAAAGAGAAAAAAGCAAACATGGAAGAAATAAATGAAAAACACAGAAAAATGATAACAAAATAAATAGAAAGTGAAAAGTTTACGTGAAAAACAAACCTATAATGCAACAAAATAAGTCAATACAAACATCCAAAGTGTGTGTCATGATTTATCACAAGCAAAAATGTGTAGGTGGTTTGGGTGGAATCGATGTCAGAAATGTTTTTTACAAATTTTATCAGCGACATAAAAAAAAGTAAAAAAAAAATCAGCAAAACTCAAGTCATATTTTTCTCACCAAATTATAATGTCTCATATTTATGATATTGATAAATGACTTCAGAAGACGATGAAGAAAGAGAAACAAAAAAAACATTAAGAGTAAAAGTGTTTTTTTGTTGTTGTTGTTTGCATGATTTACGATAAAAAGTCTCGTAAAAATGATCTTGAAACTTCTCCTGTCATGCAGACTAAGGTCATAAGTCGGGTTCGGATTTTGATGCAATATCAACCGCAATGTTTCTCAGTTTGTGGCCCCAAGTGCCAATTGTGCTGGTTAGCGAGGCTAGATGTCTGGCTACTATCAGTTGTCAACTAGATTTCTAGCCTCTAACCATTTTTTTAATTAGAAAGAACAATTTTTTTTATCTAAACGAGATTGTTACTTTACAATACAAACACAAGTTGGCTCCTCCCTTTTCATGACGACCAGCAACTTCTAATTGGTATGTTGTGTAGTTCGACGTTGAAAAGGGCGGAGCATGTGACGTCAGACTACATAACCAACCAATTAGAAGTTGCCATACGTCATAAAAAGGGCAGAGCCAACTTGTGTTCGTCCCGATTTCTAAATGCATGTCTTTACAATTGGCACTTAGGCCACATATGGAGAAACATTCCGGTTGATACTGCATCAAAATCCGATCCCTAGTCATTAGTCACAGTCAAATACTAAAATTGACTAAAGTTCGAATGACAGTGAGTCAATGACTAAAAAAAAGACAAATCTAGTCATTGTGGATAATACACTAAACAACATTAAAAATCACTAATTGGGATTGCAAATCCGTTAGCAAGAAGGAAACTTATAAACAGGGTTACAACCAAAGTCAGAAATTTTTTCAAAATAATCGAATTGCTGAACAATGAACATTACTAATTAGTAATGTTCATTGTTCAGCAAATTTAACTAGCTAATTCAACTAATTTAATTCACCACATTACTTTTGAAACTTTCTAATTGTAATTAAGCATTGAAAATGTGTTGTCTATATTCTAACGCCAGTTATACACCTACAATTTTTACTTGCATTTTTGTGTCAATTAAATGATGAATGTTTTCGTCAATGATTTGGTACACACAATGTATAAATTAATTTATGGGCATCAATCGGGGGTTATACACAAATAAAAGTATTCGAACATTTTTACCTAAAATATGTGCGCAGAACAGTGTGACAGGCAATTAGAAATCGGGACGCGCAGAAGTAGGCTCCGCCCTTTTTATGACGACCGGCAACTTCTAATTGGTTGGTTATGTAGTCTGACGTCACATGCTCCGCCCTTTTCAACATCGAACAACATAACAAACCAATTAGAAGTTGCCAGTCGTCATAAAAAGATCAGAGCCAACTTATGCGCGTCCCGATTTCTAATTGCCTGTACAGTGTGTATTGTGACAGTTTATGGTATATCTGACCTTGTGACCTTCTAGACAAGGTAATTGGGAGAGAGGTGTGCTAAATATGTTGCAGAGCGCTTCGTATATAGAGATCGGTTACTCTAACTTGAGCCCGGAACCTTTATAATAAAGCATTCTACAGAGTCTCAATAAGTGGTACACTAGGGGTGAGTTTTTAAAGCTGCAGGGGAGAAAAGTTTTCTTTTCAATTGTTTTCAAAATTCTTCTTGCAGGAAAAGAAGAGGGGTGGATTAATAAAATGTTAACTCAATTTAGAAAACCATCCTTATTTTAGTTTTATATTTAACCTTTTTAAGAACTGAAGAAATTCAATGTGCTTAAAATGTTAAAAATCACTTTTTAAAGTTGCCATAATATTGGCAATTAAACTGCAATACATTGTTTAATTTAGTGTTGGTAAGATTTAATCAAAAATGAAAATGATTAAATCCAGTGGTTAAAAATCATTAATAAATCACTGAGTTCAAATCATTCATTAAATTTTGCTTTTAATTTTCATTTTTATTGGGTTTCAACTCAAATATAAGAAAACAAACAAGATTTCAATCAGAAAATAATTGACTGTGTTTTGAATAACTGTTTTATCTCAAGATTTTGATTTTTTTACTTGATGAAGACCTACTATGCAGTGAGTTAGTTTTAAAACATGCTTTATTGCTTTCCCCCTAGCCCTATGCTGTTACTTGACCATAAAGTTAACAACAAAATTAAAGTCTCTTCTTATGAAGCCATCAGGGAGAAAAGGTCTAAGCAAGATGTTTATACAGTTAGGGTGAAAGTGAACAAAAAATTTAGCTGGGTAAACAGTCAGTGAACAAGGCCATTGAGTCAGTCTTCAAAAAACTCTCAATTCTGCTTTAAAATCATTTTTAGAAGAGGTTTAGTAAATAGAACTGGATGTGTGGGGGAGGGAAATAACATCTTTAGAAGGCAAAAGTGAAGACAACTTTAATTTTCAATCTAACCAAAAGGTCTTTTTCAGGTCAAACATTAACAGCCCTTTTCAGGACCAGAATTAATGGCCCTTTTCAGGTAGAACAAACATTGCACAGAAAGATTACCAGTACCAATTCCATGCAGCACATGATAAAAATGTTATAGTTTATAGGTAAAAATTCCAAACATTTTAATTTCTTAAACTAGCCTAAAACAATTTATTGCAGTTTTAAAATGTTTATTATAGTGCTTATTATGCAAAAATAAAATTGTTAGTGTATTTGTTAAAATAATGTTAATAACACTAGGCCTACTATTTTTTTAGGTTTTAACACCTTGAATTTCTTCAGTTTATAAAATGGTTGTTGTTATAAAGCTAAAATAAGGATGGTTTTTGTTGTAATTTGTTAACATTCTATGAATAGGGACAGTCATTTGGTAGTTTTCATTTTCTACTTTTTTAAAACTTTTGTCCCCCTCTCCTTTTTTCCTCATAAAAAAGAGGGGACAAAAAAGGGGTAAAAAACCTTTGTCCCCTCTGTTTTATTAGCGTACCACTTCTTGAGACTCAATATAATGTGTTTTTCTAAAAGTTCAGGGCTCAAGTTAGAGTAACCGATCTTCTACATGTATAGCTTTGTAAATTACATAAAATGATGCTGCTCCTGAAAAAGCGCTCAAGTAGAAGATGGGTCATTATTATATATATAATATCCCAGGTCTGTGTGTGTGTGAGGGAACTAACGCTGTGTCGGAATTTATATAAATTTGAATAAATTGTAACGAACCACCTTGTGGTGGATAAAATATACCAAAAAGCGGTTGGCTAAGCCGCTTATTTTATCCTGGTTCGGGAGGAAGGGAACAAATTAATCCCTTTTCCTATTCCTCACAAGTTCTTCCTTGTTGAACTTTTACAGTAAAATGGATCTTTTAGCTGTCTGCTACCCCTCGGGCTTTCGCCCGTTAAAAGCTAGTTGATCGTGCTGTCCCTTGAAGTTGCATCTAGAAGTGTTGATCCGGGTTTTCACCCGGATTGATAATTCGAGATGAAGATGATTTCAGAACTTTCGTTCTCTCCATAAGTATAAGAAATAAGACTTGGCAATTTTTAAAGTATACCATTTGTTTATTTACAATTCCATTCTAGTCTTTAAAAAGACTGTTCTCTCTGAACAAACTTGAGCATAGATTCGTTGTCTCAAGAGTGCTTCAGTGAATGCTTCCTTTACACAAAAATACACGGCCTTTTATACCCAAAAAGAGGATACTGAGAACCATTTCTCAGTATTCTCTGATTGGGCAAAATCGAAATGAAAAACCAAACTGGCCAATCAATTTGATTGACCAGTGGTCACCAAAATATAGAAATATGATTCATCCTTTAAAAACAATAATTTTCCAAGAAAAATACAACCCCATTGACTTAATGCTACTGCTTATCAGCATGATCTTTTTGTATTAAGGGGTGGGACTGGGAGAGAAAGAGACCCAAGACCCAAGAGGTGACCCAAGACAGGATATTGGCGTTGTCAGCTGAGAGAACTAGGTCAATCCTCTGTACATCCGTACAGAGGGTTGACAAAGTTCCAGGCCAATTCAAAAACAAAAACAAACGATCCACAAAAAACTAAGTGAGCCAGGAGCGCTCCTGGACTGATCGTTTCAAAATGAACTGCTTTTTTTTCTTCTCAAGGTCAACCTATATGTTGAACTCTTCCCATCCAAGAACCCCATTAAAGAACCCCATTAAAGTAGAGAGGGGAAAAAGGTTGGAAAGTGTAGAGGGGGAGAGAGAAACGTGGAGGGGGGAAGTGGGAGGGGGTGGCTGAAATTGAAATGAAAGGAGTAAAAAAAGAAAAAAACCACGCGCATGTGCACAATTGCCTGTGAATTTTGCTCCCGTCATTTATGACGGGTTACCCCACTAGTCATTTAAGAAAAATAGAACATCTTCTAAATTAATGCTACTTTGAACAAATAATTTAACATTCACGTCGTTATGCACATGCAATGTCACATTTATAAATTTATTTATACATTTATTTAAGAAATAATTGATGGTGTATAACGGGCACCTTGTATACACATGAGTTAAATGAATTCAAATTAAATGTGTTTAGGTGATTTATACGGAATCCAGTTAAGGACATGAACCAAATGAAAATTGACTTTATTATTAATATTTTAAATTAAAATACTAAATCAATATTTTGACAATAGTTTGTATATTATAATTAAGTAATAAATCAATATTTTGACAATAGTTTGTATATTATAATTAAGTAATAACTCAATATTTTGAGATTATTAACTGAAGAATGTTATAGTTATAGTTATAATAATCAAGATTTGATAATTTACTGGCATATGACAGCCTGACTTCCTTTCTGACTGTCATAATAATGCTGTTACACCAGAGACTAAAAACAAGAACACGTTGAACTAATCCTCATTGAAGTCCTTTTAAATTTGTACATTAAATTTCAGAAGTTTGTGATCTTTCCAACACTTTTTTTGTTCATTCTTACGAGAGAGAGAGAGAGAGAGAGAGAGACAGAGAGAGAGAGAAAGACAGAGAGAGAGACAGAGAGAGAGAGAGAGAGTGAAGGAGAGAGAGAAAGAGAGAGGGAGAGAGAGAGAGAGAGAGAAATATCAATGTATTCTACGAAAAAAAAATGTATTTAATATGGAAATGTATGACGTCAGAGATGATCTCACAGTGACAAGTTATGGTGGAGAAGAAAAAATTTCTCTTTTAAGATCTTTTTACCCTGTAATATTATAAAGAAGAAAAAAAGGTATAAACAGAGAACAAAGAGGATTTTAGAAGAAGAGAAGAAAAAAAAATGATGCAAATTTATCTCAAAATCTTATTCATATCAGGAATACATTTTTCAGTTCATTTCTATGCCCTTAAGAAGAAGAAGAAAAAGGAAGAAAAAAAAACCTGTCAAAAATCGAAAATAAAAAAAAATTTGAATAACTTATTTGAAAAATATAAAGAAAAAGAGGAAAAAAGGGCTGAAAAAAATATGGGGACAAAAACACAAAACTTACCAAAATCCCATGATACTAATAAACTACTTTGTAACGCATAAATAGTGAACGATTTTTTTGTATTCAAACGAATTCTGATTACATATTTTCGACGAAATGTGTTTTTATAGTGTTTATTAGCTTTATTTTGAATGTAAATTATAATTTGTAACCAGGAAAAAAGGTCCAAAAGCCTAGAACACACATGCAGAATCATGCTGAAGAAAAGGAAAAATAGAAAACCAGTGGCGTAGCTAGGCTTGGTTGCGCCCCCCCTGCCGCGTAAAACTTTGCGCCACCCCCCTCTGGGCCGCTTCAAACTTTGCGCTCCCTTTACCTCCCCCTCCACATAGCCCTCATACTGGGGGGGGGGGTGCTATTTTGATGAACGACGGAACAGTAGAAACAGTCGGAAGGTTAGTTTAGTAAAATGAAGGTTGTTGCAAGAGGTCTGTGGGGCACAGCCCCCCATTTTTTAGAATTATTAAATCAAATTTGTCCATTTTTCGACCGTTCCTCCCATTGAACAAATTAGGGAACGGTCGGAACAATGGACGAATTTGATGGACTAAGTTTTTCTTAAAAAAATCGGGGTCTGCGCCCCCAGACCCTCTGCACCAACTTAATTTTACTAAACAAAACCTTCGGACTGTTCCTACTATTTTTCCAACTGTTCGTACCGTTGTTCGGACCATTCCACCAGTCATCAAAATGTCCCCCTAAAAATGTCTAATTAACAATAAACGAAATGAAAGTCGGTTTATTTTCGAAAATAACTGAATGAACTAAGCGAGTGATTCGGAATCACTTGCTTAATTTATTCAATTATTTTTGAAAATACATCGACTTTTGTTTCGTTTTTTGCGCCCCAAAACCTCCTGCGCCCCCCCCCCCCCACAGTTGCGATTCCCTAGCGACGCCCCTGTAGAAAACATAAAAGAAAATAGATTTTCATATTATTTGGAAAAGTCATAAATTCATAATATGCTTCAAACTGATTGATCAAGACTTTCGATCGAAATTTTACAACAGAAAAAGTTGCAATTTGTTGAAACTCATTTTTCAACAAGTTTCCGTTCACTTTTTGGCAGAAAATGTTCAAATTTAATTAATTTTTTTATGATTTTCCAAGCGGAATTCCGCATGTGTGTTTTTATTCACAACGTTTTTCTGTTTGTAATAAACACACTTGTAAATGAAAACGTTTTCCAAGGGACAGACTAAACGTCTGTAAGATGATAGTGACTACTCAGTATCATCATAGAAAGTGCGGTAATTTACGAATTTTTAAGCTGATACAGAGTCCACTCTGTATCTGTATGAATTTCTGTCTTCCCCTGAAAAAGGTCTAAACGTCTGTATGATGTTACTCAGTATCATCATAGAAAGTGCGGCAATTTTCGAATTCATACCGATACAGAGTGGACTCTGTATCGATATGAATTTCTGTCTTCCCCTGAAAAAGGTATAAACGTCTGTAAGACGATACTGACTAGTCAAACATTACTGTTCCTGTGCCAGTGATGCCATTGAATCCATCAAGATTTGAAATGATTTCCTATCTTGAGCAAGTGGTAAACATTTCTGCATATACACAGATTTCAGTGTTATAAAATTTAACATTAAAATGCTATTTAGATGCAATATTTGTTCATAAATAACCCTCAAAACCAGATTGCATCGCTGGAGAATACCCTACAAAGTGTGGTTAGTCTGTTTTGAAATTGCATGTTAATCATTTTTCTCCATCTATGTTGAAATATAATTGAATGATAATATCTGTAGTCAAAACTATTGACTGAAATAACAGGGGATGACATGCTTGCATCATCACCATAACCACCTAGCCCTAAAAGGGCCTGTCTGACCACACTTTCAAATGAACCATCTGATGAAGAACTGAAGAACTTCATTGAAAAATTGGTATTACGTTTTTTAATGTTTTATCACCTGTGCTATTTATTAAAAACAATTAACTTTGTAATAGATTGAAAACAAACATGATTTTGCACTACTTGATGCTGAAATCCAGGCACTATTTCATCCATGTGTAATTACCTTTTTTCAAGAAAAAAATCACTAAATAATTTAATAACAGCACAAGATCATTTTCTAGAATGAACAAGAAGGTGGACAAATTGTCAACTTTGAAAATCCTCAGCCAGGCCCCTCTTCAATCCGATCAACTACTTGTAAACGACAACATACCTCTTCTACATTGCCGCAATCTGAACCTTTTAACCCCAACAATTACTTCAAAATCTCCAACACAAACCGTCGGTTTAATACTGCCGGTCGGTTTAATACTTAATTGTGGATGCCATAACGGCATCCACAATTTCCTTTCAAAATTTAAATAACATTCTCATGCATAAAATTTCATTTCGCACTGTTAAAATTTTTGATGCTATCATTCTAGCATCAACAAGTACTGCCAGTCCAAATGATTGTTCGTTTTTTATGAATTCACCTTGCTTAAAAAATCCTGTCAATTTACCTTTTATAAAACTGAATGAATTGACAGCCATTCGTATATTAATGGAAATTATGAAAATTCAAAATTCAAACGATGAGTTTAATCTGTCATCTGGAGCTTTTGAATTAGTAATTATCCACACTCAATTTCCTAAACCGGGTAGTGGTTGGAAAAAAAATGGCAGTTGTCATTCTAGAGTAGTTAGATCTTTAATTGCCTGGCTCCAGACAAAAAGGTGTACCTTGTCCATAAAAAACAAGGATGAACTGTGTTGTGCCAGAGCTATCACAGTGGGTATGACACACAAGCAATACCAAGATGCTTTAGAAGAAGAAGAAAATGAAGGTCAAGGCACGTTACATCCTAAATTTGACAAATCACAGCGAGTGAAGATACTTTATACAACATATAACCACCTGCAAAAGTCTTATAAACCACTACAAAAAACTGCGGCTGAAAAACTGCACCAAAGTGCCGGGGTTCCAATAGCCTCATGTGGGTTAGCTGAGGTATTTTTTTCAGTTAACATTTAATACTAGTGGGGTAACCCGTCATAAATGACGGGAGCAAAATTCACAGGCAATTGTGTGCATGCACGTCGTTTTTTCTTTTTACTCCTTTCATTTCAATTCAATTTCAGTCACCCCTCCCACTTTGTTCTCCCTCCACGTTTTTCTTTCTCCCCCTCTACACTTTCCAACCTTTTCCCCTCTCCAATTTTAGTCACCCCTTCCACTTTCCCCTCCACATTTCTCTCTTTCTCCTCCTCTACACTTTCCAACCTTTTCCCCTCTCCATTTTAATATCATGGGGTTCTTGGATGAGAAGTGTGCATCATTAAATTTATATAAATTCTGACACAGCATTAGTCCACACACACACACACACACATACATACATACACACAGAGATCTGGGATATTATATATATAATAATTGATGACAAGTTTGTATACTTTGCTCTTACAGATTCAGAAATTCCAAGACTTTCTTTCAAATGAAGGTTATTTTCTTGTTGTTTTTTCTTCTGATAATAATTTTGAGGCAATATTTAGAGGCCATGAGCACTGCACAAAGTCAATTTATCTTCTACTTCATAACCAGCATTATGATGTCATCACAAAACCCGCAGCATTTTTTAATACACCAGGTTTTTGTACCAGCTGCCTAAACGGTGTAGATACTAGAAGGCACTAATGTGATAAGAAGTTTCCTGCTTGCCACCAATCGAAATGTGATGATTGGAAACAGTCAGATGGTAACAACAGTCACATGTTTTGCCCAAATTGTAGTCATTACTTTTATGGCCCAATATGCATGGATATGCATAAGGAAAGTGTATGTAGACACATTCTTTGTGCAAAATATGCTCCCGAATCAAGAGTGAAAACCATGAGTGTTATAATATATAATATATATATATATGTTATAATATATAATATATTGATACTATTGCAATCATTCCTGCTGGAGGGTACAAAAAGAAAGAAAAATTCAGCAATGTGGCCCTGCAATGGATTTCCTGGATTGAACATGCCGAAAATAAAACAATACAACATGCTCAAAATGGTGGAGAAAAACATTTTGGAACACTTTCAGTCAATGGTTTTCATGCTAAAAGCAAAACTATTTTTGAGTTTAATGGCTGCTATTTCCATAGTTGTCTAAAATGTTACCAAAATGGCACCAAAACATCCAAAACAATTCTACAATGGCAGATCGTTATGCCAAAACTAGGGCACAATTGGAACAACTAAAGATTATTGCCGGAGCAGATCACACAGTCATTGTTATGTGGAAGTGTCAATTTAAAACCCTTCTTAAATCTAATATGACCATGAAAACTTTTGTTGAGACCCTTAACTCCCAAGAACCATTTTCTAATTATTTTGTTATTACCATTTAGCTTATGTGGAAAGTTTGGACAAAGGGAAGACCTTCCTACCACTAAATATATTTCTAAGCTGTTTGACTTCACTGCACTATTAATGTCTGAGGACACGACTGTTAATGATGCTCATTTGGTGAATGAAAGCATGCTAATGGTGACTTATACAGTAAACAAACAGTTTGTAGCACCAACAGGCTATGCAAATGCTATTATTGCAGCCTTCACCACTGCTCTTGCATGTTTAAAGCTGTACACATTACTGGACATATTACAGCAAGATGTCCTTTATATAGATTCTGAAAGTGTCATTTTAGATGTCCAAAGTCCAGTGATCCCCTGGCATCTTTTGTAGGGGAGAACTTAGGTGATGTGATGGACGACATCGCTGTCAAATTTAGAGATCCCTCCATTAACATTTCAGAGTTTGTGAGTGGGGGCCAAAAAATTATGGTTATAGGTTATCGAACAGAGATACTGTGTGGAAAGTTCGGGGAAATACACAAAATTATATAAACCAATTGTCACTGAATTATGATTTGATCCACAGTATGGTAACAGGTGAACCTGGTCAATGCCTTGTTCTAACTAATGACCACAAGATGGTCTGGGACAAACACCTAGGTACTCTCACAAACGAAACTGCAACTAAAACTTACAGAGTTATGTTTGATAAAGGCCATGTAGATGAGAAATTTATTGTATGGCCTTTTGGCTATAAAGCCTAAATGTTTATTTATTGTATATTCTGTAAATGGGTCTAGAATCTATATATATATATATATATATATATATATATATTTTCAACTTTATGATTTTATTATGACTGAACATTTGTGTGTGTATGTGTGTGTGTATATATATACATACTAGTGGGGTAACCCGTCATAAATGACCGGAGCAAAATTCACAGGCATTTGTGCGCATGCGCATCGTTTTTTTCTTTTTTTACTCCTTTCATTTCAATTTCAGTCGCCCCTCCCACTTTTCTCTCTCTCCCCTTCTACACTTTCCAACTTTTTCCCCTCACCCCTCCCACTTTTCTGTCTCTCCCCTTCTACACTTTCCAAAGGAAGAGTTCAACATATAGTTGACCTTGAGAAAAAAAAAACGGTTCATTTATTCAAATTTATATAAATTCCGACGTGCTTCAATGGTTTTGTACAGTTACTCCACACACACACACACAGACCTGGGATATTATATATATAATATATATATATATACCATATTCTTGTTAATAATTAGCATTTAATGAAAATAATTTGACAAGTAAACATCCAGTTTTTTTACTTTATAATTATGGAGTCTTATATGAATCATATTTATTATAATCTCGATAAACCACAAAGCTACAAGAGAATCAATGCTTTAATGCAATGTATTCATGCCGATAACAAAATGTATACCAAAAAAGAAGTCATGGAGTGGCTACAAAAACAAAATGTTTACACTCTCCATAAACCAGCTAGACAAAACTATCAGTGCAATAAAACTAGAGTAGTCAGCATTGATGATCAATGGCAGGCTGATTTAGTGGACCTCAGCTCTATTTCTAAACATAATCAAGGATTCAACTATCTTCTAACATGCATTGACATTTTCTCAAAATATGCATGGGTTATTCCTCTAAAACGTAAAACTGGAAATGATCTTGTGAAAGCATGGAAAAAAAATTTAAAAACTGTAAACCAAAAAACAACACAGATCAAGGAACAGAGTTTGAAAACAGTAAAGTTTAAGCACTGTTGAAAAAACAAAACATCCTGTTTTTCGTTACACATAGCGATAAAAAAGCAGCTGTAGTAGAACGATTTAACAGAACTTTAAAAACAAAAATGTGGCATTATTTTACACACAAGAATACCTATAACTACACTAATATACTAACATCATAGTGAAAGGCTATAACCATAGTTATCACTGTAGTATAGGCATGGCTCCTGTTGCTGTCAACATGGAAAATGAAACTCAAGTGTATATTAAACTTTATGATTACCCCTCTACAGCTATAGTTCCATCTAAATATAAATACAAGGTGGGGGACCAAGTTCGTATCAGTAAGCAGAAAGCAACATTTGAAAAAGTATATCTACCCAATTGGACTGAAGAAGTGTTTACCATTGCAAACTGTCTTCCTCGTTCACCGCCAGTATATAAAATAAAAGATTACCAAGGGACCATTTTGGAAGGTACTTTTTATGAAGCTGAGCTGCAAAAAGCCAACATTAGTAAAATATATATCATTGAAAAAGTAAATCGAAAAGAAAAACGTGGTAGGAAGCAGTGGGCATTAGTCAAGTGGAGGGGTTATCCAGCATCTATGAACAGTTGGATTCCTGTTTCGGAACTCATTCGCCTACCTGACAACAATTAATGAAAATACAATGATGATTGGAGTCAATGGATGGATGGATGTTGGAGTTACTATGCAATTGCCATAATTTGGAAAAATTACATATAGCATCTTATTTTCATAAACCTTGCTTGAAATCTACAGCATCAAAGAAAATTTATATAAATATTTGCAATCTACAAGCACAGCATGGAAAGGTCTTCACACAGATCAATTACAAATTGGATCAAGACACCTCTGAAGAAGATGTAAAGACTTTAATAAATGAACTTTTTAGTAATGGTGTTGTGACCTGGTGTAGAATCTTGAGAATATTAGCTCTATATGTGGAACTGGTAAAAAATGGCAAACTTACAATAGCAAAGAAATTTGTATTTTTTATGTATGTTGAAATTAAACCATTTTTAATAGATAATGGTGGTTGGGAGAATATGCCATTGTATACATTTAAAAGAATAAAGTGCTCAACATATGTTTTTATAGCTATAGTAACAATGTTGGCATATCTGATGTACTGATTGGCTACTGTGATTAAACTAATTTTTAATTATTGTGAATTATGTGCTATAAATACTTTTGCATCTAGTTCCTTACATCTTATTTACTATTTAGATATTGAAACATGAGCTTCTATGTGACTCTTCCTTCTGATGCATGTATGGATATTTTTCCTGAAAACACACCAACTTATTATCGTACACAGTTGTGTGAGCCATTGAATTTGTCCGGAAAATTGGAAGTCGGTCTTGCAGAAATTTTCATTCCTTATATATGGAACAACATTACCAGTGAAAACAGTGCATTTCTTTTTATTAATCAACACAATTATTATAGAATTAACATTCCTCATGAATATTATCATAGTGTAGATGAGTTGTTAAAGTATATGAATGATTCTATAAAAGAAGTTACAGGGAATATTCAAACAGTACAATTTGCATTTAATAATCAATCACATAAAGTTTCTATTGAAGCATTAAAAAAAGATACATTTGTGTGGTTTGCAACTAAAGGTGCCTTAGATAAAAAAATCACTTCTTGCTGACGCCTTAGGCATTGAAGCATCACATCATTTAAGACTTTTGCCTATTGCTCAATCAACAACCTACACTGCAAAATATTGTGCCGATTTAACAGTAGAATTTACCAGTGTATATGTCAACTAGTGATATTGTTACTCCCCAAGCTGTAGGAAATGCTCGGGCACACCTTTTAAGAGCTGTCCCGGTGAATCGTGCAAGAGGTGGTTTTTTACATTGTGACTACCAGAACCCCCAATCTATGCCACTGAGTCACAACATTATAGATAACATTGAGATTGACTTACGTGATGATAGTGGTAAACAAATACTATTTGAAAGAGGCAAGGTGTTATGTAAACTTCATTTTAAAGAAAGCAGTGCTTGAGGCCACATCATGAGCTCTGCATATGTTGAATACCACCTAAATCAGGCTGGTTATGGAATTGTGCAAGTTTACCATGGATCCCAAATTCATAGAGGTTATGGACTGGGAGGGTGTTTTGCAAGTTTGTTTCATAGTGCTTTACCCTTGCTTAAAGAGGGTGCAGAAGTAGCCAGAAAAGAATTTCTAAAAACAGGTCTTAATGTAGCCCCTGATGCCTTACAAGGTGCTAATATAAAACATGCTGGTAGAGAACAATTTGGTCATACCACAAAATCACTAGCAAGCAGAGCAGTCACACATTTATGCTCTCAAGTTGGTTCAGGACCACTGGCTTATATTCTGGCATCATCACCATCAACCAGTTTAAGACTATCTGGAATATTAAATATTACACGTGGTAAATCTAAAAAATGCTATCGAAACAGTCATCAGCCATCAGCTACTGCCAAAAAAAGAAAAACCATTAAAAAAAACTTGGATTCAGAAAAAGGATATTTTTGATGACTAAATGGCCCATAAGCTTATCCATGCAAAATCAAAAGAAGTATGCAAGTCAGAATTGGATTTATTTTGGGTACCCACAACCCAAACCTAGATTGAAAAAGGAGGATGGACTGCTGTACAACCCTTATCAAACATTACTGATTATGGACCCCTTGAATTTAACATTGTGGGAACATCTGAAGAGTACATTGACTTGGCAAACAGTGAGCTCTATGTCAAAGCAAAAATTTGTAAATCAAATGGAGATCCTCTTGCAGAGGGAGATAAAGTAGGACCTGTAAACCTATGGTTGCACTCTTTATTCTCGCAAGTGGATATCTATTTCAATGATCAACTTGTAACCTCTTCAAGTAACACCTACCCATATCGTGCTTATTTGCAAACGTTACTGAATTATGACAATGACACCTTACAATCTAAACTTTCTTATGAACTGTTTCACAAAGACACAGCTGGTAAATTTGACAACACTGATCCTCTAGCTGCTGAAAATAAAAACAATGGCTTATTTGATAGACACAGATACACAAAAAAATCAAAATCTGTTGAAATGAAGGGCCTTATTCATGCAGATGTCATGCATCTGCACAAATATTTGTTAAATAATGTGGGTATTAAACTTCGTTTTACACACATGCCAAAAATGAGTTTGCACTACTCAGCTCTGATGTTAATTCTGACTATAAAGGCATCATTGAAGATTCTACATTATTTGTATGCAAAGTAAAACTAGCACCTAGTACAATTCTTGGACATGGAGCAGCTCTTGAATGATGTAATGCCAAATACAATCTTACACATACAGAGGTCACGTCATTTGCTATTTCTCAAGGATCACTAAATGCAACAAAAGAAAATTTGTTTTTGGACCAGTTTCCACAAGAATTGGTTATTGGCATAGTTGATTCTCAAGCCTATAATGAAGCCTATAACAAGAATCCTTTTAATTTTCAGCACTATGATGTTAATTTTATTTGTCTTTTTATGGATGGACAACAAGTGCCTTTTAAACCATTAATGCCGAATTTTAGAGAAGGTTCTTATTTACAAAGTTATTCTAGCCTCTATACATGTGTAAATGGTGGATTGCATGGCAATAATATCCTCATTATTGAAAGAAATGATTATCCAGAAGGTTATGCCCTTTATGCATTTAATCTTACACCTGATATATCAAGGGTTAAGTCTATCAACTAGTGAAATCAGGAAATATGAGTTTGGAAATTCATTTTGCAGTGCCCCTTCCACATACTGTGAATGTGGTTGTTATGGGAGAGTTTCAAAACCTTCTACAGATTGATAAAAACCACAGCATCATGTTTGATTACAACAAATAAACATGGATGCACACCAGCTCACACATCACATGTTGTCTGATGCTTGCACAAGAACTTATTTTGGTGGTGTGTATGCTGCAGAAAATATTTTTGCTTACCGGCCAAAATATTACCCCTTCTGCATCATTGTCAATATGAATGAAAGTCATCAGCCGGGCCAGCACTGGGTTGCTTTCTACTTTACAAAAGTGAAACAATGTGAATTTATTTATTCTTATGGGCAACCACCACAGCATTACTACCCTTCATAACCATGAAGGGTAGTAATGCTGTGGTGGTGGTGGTGGTTACTCATCAAAACATACAGTGTAACCTGGGCCTATCATTGTAGACAAGTGCAATCTGAAAACTCATTTACAAGTAGTGCCCACTGCCTATTTTTTATTTCATCACTGTCAAGGAATGTCTGCAAATATGGTGCTATCATTATATTTTACCAATACTAAAGTTAATGATAGAATTGTAGAAGAAGACATGGAAGGACATCTACTTGAAGATATTGTGATTGATCATCATTTTTTTGGTTAACCAAGCTAATTATGTATAAGAAAATACCACAAAGTTTGTAAAATCAAAATTTTTTATTACATTGAAATAAATACATTTAATTTCAAATACATTGTTGTCATTTTTTATTTTTGGAGATATTTTTCTTCGGGATAAAAGGTTTCCATTGTAGTTTTCATTTTATTTCAGCTGCTTTTTGTGGTGTGTGGGCCTGCACAAGATGGTCATGATTCCCAATGAACTTTTTAGGAATATTCAATTGTTGTAGCTCTGTCCAAAAAATATGCCATCCAGGAGAATTTTCAATTTTTTTTGTATGTCAAATCATTCAACAGGTCAATAATATTAGAGTTTTTAATCGATTGTCCAAGATGTAAGAGTTGTAAATTATCATTCCATGCAATAGCTCCTCTGCTTCATGACATTGCCTTCAAAATTCCTTGCACATCTTTACCATATTTTGCAGGGATATCCATGAGAATGTACTTTTCATCGACTGTGCCTTTTTCTGTTTGCTGAAAACTGCTTTCTTTATCTTTACTGTTTTCAAATTTCACAATTATAGGTTCCTGTTTTTCATTTTGATTCCGAATATTTAAGTAGTGATGTAAAGCTTGACCATAAAGTTTAACTTTATCATAATCATTTAGTTTTTCATTATTCAAAATGTCTTGTATGTCCTGGTCCAATTCATTTAAAACCTTTTTGTAATGCTTGAGGGTGCTATGACTGATAACTGATTTACAGGTACTAGGGCAATCTTTTTTGCATGCTCCATCTCAATTCTTTAAAGCTGTTCATAAAATGTTGCCCAGTAGTGGAGATATAATAGCAAGAAGTGAACCAATAAAACCACCTTGCTGAACGAGAAGACGTTTCACTAATGGTGCCACAGAGAGATCTGACATTTTACGCATAGATTTTTTGAATTTAGCCAGATGCTGGAGCTCGGATTTTGTTAGTAGTACATTTCCTTTTATAAGATTATGGCAGCATTTACTGAGGCTATTTAGTAACTGTTCATCTGCATCTTTAAGAAGTTTCTTTCTTTTTGCTGCTTTGCAAGAGGCTAATGTTTTTACAAGGTGGGCACTCTGCATCACATGAAATGAAGGTTTGGGCTTCTTTTTGTAAACCCGTTGTTTTTTTTTTGAGGAGGAGGTAGATGGCATGTCTGATACGATTGGTTATTAAACTCACTTTATCCATGGTTGCTGTTTGTTCTGGTATTTTATATGTATTATTTAGAAGCACATTAGTGTTGGTAATAATTATGACTTCCAGCATTAATAATGTCAAGGCATAGGTAATCATCATGGCTATAACCATATTTTGTTTGAATGCTAAATTTTCATTGAACATTATCATTTTGCTGCTATGTATGCATAGGAAGTTTGTCTTGGTAGTATACCTGTCCGTAATCTAAGTTGTTCTTGAGTTTGCTGTTTGAAGTCAACACATATATAGCCATGCGGTTCTTTAGTAGCGTCATAGTATGCTTCTTCAAAAAACTTGCTCTGACCTGGGTACATTTGTCTGCCAGATATGGCACTTGAGATTGGTCATGAGGATTTTTGAATAAAATCATATAATGGGAATTCAAACTTATAGTATAGCTTTCTCTTCCTTTTGGAAATAAATTTTGCAAAATATAATTATTTTTATATAATTATTTGCAATATATAATTTCTGTGAGGGAAATTAATTTAATTAAATGTAGGTCAAACACGTGTGGACATGCAGGTGTGGACAGGAAATTGAATTGACACATAGGGGTGAGGGTGTTAAAACAAGTTTGAACAAGTTTGGGGTGAGGGAAATTAATTTTAATCAAATGTAGGTCAAACAGGTGTGGACAAGCAGGTGTGGAGAGGAAATTGAATTTACACATGTAGGGGAAGGGGTAAACAAGTTTGAACAAGTTTGGGGTGAGGGAAATTATTTTTAATTAAATATAGGTCAAACAGGTGTGGACAGGAAATTGAATTGAATTGAATTGAGGGAGAATGGGTGGAGTTTAAGAATGAAAAGTGCCCTCTACTTTTAAAAAATACAAGTCTGTTCAGTAGTGATTATATTTTCAGAGAGGCAACATCCTGCAATTCTACTAATGGTGCACCATGGACTTCGAAAAACGATGAGTCTCTTCCATCATGGATAACAACCAGTACAACCGACTCCAGCAAACATCTTGGTAATTGTCAATTTCATTGAAAATTTTGTATGTATCACATTTTGCTGGTAATAGACAATATGATTAAAAATTTCGAATTTATCACAATTTGTAGCTCACGGGCCCACATTTTGTGGCTCGTGGGCCACAAACATGCATGCACGCACAAACACACACAAACAAGTGTACAAAATAATAAAATTTATTTATTTATAAATATTTTATTATTAATTATTAATTTTAAAATGTGACTTGAGGGCCACATTTTGTGGCTCTTGAGCCACATTTTCATTACCATTTCGCATTAAAACATTTTGGGGCCCCCAATTGCCAGCATAACAGCACAGGGGCCACATTTTGTGGCTCATGGGCCACACACATAATTCGTGCCACCAAAAAACAATTTAATTCCACCTAACAACACCCCCCTTTTAACACTTTATGCTCTCATTTGCCACCATTTGGTTTTTGTTTTTTGTACCTAAAAAATTACACCAAAAACACAATTTGGTTTTTTTGGAGTGGGTGGGAGAAATCTAGAAAATTTGCCGACCCCTTTCACCACCATGTTGTTAATTTGGGGGTGACCTAGAAAATTCACCAAGCCTTTTGCCGCCATATTGTTTTTGGGGGTGGGAGGGGTGACCTAAAAAATTCACCAACCCTTTTGCCGCCATTTTGTTTTTCGGAGTGGGAGAGGTGACCTAAATAATTCACAAAACCTGAGTACACCCATATAGACATGGAAGTGATGTCATGAAGGGTTGACAGGCCACCCCCCTTCATGACGTCACTTCTGTGTCCATACGGGTGTACAGTAGTACTCTGCTCATAAAATGCCTTAATCTAGCACCAAATTGAACAAATGTCAAACAGAAAATACAGATCAATTGGTAAGAGTGCCGATTAGGAAGAAACACCAAACAGATTAAAACACCCATTGAAATAAAAACACCTGTGACGACCCAGTTTTGCTCCTTAGAAGGAGCAGGCTAAATCCTATTGTTGTCTGCTATGTCTGCTATAGGAGGCAGTGCGGCAGACGACATGAACCCCAGGTAGGGTCACTGTCCTCCTCCAGGTAGAGTAGCCTGGAGGGGTATATAATGGCAGCCACCATTATATACTGGGAGCGTAGTAAGATCCTGGAAGTGAGAAAATGTGTTTGTTGTTGCTGGAGGCCCAGCCAGGCCTCCAAGATGGATGCCACATCATTGTTCTTTGTTTGTTTTGGGTTCTTCTCTGCTGGCTGAATTAGCCAGCAAAGACTTGTGTATTGTATATCTTGTTCTTTAATAAGTAAGTCTTTATTAAATCTTATATTCTTTACCTACACTGTGTTGTGTCACACATTATTGCGGAAGTCACCGAGGAGAGGGTGGGGGTTCCGGTTTGGAAGTTGCCGCATCACCACCATCCTATTTCCGTCTTGTCGGCCGGTGCTCCACGTGCCGGTTTAATGGTGGACCCATCGAGAGGTCACCGTGGGTTCTTGTCGTGGTTTTGTCGGACAGCCATCTGGCGATATATGGCGTGGCAGACTCGGGTTGGCAGGCACCACCCTGGACACGTCGTGCAAGAGGGCAGCTATTGCTGCCATCCCGGCCCCTGAAGGAGTCTGGATACCAGTAAGAAGGAGCAGTTTTACCGGGGTATTGTAACGGGCCCAGCCGGGTTGTTACACACCAATTTAAACAAACGAATAATTGAATAACCACATTCATCTAGGAATAAGTGTGAATTTGGCGCCTATTCTTTTGAATTTGTTCAATTTGGCGCCTATTCTTCGAAATTTGTTCAATTTGGGGCGTCCTTCGGGTTTGGCGTTTTTGTTCAATTGGCGCCTCCGTATTTAGTCACCTCATAGTTACATGTGCATAGAAGAAGTGTTTCCATATGTAATATTATGCAGATGTATACGTGTATGCAAGGTGCGCGCGTTTGAGTGTTTATTTATGTCAAACAGTGCGTATGTGTGTGTGCGTGCGCGTGTGCGTGTGCGTGCGCGTGTGCGTGTGCGTGTGCGTGCGCGTGTGTGTGCGTGTGTGTGTATGTGTAAAAATGTTTTAACTTTTGAAGATGTATCAAAATGTGCGTTGAAAATGTTTCAAAGACACATGTTTGCTTATATACCGGTACTATAAATATACAGTATATACATACAGTATACACACATATAGAAATGTTATGTTTCAAGTGGCGTCTTTTGTGAAGGGAACAAAATAATGATGATGATAAAGAGGATGGAGACATTGAAGCCATTTCACATTGACAACATATATATGAGCCTGTCGCAAAAAGTTGTCAAATGCAGAAGAAAAATACATTTTCTTTTAAAGCTAACAGCGATAAAATATTTTTTTCTTAAATATACATGTGTTAAGAAGTCACATTTCCATACTTGGCATGTCCCAGAATGCCTTTTTTTGACAATCTAGACAGGTTCTGACTGTTAGCCCTACTTTCTAATCAGAGTTATTTGATTTGAACACTTGGAATGCGTTTTTCTGGTGGGGGAGGGGGTGAAACAATTTAAACTACTAACCTTCCTTGTACTTAGAAGAAAACTAAGCTTAAACCATGCCCTTAGTAAAAAAAAGTCTATAAAAAAGTTATTAAGCTTAGCTTTGCTTAAACTTTAAGCTTAGCAATAAAAAAAATTGGTCAAAAATTGACAGAAGGCTAAAAGGTCTCAGCATGGCGGGCTCAACTGACCCCTTAAAAGTCCTAAAAAGCTTTAAAAAAAATAAGTGAATTCAATAAAAAAATCTATAGATTTAACCGTGTAACATAAATAAAGTAAAACAGATATTTTAGCCTAAGGTGCGTCATCCTTCAGGGCTACCTCGGGGAGGTAGTCATCGTCATCCTTTTCCCTTTAAATTGTGGGAACTAGGAAACCCGTAGGAACGGTAATTCACTAACAACATGCCCGGTAGCCTGGTTCCAACCCCTACAGCCGGAGGTGCAGCTGTAGGCCGCGCATCCAGGTCAATGAGCAGACCTGGATCCCCCGGCAGGTAGCAAGGTTCTGTTGACAAGAGTGTGGAGCGGCACACAATCTCAACAGAACAATCTGGCAGAAGACCAGCCATATCACAGCTGTTAATAACAGCATCTATAGGGCCTTTAAACATGTACAAAAAGCATGGTACAGACTAAAAAAGTATAAAGCTTCATTTTCACAATGATAGTTTTCACGATAGTTGCTGTTGTCATGACAGTAACTATCGCGAGAACTATCACACTATCTCGTTTGACTAGATATAGTTATTAGTACTATTGCGACAGTGATAGTAACTATCATGACTACTATCACCGTGCACATACAAAACTGTCGCAAAAGTAACAGTTGTTGAGTGACCACTTGTAGACAAATATTCACTTTGTAGGGAAATTTGGCTTCTGGAAGGAGAGTGAGGCAACAGTGTTATTGACTCAAACACATTTCTTTAACTGCTAGTGTGTTTCTTGTAGTCAAACATTTCTGTCATCACAGAACTATCACGTGAGAGTGAACTATCGCAACTTTCATGATAGCTATACTCTCACGAAAGAACTGTCGCCGTCAAAACGAGGCTTAAAAGTCGTATAAACTATGCGTCATTACCAGGCAATTAGAAATCGGGACAAACAAAAGTTGGCTCCGCCCTTTTTATGACGAACACAACTTCTAAATGGTTTGTTATGTAGTCTGACGTCACATTCGTGATAAAAGCGGGCTGTTTGTCCCGATTTCTAAATTGTCTGTGCATTGCCTTACAGCATG
Source organism: Brachycybe producta (assembly GCA_036925085.1). NCBI lineage: Eukaryota > Metazoa > Arthropoda > Diplopoda > Playtdesmida > Andrognathidae > Brachycybe > Brachycybe producta. Next base: position 253,777 of record JAUPFP010000091.1, read on the forward strand.
TTGGTGTGTATTTGACATACATTTATACAAATTACATTTACCAAAATGCAATTAACAACTGTTAAATTGCATACATTTCGATTTACAACAGCAGAGAGAGAGAGAGAGAGAGAGAGAGAGAGAGAAACAAGAATGGAATTATACCTCTATTGTTAAATTTGTTCCCCATTCAAGCCTAATGACAAGCTGTTTTTCATTTAGCGTTTTGTTATCCGCACATTTTTATCAAAACTTATCAGAGCTTACAAACATAGAAACGTACATTTTTATACATCCCATTGTAACATCCCCGTTTCCGTAGGGTTGGTAGAGAGATCTCTACTAGCCATCTAGAAGTGTCGAATGGATGTTGATGATTAAGTCTTTCGGTCTATTGGCTCCTGTGTTGCTACTTAACCACCAGGGACACAAGGGTCGGTACCTCAGGAGACCTGTGGTAGAGAATATTGTAGAGATGTCGTCTTACACTCGGCTGCTGGAGACTTCGTTGTCCGGTGGAAACATCGGCTACGTGGCGGCTATAATTCTAAGTCCCACTCCCATAAAATGACTGAGTCCACACATTGAATTCATATGTTGAAAATGCTCTTTTATTCAATAAACAGGGAGTCCTGTAGATTGAGAGATATCGCATCGGTCTTGCTAGGTCTTAAGCATAAAATCCAACTCCACTCTCAATCTACAACCTCTTGTATTTATACTCAAAATACAATGCAAACATCTGATTATGATAACAAAGGCTCCAGGTGTGTCCAAGTCTCTTGGACACACTCGGACCTAGAAGTGAGCTATCACTTCACTAAAACGAAAACATCTATAAGATGTATAAATTATAACAATACAGAAGGATCTTCGTTGATCCTTCTTCAAACGATAACAATACAATTTAATTACGAAAAGGACTTCTGTATCCTTTTCGTCACACTTGACCGGTGTTTCACTGGCCAAAAGTTCTATATCGTCAATTCTTCTAGGAATTATCCTATAAGAATTGACGATACAATTCATTTGCCGTCTTTTCCTCATCCTGTAGGGTAGGGAGGTATCGTCTGGATAACCTCCCGCCCACCCCCAAGCATGAGGTGAAACCCATCGATCAAAGTACTTAAAACTACAGGGTGTTTCAACACAACAACGAATTCTGACGATGAATTCGTTACACCCCCCAACTAGTTTATAAGCACGTCCCTGTGCTTCCAAAAATAAGACCTTGCAAAAATACCCGTTGGTATAAAATTTAGGCATGCAGTAAAAATACAAAACGAAAAGTATAAAAATACTAGAAATGTGTTCCGAATAAATGCAAGCGTGCATAAACAAAACAAGTATGGAAATACTCAAAACGATAAACACAAGTATAAAATAGTATAGTAATAGTATAAGTCCAAGGCCTCTAGTAGTCCAAAATGGCTCATCCTTGAGCAGGATCTTCTTTGCTCCTGCGCAAGTTTCTTTCCAGAAGGATGGCGGTTTCGGCAGACCTTCGGTGACTTTTGCGTTCCTCTGCATGACTGCTGGTCTCGTCAAAAAGGATGTAGGTCCAGGAGACGTTACAGAAGCCCTAGGACTCCCAGGAGCTTCCATATTGCTCCTGGCGGTAGTCTTCGGCTCCGTTACTTTGACGTCGTCCTTGTATGTTGGCCCAGGCTCATGAGGGCGGACATCCTTCAGTTTTACTCGGTTATTTGGCCCATGATGAAAGAAGCTGTGGACTTCCAACCATAATTGATTCCTCAGGCCTCTGTTGAGTCGGTTTCGTTTGACGAGAGGCCTTCGTTGCCTCCAACGCCAAACTCCGCGAACCAACAGGTCTTCTGTGAGACCTGAGTTGGCAATCTCGACTGGAAGGGCAGCCCCCTTATTTTCCATAAACCAGCCATCGTAATCGCACACGATGGTAAACCAAATTTGCATAAGTAAAACAAAACTTTTGATGCTTTCCGTAATCGAGCGATAGAAATTTTCACAATTTTCCACGATGGATGGGTGAAAACTTTTCAAAACAAAAAGATGATGAGAAATAGTGCCTGTACATGTGCTCAACACATGGGCAAAGCTGTCAGTGATGAAGAACATAAACAATAGGACCCGGATCCATAGTGGTGCGAGGCTAGTTGACATTTCACTGAATGTATCCCTCCGCCCACGTGTTTCTTCCATGCTTGGTAGCGTCATTGACCACTCCCTGTTTACTTCCTCATTTGGGACGTCATTTCCATCTGTGGCGTCACTTGCATCGATATCATCGTCCATATTTGTTGTTCCATCGATAATTTCCGCATTTTTCAGCTCCGTTTGAAATTCCATCGGCGAATTTACATCTTTTTCGTCGATTTTCATCGTTTCTTCAGGAATTTCGCTGATTTCTTCCACAAATCCAATGGTTTCCATGGTAAAATTCGTCTTGTTACCATATTCTCTGGTGAATTTCATCGCATCTTCGCCAGGTAAGTATGAGAACTGCTGCTGGTTATCGTCTGCTGCCATTTTTCTTCTAATTTCGACGTTACGGTCAGAATGCTTTCGGATTGCTTTCGTAATTATCTCAATTTCTTCTTCATCCTCAGAAGATTCGATCCAAGCATTTTGGCATCTGCAGTGTCCACAACATCTCTTCTTACGCGAAGGTAAGTTCTTTTTCTTGACAAACGCTGTCATTTCTTTTTCTTTTACAGGTTCCGATTCGGATTCTTCTGGCGATGAGTTACCCATGGACTCCAGGGTGTCTCCAGTCGTTGGAACATTGGGTCCGTCCTTTTGGTAAGTCTCATATAGTGGTCTCAGGTTTGCAACGTTTACAGAGTCCTCCACTAATCTTCCAGCTCGATTCTCGTAACTCAATCGGTATACGGTGTCCGATACTTTCGACACAATCGTATATCCCTGTCTCCATTTCGTTAAGAACTTCTTGTTCTGTCCAGGCCTGATTCGCATGTCTCGTACAAGTACTTTCTGTCCGATTTGGTACTCGTAAGGCTTCTTATGCCTTTGGTCGTAGTACTTCTTTCGACGATCATGTGCTGCTTTCAGGTTCGTCCTGGCTGTTCTTAGTTCTTCTTCTTGGCGCTCTTCCGCCTGTTGTCGAACGTCCACGAGGTTTCCTGCCTCGTTATCCACGATAACTGGTCGTTCTGGAACTAAGGTGTCTACTTTAGTTCTGGGCTCCCTCCCAAACATGAGTCTGTACGGCGTAAACTTTGTGGATGAATGTACAGATGAGTTGTACGATTCCAAAACTTCATCCAGTTTCGTTGCCCAATCAGTCTGGTTCTTCGCAGGAGTCAGATACTTTTTCATAGTCTGAATAATGCTTTTATTCGTCCTTTCGGCGAGACCATTACTTTGCGGATGGTAGGCAGTTGTTGTTTCGTGCTCTATCTTGTTTATTTCCAAGAATTCTTGAGTGTTCTTCGCAACAAACGGCGTCCCTCGATCCGAAATGAGTTTCTCTGGTATCCCGAAGATTCTCTTTACGTCTTTTGCTAGGAAGTTCATTACGATTAGTGCGGTTGTGCTTTTCACTGCTTTAGCAACGCAATATCGAGTGGCGTAATCGACTGCCAACAAGATGTGCTTGTTTCCTCCAACCGACGGTACTAATGGTCCAATGAAATCCATTCCCCAGCAATCACAAGGCTTTCCAATGGGCATTTCTTGAAGGAACCCTTCAGGTTTCTCCGTACCCAACTTGTGTAATTGACAAATCTCGCATGAGCGCACATATTCGAATATGTCGTGCTTCATGTTATTCCAATAAAATCTTTGCCTGGCTCTATTCCAGGTCTTAGTTTGTCCCTCATGACCAGCATCGGGCTCGTCATGGCATAATCTCATTACTTCTGGGATGAGATGTTTTGGAACCACATTCACGAGTGTGGGTACGGAACTTCCGTGAAACACACAAGCGAACAACTTGTTGTCGTAATCGCAAAACAACTTATGAAGAGGTGACTCTGGTTGGTTACGCAACTCCTCACGAATCTTCAAAATCTCTGGGTCCAATTTTTGCTCCACCTTCCAATCCCATTGTAAGGTTACATTAAAGATCACACTGTCATCTAGGTCTTCCGCTTCTGGGATGGCCTTCCAGTTAACAGGCACTCCTGCTGGATATCTCGAGAGGCAATCGGCTTCGATGTGAAGTTTCCCCTCTTTGTAGATGATTTTGTAGTCGTACTCCTGCATTAGCAGCTGCCAGCGACCAAGTCTTCCTTCCAGACGTGCTGCAGTTTTCATGTAGCATAATGCGTGGTGATCCGTCACAATTGTAAAGGGCTTCTGGAACAGGTACGGCCGGAACTTGTTGACTCCATAGATTACTGCTAGGCACTCTTTATCCGTCGTACTGTAGTTCTTTTCCGCGTCCCTTAGAACTCTGGAGACACTTCCAATGATCTCCTTTCTTCGTTTATCCTCTGACTTCTGGTAAAGCATCGCTCCAATTCCGTATCCACAGGCATCAGTATGCATAAATATTGCAGCCTTCGGATCATATACGGCAACCAATGGAGATTTCGACAACATATTCTTTAGCGTGCGGAATGCATTCTCGCAGTCAACGGACCATTCGAACGGTATATCTTTACCCGTCAGGTCTGACATGGGCTTCGCTATGTTGGCAAATCCAGGTACATGCTTTCGATAATAACCCGCCAATCCAAGAAAACTTCTGATTGCGGTTACATTGTCAGGAACTGGGAAGTTCTTTATGGCGACAACCTTATCTGGATCTGGCCGAATTCCATCAGGCGAGATCAGGTGTCCCAAATACTTCACTTCTTGGAATCCAAAGAAGCATTTCACTGGATGCAACTTCAGGTTTGCTGTCCTCAGCAGGTCCAAGATAGTTCTCAGTCTTTCCAAAAATTCTTCGAACGTTCTTCCAAACACTACGATGTCGTCAAGGTAGACAAGGCACGTTTCCCATTTGTGCCCGGCGAGTAGGATGTCCAATGCACGTTGCATAGTGGCAGGAGCGTTTCGGAGTCCGAAAGGCATTCTTACGAACTCGAACAACCCTCGATGAGATGTAAATGCGGTCTTCTCGATGTCGCTTTCTTCCATCTCGAACTGCCAGTATCCACTCTTCATATCCAGCGTTGCGAAGTAGCATGCTCCTCTCATGGAGTCTAATGCATCATCAATCCTCGGTAATGGATAAGTGTCTGCCTTTGTAATCGCGTTCAACTTCCGATAATCTACACAGAAACGGTAGGAGCCATCCTTCTTCTTTACAAAGACGATGGGCGATGCATACGGCGATTTCGATGGCCTTACAACCCCAGATTTCTTCATCTCCTCTAACGTCTCATCAATTACGATGCGTTCCCCAGGCCCGCATCTTCGTAACGTGTCTCGAACAGGTAAATTATCTCCAGTTTCGATCTTGTGTTTGGTCAAATTCGTAGCTCCCAGGTCCTTAGATGAAAAGGCGAAGATCGGTTGGAACTCCTTCAGTAGGATCGTCAACTCTTCTCTTTGATCATCTGTCAGTTCAGGACCAAGTTGAATTTCTTTTTCAAAATCAACGGGTGCTTCTCCGATGTCTCTAAAGTTTTCCTCTTCGGAAACTTTGCAGGCTTGCTCTTCTTCTAGTTCTTCTAGAAGTTCGAAGTGTCCAATAGTCTCGCGGTCTCCAATCCCCACGGACTCCAGTGTGGTATTTAGGAGTTGGACTTCCAGTTGTGTTGTCCCATCCCCTTGTAGCACACTGCTGGCCACAACGATGCCTTTTCTATTAAAGAGACTATCGTTCGTTTCAATCATGAGTACTTCGTTTTCCTCAATGATCCGCCCTGCAGCTACTTTGAGGTTCAAAGCCTGGCCCGGATTTAACGTAATCCTTCCTTGGGCTTTTACGCAGCTTTCCTCTCTAGCTTTTATGGCATAGGAGTTATCCAGATGGCTATTCTGAGCACATCCCTCCTCTTTTAACTCTTTGAAGAAATTCCAGGGAAGGCTACTACGCGCACTTCCTTTCTTCAACAATTCTCGTGTTCCTTCGTAGAACATCTCATTAGCAAAGTAGATCTTGGAGGTCTTCATGGAAATGATGAGATCAAACGCAGCTCCCAGGTCTCTCCCCAGCAGTGCTTCTCGTTTTCCATCTATGATGAGCATCCTTGCCGTTACTTGCTTTCCGTTCAACTCGAACGTTGGCCACAACTGACCAAGTACTTTAATCGGTACCCCTCCCACTGCGCCTAATGCAGGTGCGTTCCGGATTGGTCCATATCGAAGTCCGTACTCTTTGGCCATTGTGCCTGACAAGATAGTGAACCCAGTTCCGCTATCCGCCAAAAATCTAACTGGTGTGCCATCAACCTGAATGGTAATCTTGGCAACACTCTCATCGGGCATAGTATCTCCTACCTCGATGAGTTCGCATGAGGTGAGTAGGCTGTCTACAGTGATTTCGACACTCTTTCGACAACAAGCCCTACTCCTCAATAAATCTCCAACTTCAACGGATTCAATAACTTCGCTGTTCGCAGGGATCCTGCTGGTATCATCTCCTCTACCGATAGCTGCATTTACAATAGCCTTCTTGGATTTCTTAGCATCAGTTTCGGCCTTGCCCCAGGCAATAACATTGGATGTCACATCTTGAGGGATTTCCTGAGCAACATTGCTTATCCCCGGTATACACGCCGCAGAATTCTGTTGGGTCCTTCCCTCAATTCCGTCTGGCACCGCAGAATTCTGTTGGGTCTCTCCCTCAATTCTGTCTTGATTAACTCCAGTTTCCATGGCTTCCACAATTCTCTTTGCTTCCTCCAAGCTATTCGCGTAAACTACCATAGCTTTCGTAGGTGACCAGATGATGGGTTCCGGAAATATCTCTTCGATGATTTCTCCCCTTCGACCAGTATCCTTTCGCAGCTTCTTATTTTTTCGTGAATTCCGTTGTCGTTTTCCATTCGTAATGCCGACTAACAACTCCGACGATTGCTCAGGGAGTCCTTGAGTGTCCAAATCGCATGGTCTCTTCGGTGCTCCAGCATTCCGTCTAGTTTTAGTGACATTGGTAGCTTCGCTCACGCCCCTATTCCCCCCCAACAAAGCTTTGTCCACAATGTTTCGGGAATTGGCGATCGCTGTTTCGTTTCGATTTTGTCGTTTCCCAGAGGGTTTTCCATTCTTAAAGGGCGGTAGGCCCCTCTTTACTGCCACCCTTTCTAGTTTAAATCAGCCGGGTTTTCCTCTCGCAGGAACTTCTTCTGCCCGTTCTCGCTGACGACAAAATACTGCTGGCCATTTTTTCCAGTGGCCATTCCATGTTGAACAAGTCCAACGGTTCCATCCGCAACTACTTTCTTTGGGCAGTTTCTTGAAAAGTGACCCTTCTCGTGACAGTGATAACACTCTACTGTACTGAGATCTTTCAGGGTTTTACTTCCATCTTGCGTTTGCTGACCATTGTAGTTCTTCTTCTGCGGATATCTTTGGTTCCATTTACGACCTTGTTGCTGATTCGAGTTCTGGTTGGTCTTCTGTTGCGCTTGGTTATTTGAATTTGATGGAGTCGAGTTGTTCGTTGGGTCCGCTTGATCTTGAGTAACAACCGCGTAAGAACGTCCTCCGTCCATTACTGCTTGCGTCTGTTTGGCATTTTGGCGTTGGTTATTCTTCTGTGGACCCTTGGAGACCTGGGTCGTCGTTTGTTGACCCATTGTTCCTTCCGGTATCCATAACCCATCAGCCATCAAAACTTCCTCGGTATCCTTGATATATGTCGTGTACAGCTTCAGATTGCTATTCGGCGCATTCTGTGTAGCATTACGTATAATCGGATGAAGTTTCTGCCGAAATTCCACAATCCGGTATTTGTCGGTTACCCCCGGTAACACTTTTCTACTCAAGTCAAGGTAGCGACCCAAAAACTGATTGGTGTCCTCTCCTTTCCTTTGGAGCATGGTATCCAACCTCAGCTTCAGTTGCACTAACTCGTCTCGACGTCCAAATCTTTCAATTAACTCGCTTCGAATGAAGTCCCACGTGGTCTTTCCTCTATTCTCTTTATAGAAATTGGATAACCAACGTACTACGTCCCCTTCTACCGCTTTACGTAGGTAGTAGGTCTTGTGGACGTTGCTCCAGTCCTCCAGATCTGCGATACTCTCGTAGTCCTCCAGAAAGGTGTATACAGACGTCAATCCTTTGAAGGTCTCCAGATTCCGGAGTGGGTGAAGACTCTTGTACTTCCCATCCAGCTCCTCACAGGTCCGATGACGATTGCAAATTGGATTTCCTTCCAGCTCTTCTACGCTGGGATCCTCACTTGTTAGGCTTTCATCCTCTAGCTGGTCCGGGTTCTCTCTCCGTAGAATAGGAGTCTCAGGTAGGCGACCTCTCTGGGTCCCTCCACTCTTCTTCAGCATGAGCGGCATCTGGAATACATTAACCTGTCTTAGGTTTTCAGCGTGGGCCGACGAGGGCTCCCCTTCAGTGTCCAATCCAGGAATCACTGTATGACGCTGAGATTCAGCGTGGGCCGACGAGGGCTCCACTCCGGTATCCATTTCTCGGACTACCGTATGATGCTGAACTGTACCTACACCACGCCCGCTCCGGAGTAACATCGATCCTGATGGTTGCTGGGCTTCGAACCAGGCCATCAGTCTCTCCCGTCTTTCAGCACTTAGATTTTGAAGGATACCTTCAAGTGGATCTTCTCCATCCATTTGGTTTGTATCGTCCTTCTCCCGTGTCTTCGACTTCGATTTCGGTCTGCCTTTCTTTCCTTTACCACCTGGTGTAACTCCGACATCATTGGTATTCTCTACTGGATCTGTAGTGAGGTACCCCGCACCTCCACCATTTTGTAACATCCCCGTTTCCGTAGGGTTGGTAGAGAGATCTCTACTAGCCATCTAGAAGTGTCGAATGGATGTTGATGATTAAGTCTTTCGGTCTATTGGCTCCTGTGTTGCTACTTAACCACCAGGGACACAAGGGTCGGTACCTCAGGAGACCTGTGGTAGAGAATATTGTAGAGATGTCGTCTTACACTCGGCTGCTGGAGACTTCGTTGTCCGGTGGAAACATCGGCTACGTGGCGGCTATAATTCTAAGTCCCACTCCCATAAAATGACTGAGTCCACACATTGAATTCATATGTTGAAAATGCTCTTTTATTCAATAAACAGGGAGTCCTGTAGATTGAGAGATATCGCATCGGTCTTGCTAGGTCTTAAGCATAAAATCCAACTCCACTCTCAATCTACAACCTCTTGTATTTATACTCAAAATACAATGCAAACATCTGATTATGATAACAAAGGCTCCAGGTGTGTCCAAGTCTCTTGGACACACTCGGACCTAGAAGTGAGCTATCACTTCACTAAAACGAAAACATCTATAAGATGTATAAATTATAACAATACAGAAGGATCTTCGTTGATCCTTCTTCAAACGATAACAATACAATTTAATTACGAAAAGGACTTCTGTATCCTTTTCGTCACACTTGACCGGTGTTTCACTGGCCAAAAGTTCTATATCGTCAATTCTTCTAGGAATTATCCTATAAGAATTGACGATACAATTCATTTGCCGTCTTTTCCTCATCCTGTAGGGTAGGGAGGTATCGTCTGGATAACCTCCCGCCCACCCCCAAGCATGAGGTGAAACCCATCGATCAAAGTACTTAAAACTACAGGGTGTTTCAACACAACAACGAATTCTGACGATGAATTCGTTACACCATTATTTGCTTGACATTTCAGCATTACAAAGTTAAGATTAAGACTTCAGATAATAAAAACAAAAAAATATCTCTCATTTTTTATGTAATCGTATATTTATGTATCGATACCATAAATGAAATTTAAAATTCAAAAGTCTGCTGACGCCTCGGTAGTGCAATGGGAAGATCACCGATTGTGGTGTTTATGGTCCTGGGTACAAAACCTGGCGAGATCATGGCTGTTTGTGTTGTCCTGGTTTGACTTGTATTGACCCTTGACTTTGAACTTGGATTTGAAATTAGACTTGTGGTTGGAACATGGCAATTTGTATTAATGATTTGACTTTTGTTTGTAAATGGTCTTTGTATTGAAATTGTCTTGTGAGTCCCTGAATAACCTCGATGTTGATGGGGACGTTAAGCAGCGAATAAAAAAAAATTCAAAAGTCTATACCTTGTATACGCATGCGTTAAATGAATTCAAATTAAATGTGTTTAGGTGAATTATATGGAATCCAGTTAAGGACATGAACCACATAAAAATTGACTATTATTATTTTAAATTGAAATACTAAATCAATATCAAGTTTCTATATTATATTTAAGTATTAACTCAATATTTTCAGATTATTAACTGAATAAATTGAATTCCACATATTGTTTGTTTGTCCTTCACACGGCTCTGTAGAACGTGTTTAATATTTAAATGCATTTAACTGTGTATTTGTGTCGAAGGTATAATACCTAATACACACCTCATAATTTAAATGCATTTAAAAAATAAACGTGTTCTACAGAGAGCCTTGTGTGAAGGGCAAACAAACAATATATCGAATTCAATTTATTCAGTTAATAATCTGAAAACATTGCGTTAATACTTAAATATAATATAATTGACAAAATATTGACAAAATTTTGACTAAATCACTATTGACAAAATATTGATTTAGTATTTCAATTTAAAATATTATTAATAAAGTCATTTTTATTTGGTTCATGTCCTTAACTGGATTCCGTATAATTCACCTAAACACATTTAATTTGAATTCATTTAACTCATGTGTGTACAAGGTACAACAAGATTGAAATAGATGTTATGATGGAGACTGAGAAATATTTTCATACAAATATAACAAAGTGAATGAGTGGCAGCTGAGAATAAATCCGATCGATAAAGCGGATTAGAGTATTGCAATTCGCCGCCATTTGTTTGACCACAGTGGTCACAGGTCTCATCAGTTCATATAGACAATCATTCTGAGAGGTATTGGCACCAATTGGCACCTCGAAAGCCAAATACCATTTTTAAACTGTTTCAGGTTGAGAATGAGAGGTGGCAAAATGAGAATGTGGCTAAATTAATATGGCGGCGAAGTGGGGACAAGACAGTGAAATGACAAGAGGCGTAAGTCACGCAATATAACCTCCTCCCCTTTTATCTATTTCTCATCCAAAAAAAAAACACAAAGGTAAAATTTTATAGACACCTACTTTTTCCACTCCTATACACACATGTTCATATTGCCGCCAAAATGGAAAACAGTTGTTCTGCAAAATTGCTAGGTAATGTGCAAAATCACCAATTCTGTAGTAAATCTGCACAAGAGAATATTGTTTAAGGCTTTGAGCCAATCTATAGACAACGTTTATGAACCACTCGGTGGGTTCCAATCAGTGACCACAACTGAGTACAGCTACAAAGTAGCTCGTGTGAAGAAAGCCATTTAGAAAGTTTATGGTCGGCTGTCAGTACGAGGCCGTTGTTATGACATTGATCACCACCGACATAAAAGCCTGTAGTCGCCACAGCTGTGGCAGGCTTTTCTCTCTTCGCCAATGAGGCTGAGGAAAAACGGTGGCGATGGATTGTGAAAACTTCTTAAGTTGTCTGCTAAAGACGACCGCTATGTATGGCGCCACAAAGTGATCCGTGTGAAGTCAGCCCAATCTTTTCTAAAGATGGCTTATTTAAATACGTGTAGCACATTAATCAGAGTCAGACCTATACTCAAGAAGAACAACTAGCTCTTGAATTTCAACTTGAACACTCTTAGGTCCTCGGCACACAGACGACTTTTTGGTGGTCGATTTCTACTGCAAAATGTTGTTGCAGGTGGTTCACATGTGACTGCAATAAACTGCTATAAAAAGAAGGCGGACCTTGGCACACAAGTGGCTTTTGACGTCGAAAACGACCACAGGTGGGATGTACCCTTCAATTGGTCGGAGCAATTGAAGTTTCGAGCAGTTAAAGGCGTTTTTAACCGAGGCACCCGTGCTCACCATGTATGATCCTGATGGGTCAGCTGTGGTTACAATGTATTCCTATAGAAAGACGCCAGACCTTGACACAAGTGACAACTCAACTTTAGTTTGCAGTCGAAATACACCACCAAAAGTGGTCTGTGTATCAAGGGCCTTATAACAGGGTTCAAACATTAAAAAAAAACCTTTTCCAACCTTTTCGTTTGAAAATCGGCTCCAAATGTTTGCATTGAAGTTCAAGTTTCCTTCTTGAATTTAGGATCTTTACTAACAAATTGATACTTTTTACATTACCTAGTAGTTTTGCAGAATAACTGATTTTTCACTTTCACAGTGAGCAATGGCAGCTAAAAATAAAAAAAGGTAATTTCTACAGCTGAGAGAATTCAGAATATCTTTGCTATTAAACTTCCAGTTCCGCCGTCGTCTTCTGTTTTTTTTTGGAACAATGTAATTCTCCCAACCAAAGATCTAAAGGTAATATAGTAAAAGGGGGGAGGGGGAAACAATCATCAATCCCCCTATCCCTCACCACCTTCCTTTCAACTCCATCCCAGTAGACATATACTACTAGTGAGGAGAGAAAATGTCTCGTAAAAATCCAACTCCGGCAAACAAAACAAAAAACAATGCATTTTTAAACACATAAAAACAAGAAGACCCTGTGCTTCAATTGCAAAATGCAATAACAGAAGATCCTCTTAAAAAGCAAGTTGTGGCTCTTTCAATGGTCTTTTGTCTGGTCTGATCAGAGAAATGTTCTTGTCTCAGCTTTTTAGAAAATGAACTTTAAAAAATTGAGGAATGGTTAAGTTTAGAAAGTAAAAATGTAGAAAAAACACACACGTAGAAAAAATTTTTTTACTGAAAGAGATATTTTATTCTGTTTATTTGGCTGAAAATGGCAGGAGAAAAAATGGAGAAACTGTTTCTTCCTGCAACGCAGAATTACGTGTTATCAATCATGTTACATGTTATTTAGGCGTTTATAAAACGCATCCTTTTTTTATGGCTCCTCTCTTCCTCTTAATTTTGGATTGTTTTCTGTTGTAATGTGCGAGAACCCTTGAACCCAAAAGCTGAAACATATAGCTGAAACTTTATTCTGATTTTCTTTTTCTATTTTCTATTTGTTAAAACGCATGTGTGATTCAGAGTCTTAACGTATTTTAATGTTTTAATTTATTCAAAATAAACATATTTTTCAGTCAGAAAAAGAACCGAAATTTAATATGTTTCATTTGTTCTCAATTTAATTAACATTTTCAACCTGGTAATTGTGATTTTTTTTAAAAATAGATATTCTGTATATGAACATAAAAAATTGATGCATCTGTTCCTTACTTTTCTAGTTTATAACACACTTTTCTTCTTCAAGTTCCTATAACAAAACCTTAGCAATTGCTGATAAACAGACAAATAATAACGTATGATACACTTGAGTGCGTGAAGTTTCTTAAGCCGGTATTACACTAGCAACTTTTAATGCCATAAAATGAGGCAATGTGACATTGCAACTCCCTTGTTTCTAGTGTGATATGACATGCAACTGGATAAAACTTTCCTTTTAACTAGTGTCAAACTCAAGTCTCATTGAGTTGCACATGTTCAACTTTGAGAGACTTTTCATGTAACTTTCTGACAAACAACCAATCAGGCCCGTTTGCCGGAAATGTCATATGTAACAATGAACAAATTTCCGGTTTCATGACTTCCGGTTTAGTAACTTCCTGTTAGTTGATCACAATATGGACACAAACCAAGGGGGCAGACATTGAAGAAAATCATATACGATTTTCACTAAGATTCACAGCAGATCGTGTGGATGGAAAGTCACTTTACTTTTTAGCTACATTTTACTTGGATATCCAGAATAGAATTGACATTTTAAAATTCAATGAAACGCGGATTAAAAGTTAAAATGGCTTCCGAAATACCGTACGAGATTCACCCAAATGTGTCGGCCCCTTGACATAAACGAAGTTTTGAAAACTTGATTGGGAACTAGGTTGCATAGTGTGATATTACAAAGTTGTTACAAAGTTCTAGTTGCAATTCACATCACAGGTTGCATTGCAAGTTGAATTGCATTAGAGGTTGCTAGTGTAATACCGGCTTAAGCGTTTTTTTTGAAAACGGCGCGACTAGCAAGGTATGTATGGATACGCCGTTCATTTCAAACTTCCATTAATTAAGAAAAATAAAATTATTGGAAAAAAATACTGTGCTTATATAATACATAAAAGGCGCCTCATACCTAGCAACCACATTCAGTAGCTTCAAAAGTACTTTAAAAACTGAACAACCTAATGAATTGAATACAAAATGGCGTCATTTATATTTGATTTTAAAATGTGAATCACCCCCTTTCATCCAGGCAATCACACATTACACCAATTTTATATACACTGTAGTTAAGACTGGCTTCACACGCGGACCATTTTGTGGCACCAGCCGCACCACCATAAAAAATGGGTCCTATTTAGCAAGCCGCTGATAACATAGCCACCGTCGCCGTTTTTCCTGCTACAAAATGGCGAAGAGTGGTCAAGGACGGCCATAGGTGGTGACCACCAACTTTTTAAGTGATTTTCTTCACTCGAACCACTTTGTGGCGCTACATATTGGCGACCAATGAGTGGCGCCATCGCGAGGGTCTATATGAAGCCTAGACAAACTGGATTGTACTAACTTTCTTGATAAACCTTTGTTATAACTTAAACATTATTATCAAGTGCCTACAGTGCTTGGTGGTTTGAAAGCGTAAGGCCCGGCGCATATTACGCACAGCCCAGCCCATGCCCATGCCCACGCGTGAGAAAATCTGTAAAACATAGATGGTAGTACTGCGCCGCAAATTGAACCCCAGCCCACGGCCATCCCATGCAGCCTTCACAATCTATGTTTTACAAATTTCCCCACGCGTCGGCATGGGCTGGGCTGGGCTGTGAATGAGTTGGGTTCAATATGCGCCGGGGCTTACTCTGATTATAATTGTATCTTTAAGAAGAAAAAAAAACGAATAGAAATTAGAATGTTTTAGAAACTAGAAGAGTAGCTCAATCACTTAAGGAAAATTTTCATGTTTGACACATCTTTCAAAATAAACATTATATGTGAGTTTAAAAATGACCCAACTTTAAGAAGACATTATGTTTTATTTTTTATATCAACACGCAACTACCTTTAAGTGATTGAAATACCTTTCTAGTATCTAAAACAATTTCTAGTTTTCTTTAATTTTTTTCCTGAAAGAGAGAATAATCAAGAGTTGAAAAAGCAGCTGTTCCTTTAAACCATCTTAAGGTTGTTGTTCCCATTACACCCTAAAAGCCCCGCCTCTTACTCAATGAAGAGAGTGTCTCTTCCACACGCACCCCCCCCTCCCCCCCCCCCCCCGTTAAAACCCCCCAACATTTTCATCTTTCCCATAAAGAGATGTCGTAATAATTTCATACATAGCATTTATAGTTAGTTTATAACAACTACTCCTTTTCTGATATTTTGCCAAACAATACAACGTAAGTGATCCACATAAATGTAGATCTAAAAAAAAACGCATACAAAAGCAACAGGCTGACTACTTGATGGCCAAGAAAAAACATTTAAGTTAAACCGCATTGCAATTTCAAACTAATTAGTCAAAAGCAAATTAAAATGATCCAACATAAATACTTATTTGAATTTAATCTTTTAAGAGGAGATATGTCTTCCATTTTGACTTGTACAAAGCCAATGGGCTACTTTGATTTAAAAAAAGTTCTTAATTATTCTTAAGTTCACTAGAGAGAAATTGAACGTGTATTAGAAATTAGAAAAGTAATTGAAACACTTAAGGTGGCTTTATAAATATTTATTTTATTTATGTCCTTCCAGATAGCGCCATTGTAGTGGCTATTACGGTCTATATTAGGGTCGCCACCTCTAAGGGTAGGTTTATACCAAAAACGTTGCTAAGACTTTGCAAGCTTTGAAGCTCCTAAAAAATTAGCTCACCAAAGCTTAGCTTGTTCATACAAACATGTGGTCTTGCAAACTTCACAATATTTATACCACCTATACACCTATAAAACAGATATATAAAACAATAGAACCCTTCCCCTTCTGGAAGACAAAAGGTGTGACTTGTCCACCCCCCCCTTTGCGTATCCATTTTCTGATTGGTGTTTTGAATTGCTAAGCTTTGAAAAGTTGAACGAGTTCAAAGCTAGCTTCATGCTCTGGCGAAGGCAAAAACCTGAAGCTCTGACGTCATTTTTGAAGCTTCGCATCGCAGGCTGCTTAGCAAGAGAGTATAACCAACCCTAGCCGCGGTTTGAGAAGAATTTATGTTTTTCACGTGAAATAAGGCTTTAAAAATGTACTTTTTTATGGAAAGTTTTTAAACATTTGTTTCGATTTCGTTTTTTTTTTTAAATATATTAACAAGAAAACTCATTTACTATTCTAGTTTCTAAATCACTTTCAATTTCTCAATAAAACAGAATTGACTTTTATGTTTGTAAATTTGCATTTGTACAACCTTCGTTTTTTTTTAATAAAACATTAAGACAGTCATAATGACTTCTAGTTTCTAAAACACTTTCAATTTCTTCTAACTTCTAACTTCTTAAACACAAAATTCAATTTTTTTACTTGCATTTATTTCAACTTCATTTTTAAATATATCAATAAAAAAAACTCAATTACTCTTCTAGTTTATAAAACACTTTCAAATTTCTTCTTAAAGACGCTTCTAAAAAAAAACTTTTTTAAAAAAAATTTGATCATTTTGCAATAACTGTTTATATCCAGGATTTCTAAAAGATACATAAAAAACCCTATACAAAAATCTCGGAAATCCCTGGGCCATGAATCAAAAGAGATTTCTGGCGTTCAAAGCATCAAAAATCCAATCGAAATTCATTCAAATGGGGCTAGCTTTTAGTTTGTAGAACGGAAGCCCAATCATTCAACCATGTTATAGACATTAAATCAAGTGACATAAAAATTTCTATTAAAATGATGCTAAAAAAAATTTAGAAGAGAGAGAGAGAGGAGAGAGAGAGAGAGAGAGAGGGGGGAGGGAGAGAGAGAGAGAGAGAGAGAGAGAAATGATGGTCAGTTGATCCTTATGTAACCCCTAATACTGGACTTACATGTAATGCCCTACGTACAGGATCGCTTATATACAGAGAGAAACATTAAGTGCTACTCGTAAAAATGAATTCAAACTGCCAACACACACAACACACAGTGTGCTAAAGAAGAAGAAAAAAGAGAGAAAAATGTCTTGTCTTAAGTTGCTTTTAAGTCTTTTGACGACACGCGATCAATCACGAAATTCGATAATGGTGTGGGTGAATTGTAGTAATGTAGCCCACCTACCCCACAAAAAAATCGAGACCCAACAACCATCTCCCCCCCCCCCCCCCATCATACTAAGTCATTATAAGACTAGTTCCGGTAAAGGACGTGGTCCGTTTTATAAATCAAGACCATTGTATGCGGCGTGTAGGTGTGTTGATATGTATAATGTATGTGGTTGGATGCGTGTGAATTCACCGCGGTCATTCTAGCTGATTACAGAAAGATTAAACGTGGAAAACTTAAGAATTCTCTAGGAATTTGAAATTAGGTAAGAAATTCGAAGAGATTTCAATTAAAATTTGAAAATCTGTAAAATCATGTATCTGAAATGTTTAAAAAAAGGATGAATTTAAAATCGAGTAGAATCTCCATTATCCGGATCTCGTTAATCCGGACTTCCGGGTAATCCGGACGGCTTTTTATTATAATATACATTTCCTTTTAGTTTATCAGTAATTTTGCCTTTTAATTTCCCGATAGTGAAAAACAGAATTAACGGAAAAAAACACAGCCATTTTCCGGATTAACCGAAATTTTGGAAATCCAAAGGTAAAAAAACACAGCCATTTTCCGGATTAACCGAAATTTTGGAAATCTAGGTCCTGTCCCATCTAGTTTGGATAATCGAGATTCTAATCATTTTATTTTATGATTAATTTTAAAATCCTTAATCGTGTATGCTCAAATAATTATCCTATTTGAATAAATCTCGTGTAATAGCTTCTCTTGTTTAAAGCTACTTATTTTCTTAAATCACAATTTAAATCAAAGATTCAAATCATTTCATTTAAGAAGATTACAGAAGCGTCGGGCGTTTTTTTTATCAGACGACACTATGATTGCAGTGTCTGACGTCACTTGTATTGAATTAGCATAGACATATATATATATACATATATATACATACATGCTTGGAAGTGAGGTTTGCAAGCCATTCCATAAGGTTTGCAAGCCTTTCTATAAAGGTTTGCAAGCCTTTCCGTAAGGTTCGCAAGCCTTTCCGTAAGGTTCGCAAGCCATTCCGTAAAATTCGCAAGCCATTCCGTAAAATTCGCAAGCCATTCTGTAAGGTTCGCAAGCCATTCTGTAAGGTTCGCAAGCCATTCTGCAAGGTTCGCAAGCCATTCTGCAAAGGTTCGCAAGCCATTCTGCAAAGGTTCGCAAGCCTTTCCGCAAAGGTTCGCAAGCCATTCCGCAAAGGTTCGCAAGCCATTCCGCAAAGGGTTCGGCAAGCCATTCCGCAAAGGTTTGCAAGCCATTCCGCAAAGGTTCGCAAGCCATTCCGCAAAGGTTCGCAAGCCATTCCGCAAAGGTTCGCAAGACATTCCGCAAAGGTTCGCAAGACATTCCGCAAAGGTTCGCAAGCCATTCCGCAAAGGTTTGCAAGCCATTCTGCAAAGGTTCGCAAGCCGTTCCGTAAAGGTTTGCAATTCATCCATATGGTTTGCAGGCCTTTCCGTATGGTTTGCAAGCCTTTCCATAAGCCATCCTGAATTTTGTCTATTGCCTAGGAAATTCTGTATTTAACACATTGCTTGAAAAGTTAATGATTTTGCAAATTGCCTGAAAAGTTAGTCATTTTAAAGATTGCCTGGAAAGTTTGTGATTTTTACACATTTTATGAAAAGTCGATAATTTTGCACATTTTATGAAAAGTCGATAATTTTGCACATTGCCTGAAGTTAGGAATTTTGCACAATGCCTAAAACTCAATTTTGTCTATTGCCAATTGTCTATTGCCATATTAAATTCCAGATTTAACACATTGTCTGATAATTAGTATGCATGTGACCTAAATTGCTAAATTTTGAATATTTACTAGCAAAAGTGTGATTTTGAAGATTGCCTAGGCATTTTATACATAGGCCATAACATACATATTTATTAATATATACACACACACATACATATATATAAATAATAGTGAATATGATGTCTTGTTCAAAAATAGCATTGAATGTGACACTACATACATCCTTGGATATATTAGATGGCATGATGTTTCTCTATATAGAAAATACATTATTATTCTTTTTGTAATGTCTCCCTTGTTTATAAAATGTAGGCTGTCTGTTTCCATGGCAACCTACCAACTATGTTGAGACATAGCCTCCTATCAGGAGTTATGAGAGGCTATAGTTGAGAGGAATACAATTGAAATTTTATGCCGTCTCTTCTTTTCCTTCTTGCTGTTTTCTAATTTTTAAATTTACCCATCTCACCTTTTAGCAGAAAAATGGCTCCAATTTTAAATTTGACAGTTACTATTGCGATACTATAGACTCTATAGTAACTCTATAGCAAATGCCCACAACTTGAAATTTGATGCCAATGGTTTTTTTCATGAACTTGAAGGTAAGTTTCTAAGGTTATATATGAATATTTCAACATGAAATTTTAGATATTTATAAAACTCCACCAGATCTTTTAGTTGGATTGAACAGATTTTTTCTAGCATGCATGGAAGTATAAAAAATTAAGTTTTTGTCAGCACTTACACCCACCAAAAAAAACATGGCGGGTCAACATTTTGCAGGTAAAACATAGTTTTCATAACAAAATACAATAAGAGAATATACATCCATTGTAGCCCTCTAATGCATGTGGAAGTTGAGAACGATAAGGGTCAAGTTAAAAATAGAATCTGGGTACCTATGAGTACCGAGTGGCCCAGAAGCTACAACAAAATACAAGGTGCAAACAAAGTTAAAAGACCCAAACTAAAATGGTGCTAAATTAATAAAAAGTGGCAGGTCTGAAACATTGAAATATATATATATATATATATATATATATATATATATATATATATATATATATATATTATAAGCCCAGTCTGTTTTTTACTTCCTTCCTTCATTCCCTGTATGTGTAACACTGTACAAACAAGAACAAAAACGTGTAAGCACATCAGAATTTATATAAATTTAAATGAACTGCTTTTTTTTTTTTCTCAAGGTCAACATTTTCCTGCACTCTCCCCATCCAGAACACCATGATACTAAATTGGAGAGAGGAAAAGGTTGGAAAGGGAAGGGGAAAATGAAACGTGAAGAGAAAGTTAAGGAGAGAGAGAAACGTGAAGGGATAAAAGGGGGAGGAGGAAACTGAAATTGAAATGAAAGGAATAAAAAGGAACAAACGACGCGCATGCTCACACCAGAAAAAAATGAAAAGCTCATTTTCGCTTTCAAATATAAAAAGGGAGGGGATAATAGTAGCAAAATTAAACTAGAATTTATCACAGGCAATTGTGTCCAGCATTAGAATTTCTTTTGCTCCGCCCTTTGATGAACGTCACCAATTTCTAATTGGTTTGTTACTTGGTCTTACGTCATAAAGGGTGCAGGAAAAGAAATTCTAATGCTGGGCACAATTGCCTGTGAATTTGGCTCCTGTTATTTATGATGGGTTACCCCACTAGTTATATATATGATATCCCAGGTCTGTGTGTGTGTGTGGAGTAACAAAAACCATTGAAGCACGTCGGAATTTATATAAATTTGAATAAATGAACCGTTTTTTTTCTCAAGGTCAACCATATGTTGAACTCTTCCTTTGGAAAGTGTAGAAGGGGGAGAAAGAGAAAGAGAGAAAAGTGGGAGGGGGTGAGGGGAAAAGTTTGGACACTGTAGAAGGGGAGAGAGAGAAAAGTGGGAGGGGTGAGGGGAAAAGGTTGGACAGTGAAGAAGGGAGAGAGAGAGAAAAGTGGGAGGGGCGAGGGGAAAAGGTTGGAAAGTGTAGAAGGGGAGAGAGAGAAAAGTGGGAGGGGTGACTGAAATTGAAATGAAAGGAGTAAAAAAAGAAAAAAACGACGCGCATGCGCACAATTGCCTGTGATTTTGCTCCCGTCATTTATGACGGGTTACCCCACTAGTTTAAAATACAAATGCAAACAAAAGAATGAAAAGAAGGAAACACAAACACTTGTCTGCTACAAATGACACACAGATTTTTGAAAGTGAGGGCCAGTTTTATTGTTGAGAAGTCAGAATGACACATGTCACACAATAAAGAGAAGAAAAAAACCACAAAGAGTCTGTGGTTTTCGTTCAAAAACTGCTTCAAGGGACAATGTGTACTGCATGAAATAGAAGCATTTTGAAAAGTACTATAGAAGTCTGAACTGCGCATGTGCTCGTATACAAGTTTACTATCGATAATACATTTTGTGGGCGTTGGTGTGCATCCTACATGTTTCCGGATGCTACTTTTCTGTTTTCTTTAAGAATACTAGCTGTTCCTTTAGTTCAATGATACAGTCATTAATGGCAATTATTATGAAGGTGTGCTATTATTCTATCACTAGTGGGGTAACCCGTCATAAATGACGGGAGCCAAATTCACAGGCAATTGTGCACAGCATTAGAATTTCTTTTCCTCCGCCCTTTTATGACATCAGACCAAGTAACAAACCAATTAGAAATTGATGACGTTCATAAAAGGGCGGAGCAAAAGAAATTCTAATGCTGGGCACAATTGCCCGTGATAAATTCTAGTTTAATTTTGCTAGTATCCCCTCCCCTTTTTATATTTGAAAGAGAAAATGAGCTTTTCATTTTCTCTGGTGTGCGCATGCGCATCGTTTGTTCCTTTTTTACTCCTTTTATTTCAATTTCAGTTTCCCCTTTTTTTCCCTTCCACGTTTCTCTCTCTCTCCCTGTCCCCTTTCCAACCCCTTCCCCTCCCCTCTCCAATTTAATATCACGGGGTTCTTGGATGGGTAGAGCGCAACATAAGGTTGACCTTGAGAAAAAAAGTGGTTCATTTAAATTTATATAAATTCCGATGTGCTTACCCGTTTTTGTCCTTGTTTGCACAGTGTTACTAACACACGGAAGGAAAGAAAGATAGACGGGGCTGAATATATATATAAAATGTGTGCTGATTGTTTTACAGCCAATTAAGCTGCTAGGAAAGCTTGGTGAAATTCATAATAAAGACTTAAATTTTGTAACAAAACAAAAATAAAGTCCAACCAAGAAAGCTTCATAGTGTCCCCAGCCCAGCCAGGCCCACCCCAGCCGGCCCACAAAACATATAACCTGGGTTTTTATAAAGCTCATAGGTTGGCCTTTTTCAAAGCCTATAGCCCAACAGACCCACACATAGCCTCTGAGCTTTTTTTAAAAAATTCTTCCTGCCCAATCCCAGTTCAAGGTAGGTCCATGTGCTTTATATCTATAATTGTACATGTATATTTAGGTCTCTAAAGGTTAGACTGCATATTTGGTTTTCTGCAGTTTTAAAGCTATTGCTTGCTGCTGATTTCTTCAACAGGAGAGTTAAAAGCAACAAAGTCAATAACTGATAACAAAAAATGATAATTGATAGAATTTGATTGGTTAGTCGGTATTTAAGCACCAATGTCCTGCTGAAAATACCAAACCAAACCAAAATGGAAGCTTAAAAAAAGCAAGCAGCAGCATCAGTTTGCTTAACTGGCAAATTTGTAAATTGGCAAAAAAAGCAACGCAAACCTTAGCTTTAAGGTAACAGAAAGCAAATATTACGCAATCTGGTTTCATTCACACCTGAAATATTAGCAAACAAGCTAGTACTACTAAGGTAGCATCGTCAATACAACAAAGACAGGCATTACCAAACACAGTCTGGATTTATTGTATAGCACCAAAATGGTCTTGTTTTTATTACTCTGTGTGGGTTTGGTTTGTTAATGTCCAACACGTATAAATGCCAACAAGTACATATATATAATAAAAAAACAATTGATTTTGCACAGTTGGAATTTCAATTCATAGTTGTAATTCTAATGTTTTGTGGTCCATAAAGGTGTGGTCAATAAATTGCAGTACAACTAAACTATATACATAGGAAAATGTAGAGAGAGAAAAACTAAAAATACAAACACCGATCAAACATGTTTTTTTCTTTATTGATTTGTAGGAATATTCAAATAAGTACATTAGAAAAACAGACGCGAAAAAACTATTTTTTTTTACTTTTGTTCTTTTTTTGTGTTGAACTTTCTCTCTCTCTCCTTCTCTTTCTTTCTCTCTCTCTCTCTCCTTCTCTTTCTTTCTCTCTCTCTATCTCTCTCTCCTTCTCTTTCTTTCTCTCTCTCTATCTCTCTCTCTCTCTCTCTCTCTCTCTCTCTCTCTCTCTCTCTTTCTCTCTCTTTCATATTATTTTAATGTGTTGGATACAGACGATCAATTCTGACTTGACAATTCTGACTTTTCAAATTTAAAAAAAAAAGCAAATTCGAAAAACTTAGTGCAACTAATTTGTGTTTTTTATTTCGCATACTAAAAGGTTTTTACAAAAAACAAAAATAATATCGTAAAGTAGATTTCGAAAACCAGGTCTTAAATTTTTTCGTGTTAAAAAAAGAGATTGTATACATGCTACATTCGTAATAAGAAGCTCGTGACGTCATAGGGATTGTGCCAAAAAATTTAGTATTGTGTCATTTTACCATGATTAAAAAATACACCATAGAAAATACTCGTGTAAATGCAAGTTAGATGGCGCCCACCTCCACAGGTGGCGTCAAAAAGTACAGGCAATTAGAAATCGGGACGAATAGAAGTTGGCTCCGCCCTTTTTATGACGACCGGCAACTTCTAATTGGTCTGTTATGTGGTTCGACGTTGAAAAGGGCGGAGCATGTGACGTCAGACTACATAACCAACCAATTAGAAGTTGCGTTCGTCATAAAAAGGGCGGAGCCAACTTCTCTTCGTCCCGATTTCTAATTGCCTGTCAAAAAGTCTACATTCAATTTCTGTCTGAACATATTCATGTCTATTTGATGTAATAAAACAACATAAAAATACAACAAGACCTGCCCCCTTGAAAAAGATCAATGCCTGAAAACAGTAGTATCTTGCTGTATGTTTCATTGTAACCACTCAGGGGAATGATTCTACAGTTTCGATTTAAAAAAATACTTCAAAGATTTTTTCGTTAACCATTTATAAACGAAAATACTTTAAATTTATTTGAGCAGATTTTATTTACTATTTGATACTAATTAACTTAAAAGTATTTTTTTTTAAATCTAGACTCATCATTTAACTCTAGTTATCTAATTCAACAGGTAACATACAACTGCTCTAAAAACTAAATACAAATTAACTTTGAAAGTTAATTCAGTTTTATTAATGTTTAAGAGGACTCCATAAAAAATACTTTTGCAAATGCAAGGTAGATGGCGCCTGCAACCTCCATAGGTGGCAAACTACACTACTCGACAATTAGTTGAAATGGAATGCAACCCTTTTAGCTATAAAAGTGCGTCCAAAACAACCTTCATTATCAGCATGTGACAAACTTACCCAATCACACAATTATAAGTGAAGAGAGAGAGAGCACGTGTAGAAATAGCGACAACGCAATTAAATGTTTGCCACGTGAAAAAAAAGGAAAGTGAGTCAGACTTGCAGAGTGTCAGTACATTTCTATGAGAGGAGGGCTAGTAGCGCCATCTAACGCTCAACACACAAAATAAATGATCTACTTGCATTCTTAAATTATTGAGAACGTTTTATATAAGACTAATAAGTAAATGAGGACCAAAAAGAAGACAATTCTAAATTTTACTTCAATCCCAATGACGTCAAAGGCTTCTTTTTACTTTGTGTTAACTGATACTTTTCTTTTTTTTTAAACAAAAATAGCCAGAACTAGCTTGAACTGTCTGTGACAATCCAGAATTAATAACCCGAGATTGCTAAGCCATAATTGTTCGTCTGCAACCAGCTTAACAACAACAACATGAAAAAAAAAATGAAAAACATACTGTAGACAATAATAAATCAGATGTTGTTGGTTTTGTTTTGGCTTTTTGGTTGCTATGCTTACTATTTTGTTATAATACCAAGGAACATAGGGGATTTTGTTTTCTATTTACAACATGTATTTTTTTAACGTCCGGTTAAACAAAAAAAAAGTTACATGAAAACCAACGAAAAAAAAGCATTTATTGAAAACCTTGTCTATTTTTTTCATATAAAAATGATTTTTTTCTTTTCTATTTGAGATAAACAAGAAAAAGCTAAAAAGAAAGTTGGAAAGAAAGAAAAACATAAACAGAACCACAAATGGATCTAAACACATTTTTTGTTGTCATTTCTTTTTTTGCTTTTATGATCTTGTGAAGGTGGAAGATAATGAAGTACAAGATAAGAAAACTAATTGTCAGTGTACCATAGCCTTGGGGGGTCCCTCGTACCCCAAGTGCCCGTTCTTTGCCAAGACCACAAAAAATCAAAGTCATATCCTGGTTCCGAAATGGGTGGATGAATACTCGTCCATACACGGTCCCTAGGACATGGGTGCACCTGTGAAGGTGTACATAGGCCCTAGGTATAAAACTCCATGTTCCGATATATTCTGGGTTCATTCTCTGATATCAAAATAATGAAATAACTCATATTATGGTCCGGTGGCTAAACACGCCACACCTTGTAACTCTTCTCTACTTTATTATGTTTTGATGACTGTACATAATAAAGCACATATAATCGACAGTGTGCATTCATCTCGCCTGTCTCTACTATTCTTTTCCAACATTGTTGAGTCAACGGAATACCAAGAAGAATGACCCCAGCACCATTAGGACTGATCAGGTTGTATATCACTCTCTCTCTCTCTCTCTCTGTCTCTCTTAGTGAACAGCTGTATCCACTCCTACTAAGAAAGTCTACACCTGAGGCCCGTAACAAGAGCTCTACAAACCTTGTCTATTTTTTAATATAAAAATGAATTTTTTTCTTTTCTATTTGAGATAAACAAGAAAAAGCTAAAAAGAAAGATGAAAAGAAAAAAAAAATGTAAACAGAACCACAAATGGATCTAAAATATTTTTTGTTGTCATTTTTTTTGCTTTAATGTTCTTGGAATGTAGAATATAATGAAGTTACAAGATAAGAAATACCAATGGTCAGAGTGCTCAATATTGTGTGAGCTTTTGACGTCGACTTTATTTTTCTGACCAACTTGTAGATGTTCTTTTCTGTAACTCGTCACTTCTCTGCATCGCGCGGTGCCCGCACGGAGAAACTTTGAGCTACAGAAATAGTTGGATGGCGATGGATTGCGATCGTCCTCGTGCATGGGGGTGAAATCTGTGCAGAAGGATGGTGGCCATCCTGTTCTCTGTCGACGCTGATATACATCTCCTCCTGTTGATATTGACCATCAGTAGAAGATGTTGTAGCTACATCAGGATCGGTATGTGCTATTTTACCTTGTGGTGTCTCCGGCCCCTGTAGAGAAGTTATTAGTTTCCAAACATAGAGACAACGCAGTTTCTTGTTGTAACACTTTTATTCATCTTTGCAAAGATTACAGATAAAGATTACAAAGATGAATATTGTTTATCAAAGGTGCGTCCTCATGCCCATGAGGTGGTTCGGAATAATCAACGTAATACAAATTTAGAGCAAAGACAAGGACGCGGAACAAGGGGAACATGGTTCTTTTATACCTTGGACCTGTGTACACCTACGAGGCTAACCAGGTCCAAGTGACCATTGTTCTAAGTGTATTACTCTACGCTTGGATTTGAGTCAGAGGTGTGAGTCAGAGAGGGGAAGGGGACGAGCAAGAGTTGTTTACCCCTAAAGCCATAGTTTTGGTGGGATCACAAGTTGCCAGGTGTTACAATTGTATAACAGTCAATTAGAAATCGGGACGAGCAGAAGTTGCCTCCGCCCTTTTTATGACGACCGGCAACTTCTAATTGGTTTGTTGTGACAGTCATTTAGAAATCGGGACAAACACAAGTTGGATCCGCCCTTTTTATGACAAACGGCAACTTCTAATTGGTTGTTATGTAGTCTGACATCACATGACCTGCGCTTTTCAACGTCGAACTGCGCAACAAACCAATTAGAAGTTCCCGGTCGTCATAAAAAGGGCGGAGTCAACTTGTGTTTGTTCCGAATTCTAAATGCCTGTTTTGTTGTGTGGTTCGACGTTGAAATGGGTGGCGCATGTGACGTCAGACTACATAACAACCAATTAGAAGTTGCCGTTCATCATAAAAAGGGTGAAGCCAACTTATGCTCGTCCCGATTTCTAATTGCCTGTTTCGAACTATGGTAATTATTTTTGTCAGGTCATGCCTAGTTCTCACAACCTTCATGTAGCTCAGGCTAAGGACTTAGCCTATGTATAAGGGTTGTGAGAACACACACTAGATGGTGGTCAATGTCAAATGTTAGCTTTGGTTAGGTAGCCTTGGTTACCCATATGTAGCCTACACATTATTTAGTGTGAATGCAAGACAAAGTTAACTTGATCATATGCCACCTGGTGGTCATAAATCTGAATAGAAAATGGCGTCATTCATTTTCTATTTCCATTGTTAGATGTTTCAGTCTGTTTGTTAATTTATTAAAATAATTTAAAATTATCAATTGATCTTTATTTAATAATTACTTATTTCCATAAACTCTAAATCATCAACCTACTTACCATTAAAATATGTTGCATTTAGTGTGTTCAATGAAGACTCATGAAATTCAGTTTTGTTAGTATGGACAATATCAGCCATTTTGCCTCCAATTATGTATACATTATGCAGGCTATACACAGCACAATGTCCACACAATGGCCAGTGCCAAATTTGTAAAAATGAAATAAATATGCTGTAGTCAGCGCCACCTTTAGGCAGGTCACAAAGCCCATATGTAGTTGCTCACATGTGAACACAGTCGTTTAGCCAAGGCTATTTTAGCCCGAGCTACAGGAAGGCTGTGAGAACTAGGCATCAGAAACAAAATAAAGAAAAACTTGAAATGTGTTTTAGAAACTAGAAGGGTAGCTCAATCACTGAAAAGTAATTTAATGTCTTTCAAAATAAGCTTTTTTATGAGTTTCAAAATGACCGAACTTTAATTTAAGCACACAATATTTTTTAGATTTTGTCTATGAAAGTTTATTTTGAAAGATATCAAACATGAAAATACACTTAAGTGATTGAGCTACCCTTCTAGTTTCTAAAACACTTTCTAATTTTTCTTAATTTTAATTCACTTTTTAACCATCTTACTGTAACACCCTGTATAATACGTTTTCTATGTTACCATAGCCTTGGGGGTCTCTCGTAACCCAAGTGCCACATTTTTTCCCCTCCTTTTCCTCTCAAGAACACTAAAGAAGTAATCACATCCTGGTTCCGGTAGCGGCGGGTGAATACCCATCGATGCATGGTCCCTAGGTCATGGGTGCACCTGTGAAAGTGTGCACAGGCCCTAGGTATAAAAGTCCGTGTTTCGATATATTCTATGTTCATTCTCTGATATCGAAATAATGAAATAGCTCTTATTATGGTCCGGTGGCTAAACACGCCACACCTCGTAACTCTTCTCTTATTTTATTATGTTTTGATCACTGTACAAAATAAAGCACGTATAATCGTACAATCTGCATTCGGCTTGCCTGTCTCTACTAGTCCTTTCCAGCATCATCGAGTCAACGAAATACCAAGGACAACGACCCCGGTCCTTTTAGAACTCAGGTTGTATATCACTCTCTCTCTCTCTCTCTCTTTCTCTCTCTCTCTCTCTCTTAGTGAACCGCGGCATCTGCTCAAACTAAGAGAGTTTACACCTGAGGCCTGTAACAAGAGCTCTACATTGCTACATTATGCTGATTTTAAAGTGTAAACATTCCTCTCATCCTCCAGAACTTTTGTCTTTCAAGAGCAAAATTAAAAGAAACTTGTTATGTGTTTTAGAAACTAGAAGGGTATATCTTTTAAAATACGCTTTTTATGTCAAGTTTGAAAACGACCTAGCTTTAAGCAGACAATATTTTTTAATGATATCAAATATGCAAATACAATACAGCTTATCCCTTCTAGTTTTTAAAACACTTTCAATTTCTCCTTAGAATA
This sequence comes from Brachycybe producta, assembly GCA_036925085.1. NCBI lineage: Eukaryota > Metazoa > Arthropoda > Diplopoda > Playtdesmida > Andrognathidae > Brachycybe > Brachycybe producta. The sequence continues at coordinate 282,948 of JAUPFP010000091.1, forward strand.
TAAAAGATTTTAACTATATATGACATTGTAATACTTGTGTGTATCCCTAATCCTTAATTAATTATATAACAAGCACTCGAGTGAGCTTAAAAAAAAGTTTAGCCTTAAAAGGTTTTCATCATTGTATTCCTTAATATGTATTTTTCTTTTTTTCTGTTTTTGTCGTCGTCTTAATAAATAATACATACAAATGTATATCAATTAATTAATTGTGTGTTCTTTTGTGTTCACTTGTAGGTCACAGCAACCATGACAACGTTTATTACAAAGATACATTATTTCCTCCCTCCCCCTCCATTGTTATCAGTTTTGTGTCTATAAAGTAGGGGAAATCGTATTACGCTATAACGTTCTCTGAAGAGCCTTATACCTAGTACACACCTGATGATTATTTAAATAATAAACGTGTTCTACAGAGAGCCCTGTGTGAAGGGCAAACAAACAATATGTCGAATTCAATTTATTCAGGTTAATAATCTTAAAATATTGAGCTGATACTTAAATATAATATAGAAACTATTGACAAATTATTGATTTAGTATTTCAATTTAAAATATTAATAATAAAGTCAATTTTATTTGGTGTTCATGTAATTAACTGGATTCCGTATTATACACCTAAACGCGTTTAATTTGAATTCATTTAACTCATGTGTGTACAAGGTATTAGAGTTGAATGTACCATTAGACGTGGTCAATTTTTTGGTTCCAAACTTGTTCTAATGGTTATAGCAACCAAAACGTCAATTCGAAAACATCAGGAAATTGCCATAATACCTAAAGAACATATTGAAGAACTAGTGGGGTAACCCGTCATAAATGACGGGAGGAAAATTCACAGGCAATTGTGCGCATGCGCGTCGTTTTTTCCTTTTTTTACTCCTTTCATTTCAATTTCAGTTTCCCCCTTACACTTTTCCACCTCCACATTTCCTCTCTCCCCTCTACACTTTCCAACCTTCCCCCCTCTCCTATTTAATATCATGGTCATATAGTTGACCTTGAGAAAAAAAAAGCGGTTCATTTATTTATTTAAATTTATATAAATTCCGACGTGCTTCAAGGTTTTTTATGACACACGCACCCACACACACACACAGACCTGGCTTCATATATATATATATATATATATATATATATATATATATTAGGGTGGCCCTTAAAAATTAAATTTTAAAATCGTTTTGTCTGACCCCCTCAATCTGTTCTATATTGAAAATATCCCATTAAATGCAATGGTAACGCAATGATATCGTACTGTATTTACATTTAGTATTAGGTTAGTTGCGCTTGCTGAGGCTGCCTTTTCATTCAGCTGAGTAAATCTCGGCAATTGTTGTAGCGTACCGTACTGTTATTGTATGCTGCTATTGTATTGCTCAAGGGGAATTCCCTAAAATTGTGAGCTTCTGTTTCTTTCTCCTAGCAACAACTAGAAGCGAGTGAGCTAGTGAGTGAGCACGATATAGGAATCTCCTAAAATTGCAGCAACACACTATTCTTGACCCGTTGGTTATTCGAGAGTTTCGTTTACGGTATGTGAGAGTGGATGGCGAAAGTTATTTATGCCAATATGATCTGGCTTTTTGTGACCAATTTCGAATGACTCTCATACCAAGTTATTGATGACCGCGCCACTATCTGTGGAGGTGCCTTTGAATGACTTCAACCTGATGGGACAACTTATCATTTACCCTCAAACAGATGTTTCCAAAGAGATGGGCAAAAAACTCGGACTCCACCTATGGTATCTGTTTGAGGAACTGGTTGGATTGGCTCTATTTGATTCTAGAGTTCCTCGAAAGTGTAAGAAACTTATACTTGCAGCCATGGACGTTGAAGCTCCAGACAATCTACCGAAGCGCCCTAGAGTGGAACGAGATGCGTTTCTCAGAAGCAGGGGTTTGGAACAGTTCTGCACAACCAACTCTAAGAGACTGTTCCAACAATTGGGATTGCATAATGCATTCCTATCAAAGGATCCTTTTCAGTGGGAAGATGATGAGTCATACAAGGCATCTGTGGCTATTCTCAGAGGGCTGGCTGTCGTCAATGACAGGGCTGAGCGTGGTGTGGCACTCATCCACGATTTTAACAAAAAGTTAACGAAAGGGGAGGAGCAGTTGCAGTTCCTGCTGCAAGTCGTGTCAGACCATGAGCGGAAGTTTCCGGACTCTTCAAGAACTCTCTCTCTTGAAACATCATGCTAAAAATTAGTCAGAAGTTGTGTAAAAATTAAAGTGCATGATTTGAAATGTTATATCTTCAAAAACAATATTGGTTTGTTCCTGAAAGGTTTTTGAAAAATATTAAATTACTTCTTAGTTTTCCTAGAATAATGGTAAAATACTATAATAGGTATGATATATGTGAAACCCTAGGGGTCCGGGGGCCACCCCTAAATATTATCCGAATTTAAAAAAAATTTGCACAATGTTTTTTTATCATAATTGGAATAATTTGATGGGGTCAGACAGTTAAATTAGCATGTTTTAATTCTTTCTCATATAACAAGGGCCACCCTAATATATATATATATATATACATGTATATAGAATACATACCAGTCATTTGCAGTGTCTAACGCTAGGCTACATTTTAGACGAACATACATAGAAATAAACAAAACATAGAAACACTACATAAAAAAATGTCGACACCATTATGAAAATATTCAAGTTCCATTTCAAAACTAGAATGTGTGGCAACCTGGTCTGCTCCAATTTTAATTTTGATGGAGCAGACGAATTTCCCTATGGTGGTCTGCCTGACAGCTACAGTAGGCTGTTGGGACGGACGCCATTTTGGTGCCAGCAGACCTCTCACCATGAAGTCTATGGGTGAGAGGTCAGATGTGACCTCTGTCCCCTCCAGGTGGAGTTGCCTGGAGGTTTCCTGTGGCCTAGTCAACCACAGGATCTGGGCAGTTGGTTGAAGGCATCTGATGTGACTAGACCTGTGGGTGGAGGTCAGGGAGACCTCCACTGGCCAGCAGTTTCATCTCTTCTGTTTTGCTTTTGGCCATTGTGCCTGAGTTGTATATCTCTCTGGTCTTCGTATTTCCCAGCCAAGTGCTGTAAATATTGATCTTCATCGTAAGTGTGATTAAACACTTTTATCTTCACTTACTTTGTGTCCGTGTCACTTTCTTGGGGAGTTACCGCGAGGGGGTGGGTTTCTGGTTGGGGAAACTCCACCGTCTTTCTCCGACTTGTTTCGGCCGGAACCCGTGTCGGCTCGCAGTAGAACCGGTGTTCTACCGCGATATTCTCGGCATGGCGGCGTGGTCTTTCATCGTGTCCGTCCTGGGTGGCTCCGTGGAGCCGACACATCCCAAGGGGAACACCGTGTGGGAGACGGCTACGGGTACGGTCCCGTCCCCGTGAGGAGCCGGTAGCGGTAAGTTTTACGCCGATTTTGGGGTTTAATTTACCGGGGTATTGTAACGGTCCGGTGGGACGTTACAATTGGTGGAGGCGCCGGGTACCTGTACCCCGCATCTCGCATGGTGATTAACCGTGGGTTCGACCGTTTAGTCGGTCGAATCACCGTGCGGTGCGAGTACGCCACTGGGCGCGGACTTTGGTCCGTGGGACAGCGGCGAAAACCACCGTTTCACCGTCGATTTACCGTTGCTCACCGTGGGGAACGGACTTTGGTCCGTTGTACCGTGGTGAACGGTAAATCTACCGTCGGTAACCGTATTTTTACCGTTGATATACCGTGGGGAACGAACTCCGGTCCGTTGCACCGTGGTTAACGGTAAATTTACCGTCGAATTACCGTGGGGCACGGACTACGGTCCGTGGTACTGTGGTTTTCGGTGGTGTACGGTGTTTTACCGCAAGTACACCGTGGTGTGTGGACTTTCGTCCGTTGATCCGCGGTAGAAAGTGGTAAAAGGTCTTTTACCGTGAAGTACACCGTGGGAAACGAACTTTTGTCCGTTAGACCGCGGTAGAAACCGGTAAGGTTAAACTCGGACCGTTCTTGACCGTGGGACACGGACTTTTGTCCGTGATCCCGCGGTTTCGCACGGTTCCATCCGTTCGTTACGGTATTTTGCGGACTTTGGTCCGTGAGTTTACCGTTTTTGACGGTGGAGAAAAGCAGAGCAGTCGAGAAAAAAGGGGTGGCGAAGATGTTGGATGCAGGGGTTATCCAACCTTCACGTAGTCCCTACGCGAGCCCTATCTTGCTTGTTCGCAAGAAGGATGGTGGCTTTCATTTTTGTGTGGACTACCGGAAACTGAATTTATTTTCTCTCAAGGTCTGTTTGAGTTCCGGAAAATGCCTTTCGGACTCTGTAATGCTCCAGCCACCATGCAGAAAGCGCTAGACATCTTATTGGCAGGACATAAGTGGGAGACTTGTCTGTTGTACCTGGACGATATTATCGTCTTTGGGAACACTTTCGAGCAGTTTCTCGAGAGACTCTCCACTGTCCTAGGACTGTTACGAGGAGCGGAGCTAAAACTCCAGCCGAAGAAGTGTTTCTTTGGCTTTAACAAAGTGCGTTATCTCGGTCACATAGTGAGTGCCGAGGGAGTTGCTCCGGACCCGGATCTCGTACGGGCAGTCCGGGAGTTTGATGTCCCGACGATGGTGACAGGCGTCCGCAGTTTTCTCGGACTTGCCGGTTACTATTGAAGGTTCATCAAGGACTTCGCCAAGGTGGCAAGGCCTTTGCATGTTCTGACGAAGAAGAATGTGTCCTTCGAGTGGTCGGATCAGTGCAAACTAGCGTTTGCTCGGTTAAAGGCATTTTTAACCGAAGCGCCGGTACTCACCATGTACAATCCTCGTGGTGAGGTAATTATCCATACTGACGCTAGTGGGTACGGCTTGGGAGTCGTAGTCTACCAGAAGTTACCGGAGGACCGTGTCCCCCGTGTTCTGGCCTACGCAAGCCGACTCATGAAAGGAGCGGAAACACGGTATTCGGTCACCGAGCAGGAGTGCTTGGTGGTCATGTTTGCCGTGGGTAAATTCCGTCCTTACCTCTTTAACTGGGAGTTCGTGATCGTAACTGATCACCATGCTCTTTGCTATCTGCAGACAGCCAAAAACCTGCAAGCAGGTTGGGGCGTTGGCAGATGCAACTACAAGAGTACCGGTTTAAGGTTCAGTATAGGAAGGGAACACGTGGATGCACGTGGATGCCAACACTTTGAGTCGGTATCCTGTTCGTGATGTGGTGGACCTTTCCTTGCCTGAATACGTCGAAGCCGACGTAGGTGAGGTTCTTTACCACATCTGTTCCGAGGTGGATTGGGTCAAGGAACAAGAGGCCAATGGCTGGTGCTCCAAGGTGAAGAGTGAAATCTTCTGTGACCCCAACTCGAACCTTTTGTTCCAGTTTGTGGTGGCAGATGACTTGTTGTTTGCCATCAGGTCCATCCAGGATCGGTTGAGAACTGTACTGGTTGTTCCGAAGTCATACAGGGCTTTCTGTCTTAGGAAGCTACATGACGTTCCTGAAGCTGGTCACTTTGGGATGTTTAAGACCTACCAGAGACTGCGCTCACGCTTCTACTGGATCGGTATGAAGCGGGACATGGCCGAATATGTTAAGTCATGTTTGGTGTGTCAAAGAGCGTGACAGTTCGCTCAAAGTCAGGGATTTCTCCAACCGATTGTGCCAAAGTACCCAGTTGATACCTGGGGAATGGACTTCGTTGGACCGTATCCTGCCTCCGTGGGTGGAGTCACCTATGTGCTTATCATGGTTGACTATTTCACCCGGTACGGTGTGGCAAGGGCGGTGCGAAGGGCCACAGCCGCCTGTGTTGTGAAGTTCCTGAAGGACGAGATCCTTTCGGTGTATGGCACACCGAAAGCTCTTGTCTCGGATCGTGGGTCCCAGTTCTCCAGCAAAGTCCTGCTGAAGTTCTGGGAGTGCTATAATATAGCGCATCACTTCACGACGGCGTACCAACCGCAAGCTAATGGGCTTACGGAGCGTACAAACAAAACTGTAATGGAAACCATCAAGCGGTACCTTGATCCCCTCAAAGAACAGCGTGACTGGTGGGATAAATTACGGCCCGCCGTGTGGACTTATAACACAGTGCAGGAGAGTACACAGGTCTCTCCGTATCAGTTGTTGTTTGGCTGTGAGCCTCGGATGGAGATTGATAACCTCCTTCCGAATGGTCCAGTCCGCGACTTGCCTGACCAGCAAGCCGTGGAAGAGCAGGCTCGTCAACATTTGACGGCTGCTCAAAAAAGGCAGAAAGTGCGGTATGACGCTGGCTGTGTGGAGCCTCTTCTATATCAGCCTGGTGATCAGGTGTGGATTAGAGATCGGAAGGTGCGCGACCGGTTTCATGTCGATAACCTGAAGCCGTATATACCCACCTGCACTGTGAGAGAGGAAGATGGACTTGGTGTCTCTGACACCTCCTACGATGCAGGCAGCGATGCCACGGAGGCTTCGGCGCGGAGTGGAATGACTCCGGTGCTAAAGCCACCGTCTGTTTCTTCGCAGGAGTCTACCGACTCCGAGGCAGATGACCCCCCTCCTCTTCGGTACAATCTCTGTCCGCAGAGACCGAGGGTGTTTGAGGTGGGTGGGTTTGAGCCTCGAGTAGGAAGTTGGACGGTATGGGGTACTCTTTGGGTGTCCCTACCGTGGTGGGAGAGAGCCGGCAGTCCGCTACTGTGGGCGGACGGCTGGGAGAGGAGGCGGCCGGACATTGCGGTGTTTGGGGCCCGCCACAGTTTCGGTAGAAACCAAGGGTGGCTCATCACCAGGTGTCCAGCCAAAGGTCTGACAAAATCGGTCCGTGTACAAAGAAATCCATCCGTAAAAACCTCCATGAAATCTCCAATTACTGTCAACATAAAAGAATTGACGGTAAATGTCTCTACCCACCAGTTCCAGTCTTGGTGTAGGAGAATTCACCGTGTGTCTGTCCCTAAAAAGGCAGACGACGGTGAAATCTCCATGGTGACCATGCCTGAGGCGGCTGATGATGTTTTAGCCGCTACTGCACGGCCATTAGCCGCTAAGATGGTGAATTTGGCGGCTGGGCACCATATTGTTTGGAGAAATAACAAACAATGGATGCCGGCCACACGTGGTTTGGAAAAAACACAAATTCACTGTCCTAGAGGCCAGCCAAGACTGGAAAAAGGAACAAAAATAGAAAAAGTAAGTCACTCTCACTGCATGTTGGCAGTTCTTTTTTCTTTGTTAACGGTGTGTTTTACGGTCAATGACCGTATACACACGTGGTGGGAGTGGTTTCGCCGCCATGACTGTTGTCATGGTGGCCAAACCACTACGGAAAGCACTTTTCCGGCGGGTTCAGCCCGTACGAGCGCCATTTCGCTTGGGAAGGCCCAAGTTCGACGGTGTTTGGACGGTAGAAGGCCGCCAGGGAGTGGTTTTCACCGTTTGAAGGCGGTAAAACACGGTTTTGACTGTGAATTGTCGACTTTAGACGGTGATGACGGCATTTTGCACGGTAGAAGTCCGTGCAATGCCCTTTCCAATCGTCGGAACTCGGTGAAAGGGTGTTTGAATTTGAATTTGAAAAATTACTTTGCAAGCAGCCATAAAGGCCTATGGCAGAGAGACAAGAGTCCAAGTGCAGCATAGAAAATGCATTGTCAAAACCAGAAAATATAAAACCCTATTGATATAAACCCAACAACAATTTCAATATTTTTTAATGCTGCAAATATATGCATTGTCAAAATAAAACAAAATTATGACTCCCATAAAATACATCTTTCCTGCACAAAATCCCCAGCAAGCGAGTTCCATTGTCGAATCGCCCTAGGGACAAATGACCAGTAATAAGAATCTGTTCGTGCAAAAATCTCTCCAACTTTGTTAGAGTGGTCACCCCTACCCAAATATAATGCCCTGCAAAGTTTACTTGAAGTAGGTTTAGGGCAAGAGCCTTCTAGCATTCGATTAAAGATATTAAGACTAAAATCTGAACGTCTTGCAAGTAAACTATCCCAACCAAGCTCTGAAACCATTTTAGTTACACTGTCGGCATATCCATATTTACCACAAACAAACCTAGCAGCCCTGCGTTGGACCATTTCTATAGAGTGAGCTAAGTCCTCAGTGTGGGGATTCCACACGGAGCTGCAGTATTCTAGATGGGGACGTACTAATGATTGATATGCTATACATTTTACCTCCCTGGGACACCTTCTTAGAATGTGTTGACTAAACCTAAGCATCTGCATAGACTTGGAAATAATCTGTTCGACATGCAGCTTCCAAGAAAGTTTAGCTGTAATTGTTACCCCCAAATATTTATAAGAATCTACGTTATTAAGTGGAATGGCCCCTATTCTATATGGAAATATTATTGGATTCCTTCCCCTAGCTACCCTCATTACACAACATTTTCAATTATTTAGTTGAAGTTGCCATTTAGAACACTATGCCGCTATTGCTTTCAAGTCACTATCAATAATATGGCAATCATTGTCAGAGGTAACCTCGCGATAAATTATTGTATCATCTGCAAATAGCCGGCAATTGCTGCTAACTTGACTGCTGAGGTCATTGATATATAAAAGAAACAGAAGCGGACCCAACACACTACCCTGAGGAACCCCTGAGGAACCCCTGATGTAACCCCTATCCAGTCAGATTCAGACCCACCTGCAACAACCCTTTGTTTCCTGTCACTCAAAAAAGAATGCACCCAATTATACACCTGTTCACCCAATCCATACCCACTAATTTTTGTCATTAGTTTTGAGTGAGAAACTGTGTCAAATGCCTTGCAGAGATCAAGAAAAACCAAATCTATCTGACTGCCTTTGTCTAAAATTTTTTGAAGATCATCAACTAAAAGAATAAGCTGGGTTTCACATGAACGCCCCCTAAGAAACCCATGCTGGTTATCACACAAAAGATTGTTTTCCATAAGAAAATTCATTGAGGAGGAATATATAATATGTTCAAGGACCTTGCAAACTATCGAGGTTAAAGACACGGGTCTGTAATTAGTTACCTAAGACTTGTCTCCTGATTTAAAAATTGGACTAACATTAGCTAATTTCCACATATCTGGTACAATACCTACATCTAAACTCTGTTGAAAAATTAACTGAAGGTATGGACCCAACTCTTGTGCAAGATTTTTTAAAATGATAGCATACCACCCATCTGGACCACAGGTTTTATTTGAGTCTAATTTTCGAAGTTGCTTGACTATTCCATCTGCAGTTATTACAATTTGATCCATACAAAGAGATGTTGAAGGAAAACCCTCATGTGGTATGCCATCATCAATTGTGAAGACCTTCTTGTATTGCTCATTTAATAAGGTAGCTTTCCCTACTGGATCTGAAACAAGCTTCCCATTTGTGTCAACCAGAGAAGGAATAGATTCTCTACTTCGCCTAGAGTTCTTGATGTAATGCCAAAATAGTTTTGGGTCCGTTTTTAACCATTCTCCAAGCGTTTCTGTTTTAAAATTATCGTGAGCTAACAAGATTTCCTGTTTCGCTGCTGTGCGTGCAATACGGAATTCATTGGAATTCACTAATTTTGGGTGATTTCTAGCCCTATTCCTCCATAAGCTTTGCTTACGAAGAGCCCTTTTAACTTTGCTAGTGTATCATACTGGTGTGGCACAGTCTCTAACTACCTTGGTTGGAATAAAGGAGGAAGACCCACTTAAAATTAAACTATGAAATCGTGACCAATTCAAATTCACATTTTGAGGATGAAAACATTCTTTAAATTTATGAAAATTATCCATCAAATGTGACTTAAAACCATCCCAGTTACATTTGTTAAAAAGAAACACTACTCTTTTAACCTCAGAATTTTTTTCCACACATGCATTAACATCACATAAGACAATCTGATGATCACTAATTCCCCCTGATACCCTAACATTGGATAATAACTCTGGACTATTAGTCAGTACTACATCAAGAATGTTGTCATTTCTGGTTGGTTTAGTTACAACCTGTTCCATAGAATAAGTATTCATACTATCTAAAAATGAAACTGCTAATGGCTTGTCACTGCCACTGATCACCGTATGCATTTCCCAGGTGTTTTCACCGTCCGAAGGCGGTTAACCAAGGTTTTTGCCATGGTTTACCGACTTTGGACGGTGGAAACCGCGATTCGCACGGTGAAATCCCGTGGAATACCCTTTCTGCCGGTTCCTGAAGGGGGAAAAGTAGTTTCCACCGTACGAAGGTGGTAAAACACGGTTTTGACCGTGAATTACCGACTTTGGACGGTGAAAACGGGAATTCGCATGGTGAAAGTCCGTGGAATTCACTTTTCCACAGTAAAATCTCGTTTTTAACGGTTTTTTCCCTGTTTGATAGGTTTACCACGGAGAAGGAGAAGGAGGAAGGCGACGGGAGTGGCCAACGGTCCCCCTTCCTCAGCCCGCTGCATTCGGGGGATGCAAGGCTGCTGGAGTCGGGGTCGGAGGGCTCCCCATCATCTGGCGGACCAGAAACGGCTGACGCCACCATGGAATCTGTTGATTCCCCGGCGGCAGAGGCCGTGAAGGGTCCAGAGTCTGTCCAGTCGACTCCGACCGGTGTCGGAGCCTTCTGGGGCAGATACCTGCAGTCTCCTCCCAGGGATATGGCTGCTACCACCGTTCAGTCGGTGGCGGCGGTAGTTTCTCCGGTTGGAGAGCCTGCAGAAGCAGGTGTTGATGGTGGGAAAGCGGCTACCGGTGTGGTAACAGCTAGTACCCCAGAACCCGGGTCTCCGGCTGTTCGAGACCTCCTAGACTGGTCTAGGGTGGTCGACGACAGTGAGGACGTCTCCTTGGGAGCGTCCTTGGTCATTGACACGAAGATGGAGGTCGAAACCACCGTTGATTCGGTGGTTGACGCCTCAAAGCAGTGGCAGAGTCGCAACTCCTCTTCAGAGGGCTCTTCGGAGTCTGACGGGAGTAGTTCGGCCTCCGAGGGTAAACCGTCTGGGACGGGATCGCCCGGAGTTCTTCCCGCTGATCCAATGTCTTTGGAGGCCGTGGCTGTGTCCTTGGCCGAAGAAGAAGGCCGCTTGGATCGGTTAGATGAAGTTAGACGGGACATGGTCCAGGAAGGTGGCTTCCTGGTCGGGGACCGTCGATTCTTCATAGGGGAGATTCCGACCATGCAGGCGAAGAAGGACGGCGCAAGGAAGTGCAAGAAAAAGTTCGGAGCCACACGGATCACTGCCAGAGCCAAGGCTCTCACAGAGAGAGAGGCTAAGCTTAAAGCGAAGGAGGAGGCATTGAAGAAGTTCACGCCTGCTGTGGGGCTTCGAGCTGAAACTCTCGCCTGCCCTGACGGTTGTCCAGGGGCTGCTTGGCCAGAGAAGCCGGCTGCTGGATCGGGTCCGCCCGAGGCAGTAGCTGGCCACCCCGGCTGGCAGTCGGACAACCTGAAGACGGACCGGCGAGCGGAAAAGAAGGCTACTCAACCTTCAGTACCCGCTCCCGGTAAAACGGAGATGTCTGTGAGTAGTGGTGGTGGCAAGGGACAAAAAAGGTACCGCCCTCACACCCCACCAGTGGCTGAAAGCTCAAGAGGCAAGAAGCCAGGTCCTCACGTCGAGGAAAGGCCTTCGAACCTCGGAAGCTCGAGAGCTTGGAAGACAAGCTCAAACGGCGAGCTTGCACCGACAGATCGCTAATGCGGTCGGTGCAAGTGAGCGGCAGGAGTTTGAGCACCGGGCTGCGGAGTTGCCTCCCCTGCAGGGGATACCCGCCCGGAGCCCACTCAAAACAGGGGAACCTCCTGTCGGTCGTGGCGTCCCGCCTATTGCGAGTGCCACGACCATTGCCGGCCAGAAGCGAATCGCCGAGAGGGAGGCGATGCAGGCTTCCAGTGCACCAGCCCATGATGCGGAAGCCAAAGCTACTGGTGGCAAGAGTCAGCCGACTCTTGCACCGAAGGAGAAGTCTCTCTTTCGGGATGGTCGAGGTAGATTTGTCTCCGGACAATCAACCTCGGCCATCACCTCGGCTAAGGGCACTTCTGCGAAGAAGAGTACGGCTCCGGCCGGAAAATTTTCAAATAAGGAGTCCGAGAAGGCGAAGGAGGCTAACCACCCACCTAAGCCTGACCGGCCCAGTAAGTCGTCGGGGTCAGTTAAGTCTGACACGACGCATGGTCAAGCTTCCTCTCACGGGAAGAAAAAGAAAAAGAAGGACCGTAAAAAGTCCAAGCGTGAGAGGAAGGAAAGTCCGACACTCTCCAGTAGTAGGCGCCAGGGAGCCGAAACTGGAGGCGTCGTGGTAGAAAAGGAGGAGTCCGGGAGTCAGCTGGTCCATACCCGTCCCGTTGAGGCGGCACGGATGGATGGTAGGTCGATGCGCGACATTTTGGTCGGCACGCCTCCATCCTCCCCGAAGGTGGATGCAGTCTCGAGCCTGCGGGTTCGAGCAGTGGGAACCCTGCACCGTGTGACTTTGCCCTCACCTAAGGGCAAAGGAACCTCGGTGGCAGGAGTCAGTGTTCCCACAAGACGTGACCCCGTGACCCCCAGTGGGGGTACACCCTTCTCTCCGGTCCATGGCGGCGGGGTATTCGATACCCTAGGACCAGAAACATCAACCTCCCCTAAGCTTGAGGCCGAAGGACGGCATATTGGCACATTGCCCCCGTATTCAGATGCAGAGGTGTATCTGAATAACCGACTGGGTCTTTGGCAGGACCAGCCGGGAATGGAGGGTTGCCAGTACCACGGCTACTACCGTCTGGATGAGCCACTTCCAGAGCCGTGGGTAGCAAGGCCACCGCCATACAACATGCGCCATGTGGTGGCGTTTGGTTGTGGAGGTTTTCCGGTAGTAATGGCCGTGAAACCCGGCCCAGCAAACGATTGCAATTTTGGATGTAGTGGGACTAGATGCCGGGATAGTTCGTCTAGCCCGGCATGCAGCCCCATTCATCCAACGTTTGCTGGGATGCGACCTAGGAGGTATGGCTGGACAGTTTATTACTGAGCCGCTACCAGGGTGTGAAACCGAGCCCGCGGTCACCCTGGTAGACCTCCTAACAAGTCAGACGCTTCGCATTCGTCCGCAACTCCAGGATATTCTTTTCAAGGAATTCCGAGCCCTGGAGGAAAGCCGTCTTAGGGGGACGGTCTTCGATACTGGTTTTGGGTGGCGTAACACCCAGACGTCAGTGGGCTGTGGAGTGGATGCGCTCCACTTTCGCGACACCACCAGAGAAGCCGGTGCCTAAGTCCGGGACCTAAGAAGGTGAGGTTCGGGGAGCAATCCTGGCTGGCTCGACTGACCTGTTCCCGAGATGGAACAGGGAAGTTGAGAGGATTGTGGCAACCTGGTCTGCTCAGTTTTAAATTTGGATTGAGCAGACGAACTTCCCTATGGTGGTCTGCCTGACAGCTACAGTAGGCTGTTGGGACGGACGCCATTTTGGTGCCAGCAGACCTCTCACCATGAAGTCTATGGGTGAGAGGTCAGATGTGACCTCTGTCCCCTCCAGGTGGAGTTGCCTGGAGGTTTCCTGTGGCCTAGTCAACCACAGGATCTGGGCAGTGTGTTGTTGGCAGCTCTTTGGACTAGACCTGTGGGTGGAGGTCTGCGTGACCGCCACTGTCCGGCGTGTGGTCTTTTGTGTGCCTTGGCCATTAGGCCTTTTGTTTTATATAGTGCCTGGCTGGTTAAATTAACCAGCCAGAGGTGTAAATATCACTGTCATCTTTATACATCGTAAGTGTACATTAAAACACTTTTTATCATCTTACTTTGTGTCCGTGTCTGTTTATTTGGGGAGTACTGCGAGGGGGTGGGATTTCCGCTTGGGGAACTCCATCGTCCTTTTACCGACTTGTTTCGGCCGGTGCTTGTGTCGGCTCGCGGTAGAACCATTGTTCTACCGCGAGATTCTCGGCGTGGCGGCGTGGTTTTTCGTCGTGTCCATCGTGGGTGGCTCCTGGAGCCGACACATCCCAAAAGAAACACCGTGGGAGAGGCGGCTACGGGTACGATCCCGTCCCCGTAAAGAGCCGGTTGACGTAAGTTTTTACGTCTGTGTTTCGTGGGCATTTTAATTTACCGGGGTATTGTAACGGTTCCGGCGGGACGTTACAAGAGTAAGAGGGTGTCGGTTACCGACAGAAACACCAATTACCAGCGCACAAGAATGCACATACACCGACTTACAGAACCACAACACTACTGCAACAGCATGTTGAGTGAGTCACCTCATACTCGACCCCGATCGGGAACCAAAAAGTATCGCTCAGAGTGTACTTAAGAACCCTCGGAGCTGTACACACTGAATCGGACGTTGTATGACTCGCTCTTCACCACAAATCCACACCACTTACACCGTACACACGGCATCATCCATCATGGCTACCTCAAATGAATCTTCAGACATCCTACCTGATAACTGGGGCTCTCATGAGAATTTGCAAGATAATCCCATTGTTGTCAATGACGCGACACCACCATCGCAGCCAACTGAGCCTTCTGGAGCTATCACAACAGGTGACCACACTAGCCGAATGCATGGATCGGCTCATAGACGATCAGTTCACACCGAACCAACCAACAACACCGTGGCGGACAACACGCACACGTCGTCATGACAATGATTCTGACCTGCCAGCAACCTCCTATTATGGCTATAGAGAGCCATATGTTCTGCATCATGATTGTCACAACCACCACCATACACCACGTCATCTACCACGCAACCCTGACTGGCAGTACACCCCACAATGGCGTCGAGGCCAGTCAGACTTTCATCAAGGTAGAGACGAGCGTGCGGAGCAACCGCACACACTACTGACTATGACCCGTGCTGATTCTCTATGTACCACACATCAGCAGAGTCGGGCTCCAAACTCAGGCCCGACGCACGACCCTTCAGTTAAGGCACCACGTGTTATACCGCACGAGGCAGCACCGATGACGACTGGGATGTCAAATGTACAAAATGGCATCTATCGCCCAGCCCCCAGAGAGACCTCGACCGACGATTTCAACAAGAAATACAATGGCCGTCACCCCGCCAATGCGATCCAGAAGTTTAATGAATTAACAGGTTTCCGCCCCTTCCTGGAAGAATTCGAGGAAGTAGCTCACCTGTATGACTGGACTGACCGCCACAAGGAAGAGTATATCACTTGGAGTTTCACCAGGGCTGCCCGCACGTGGCTGAGCAAAATGAAGTATGAATGTAGTGGCATTTCGTGGCCCGAGCTGAGAGTATGAATGAAGGATATGTTCGGTAGGCCGAACGAATTACCCATCCTGGAGAAGCAGTACATAGAGATACTTCAAGCAGAAGGCGAGGACACCCAGGCCTTCATCTGGAAATTTATGGCCCTCAGCGACGTAGTTTACCCGTACATAGACGATCAACTGCGCATAAATCAGTTGCATCGTGCGCTACATCCATCCCTTCGAGATGCTGTCCATCATGCACCCACTACGTCATTTAAGGACTTCGCCAATGCTGTCCTCAACATCGAGGTGGTCCTGCTGTCCTTGAACAAATGGCCGATGGAACCCAAAGCTGCATCTGGCGCACAAATGGGTAAAGAAGCATCGAAGACCGATAAGGAGCTGGCGGTAACCGCCGGCTCTAAAGACAACACACATCATTCTAGGCACGATAAAAAGCCACACCAAACT
The DNA here is from genome assembly GCA_036925085.1 of Brachycybe producta. Classification (NCBI taxonomy): domain Eukaryota; kingdom Metazoa; phylum Arthropoda; class Diplopoda; order Playtdesmida; family Andrognathidae; genus Brachycybe; species Brachycybe producta. The sequence continues at coordinate 298,573 of JAUPFP010000091.1, forward strand.
GTAACGACATTCCACAACGAACACCAAACAAGACACCACTCGCACATTCGACAAGAGCAAGTCGACATGCTATAATTGTGGGAAATTGGGACATTTCTTCTGTGAATGTCGCCAGCCGAAGAAGAAAGTCACCATCAAGCAGTTTGGGGAACCGATCACTGATTATGACACCGAGAAGGAGGTGCCTGAAACGGATGTAATCACTGAAAACGGAGCTGAGTTCGCATTAGTCCGACTAGGGGGCAAATCCATCGAATCCCTCTTCCAGCTCCAGATTCCTCCACCAAGACACTTCCACCTGAAAAACCCGACACCGACAGTTCCGACGATTCTCAAATTATACCAGTCCACATAATCCATCGAGCACCCATACGTGCGTGGACCCCAGACGAGTTGATTACGTGGCAGGATACGCTCGACGTCCTCTCCACATCCGTCGAGGTGGAAGGGTGCCGTGAAAACCAAACGGTAGCCGTCATGGCCGCCGGCACCCAGCCACCGATGAAGGGTCACTCCTGCTGCCGAAAACTTATGAAGACGGTATATCACCAGCTGATAGACAGCTGTTCACCTCAGGAAGTCGGAGAATACGATGCCAGCGACAGACGTCCGCGCATCGCCGTCGCCATCAATGGAGAAGTTATACGTATGCTTGCGGACACCAGAGCTATGGGAAGCGTCATCTCAGTTGAACTCGCACAGAAACACCAGTTCGTCATCGAGCCTGTGTTAATCCCGCCCAACATTCAGGACATGGGAGGCCTGAAAATCAATGTGGTGGGAAGACTCGCCGCAATGGTTCATCTGGGCACCCACACTGTGCAAGGGCACCTGCTGGTGATTACCAGCCAGCCCGAGGCTATCCTAGGCCGAGATTTGGGTCGAGCTTCGCACCTCGCCGTGTCCATGACTACAAACAAAGTATACTTAGAGGACGACCTCTTCGAACCCACACACCGACAAAAATGCATCGAAGCACACATTGGATGGGCTCTGGGAGAGACTTCATCAGAGGCTATTGATAAATCCAACAATGCCTCTGGGGTGGTCTAAAACGCTACACTGGAAGTGACATCGATCTGCGGTTGGCCACCAACGCTAGCAAGACACCCAACGCGACAAATAAAACAATAATCCATTAGTGTTTATTCCATGACCATAGAAATAAACACCACAAGCATCAAATACCAACAATAGAAAAGCGGGAGGAATTTAAAAAAACTGAGGACAGTTGTCATTTTGGGGGGAGGGGGTAAAAGGAACCCCCCAACGAATAAATAACCTCACACATCAACAACTCCCATAAAACACTCAAATATCACCCAAACTTTAAAAACTCTCACAACTCTAATTTTTCATCATGGCCGCCAATGTTTACATATTGGCAACCACTGCAATAATTACACCGAAACCACGTATCCCTCAAAACAACTGTCAACCACATGGTGAATAGGAAATAACATCACAATGAGTTAAGGACATCCAAAATAGTACAACAGAAGGGACATGAAAAAGATACCATGCTCCCTTATCATGGATGGATGTCAGTGACCCTAACAGTTAATATGAAAAATAAACTTCAAAGAAAATGCCATGTTCAGAGGCCAAATCGATGCACACCTCATGGACTTCAAAAGAAGACATGCAAAAGAGAAATAAAAAAAACCGAAGAACAAAGAAAACAGACAACAATAGGGAGAGATAAATTAAAATATATAAAAAATTCGGAACTTGCCACCCTCAATGAAGTAATAAACTTCCTAAGAAACTAACCCCTCTAAGAAAATCATAACAAACAATGAGGTACACCAGTGACCCTATTGACCAGCGTTAATTTGAAAAAAGAGACATTAAAAGAGGGAGAGTTAATGGGCAATTTCACACCTCGGTGTGAAAGAAAATAATGGCTCTTCCCCCTCGAGGCTCTTTTGTTTATGCAAAATAATGAACAGGGACCTGCCTAATAAGAACTGGATCAAAACACCTCTCGGTATTTAATATTGGTGGGAAAACCACCACCCCCAATAAGTAAAACAAAAAGAAAAAACCAATTAGAGTAAGGTGTCCCATTCCAAAAAAGGCTGGTCCTTCGAACTCCCAAATTTAGAAACAAATATATGAAAAAGGAGCAATCACCACCTCAGTCTTCATCATCGAAATTATCTTTCTTTAACTCTTCAAAGTTTTTTCAGTTTGCAACTTCTGTTTCCGTTCTTCAATTTGTGCATTCACAGCTCATGCCATCTTCGATACAGCGAACTTTTTTGTGTTTGTATGTGTGCATCGAGCCTTCGAGACCTTTTCCTCTCTTTTAGTCAATAGCAGAGTGATCGGCCACCGATTTCTGCTATTGTTCTGAAGTTACCAACAGCGGGACATTGCTAAAAGTAAGAACTTTTTAAGAACTTTTTTAATAATAACCTACTATGTCGGGCTGCGGAACTTGGAGAGGGAGTAGATGGATGTCTACCTCTTCAAGCGACAATGACATTGATGGCAGGGACTGCCGAACCACCCTCACCAACTCCGACATATACTCAACAAAAGGCGGGCACCACCAGCACACCAGCCACGAGGAGAGTCACCTGACATTCTTTCTAGGCACCTCACCTCCTCTGAGCCAGAGAATTTCAGCCGGCGAGGGGAGAAGTGCCTAAAACCCAACTTCAAGCATCCAGCAAACGTCGGACGTCACGGGAGGCCGGATGCTCCCAGCAGCATCGTTCCCTTCGACGTCACGACATCGTAACATTACTGGGAGGAAAGGGAGGACAAGATCGACATCAACACCATGGCGTGGGGTGTCAACCAGGCCTTCCGCGATAGCATCGCACCAGGACAACCCCTTCCAGGTGGAGCCGCCGCAAGAGGGAAATGCGGGGGAGGCAGGTCGATACTCTCCCCCTTGAGAATCTTCAGCTGGAACTGCAGCGAGAGGTCACCTTGCAACAGGCGGCCAAAGACAAGATCAAAGGGGAGGAAAGTCTGGCCTACCTCCATGCGGTTTGTGCCCGCCTCGATGAGCTGGGTCTCCCCTGTACAGGGCAACTCCCGAAGGAGGAGCTCATACAGATAGAGGCCCGTCTCCAAGGGGCCCGACAAGCTGCACCATCAGCCATACCATCGCCGTCGCCTTCCAGCTCGCCACCCACCTCGATGACCACCTTGTCGACATCTTCATCCTTGGCTGCCTTGACACCTCCGGAGCCATTTCAGCATCTGGAATCACCTCCACGTCCCCTGCCTATAACACCTTCCATATCACTAGAACCATTTTCGTCATAGGCAACACCCCCGGAACCTTTTTGGTACCGGGAGTCGACACTAACTTCTGCCACGCCAGCCATCATGCCACCACCTCCTCCACACATGCCGATAAAAACACCACCAGCCCAATGCCGTGCTGCACCACCACACCAGGAGGTTGCCGTGCCGCTTCCAAGGCTGTCATCCAAAGTAATGTTTCCCAGACCCGCCGACACCAAGACTCCCACTGGGGCCAACCCCAAAGAGTCTCAGCGGGCCTGTAAGGACCACTACTCTCCTCCACGCACACGAAACGCCTCTCTCCACCTCATGACCCGCAACCCCGATGCCAACCCGATGCAGGAAATCGCCAGGAGCGACCTAGCTCCTTCCAACGTGGCCCGCGCCACGTGATGACTTCCAGTGAAGGGCCATGGCACCCCAACAGGACCTGCATATCCAACTGGACTGTGACCGTCACCCCATGTGTCGAGCCCAACAAACATGGCCCCGTGCCGTTCTCCTCCACCGCCCCCTCCGGGCTGCCCTCCTGCTAGGTTTTCACACATGCCTCCAATGCCTCCGCCTTCTGCCGATCGGGCTGCTTTTCAAAAGAAGCAGAAGGCCATCACAGACCTTCTGCAAGACATCATGCGGGAAGGAGGTGATCCAAGAGAAGCACTGGGTCTTCCCCCAGGCAGTGCTAAACCAGAAGATGCCCTGAGCACGGGATTGGCCTCGAAGAGACAGCATCAGCGGGCCCACGATATGGACCATTCTGCCTTCACCACGCCTGGCCTATCGCGGGTGCATCAGTCAACACAGGAACTGCAGCATCAGAGTCCGCCCGACCGGCCACACCGCCCACACTACCCCATACCTGCTACTTTGGGGAGGTTACCGCTGGATCGTCCGTTCCGTATGGCTACCTCCGGCAAGAGACTCTTCAACAACCGATGGGTTGCTTGGCAGTGCGAGGCACGCTCTGCCAACACCCTCTACGTGGGACACTTCGCTCTGGAGCAAGGGTTCCCTCGATTGGACCTCCCTCCGTGGGAACGATATATCGTGGGACTCTCCCACCAGGTGAATGTCCTTATCACCATCGTCTTCCCCAAATGGAGGATTGTTGAGACGCTGAGTTATGCCGGAGACTCCACCGATGAAGCCACAACCGCCCTCCTAGGGGCTTTCGTCAACTCCGTCTTCGGACTGCCAGCCGGCCAGACGTTCCGCACTGGTCGCCACTACATCCCGGAACCGGACCCCCGTTATCGGATCGCCATCCTATGGGACGCCGCTTGGGCTACCCTGTACGACAAGCGGTCCTCTCGAAAGATCATCGAGGACCGGGACATCCATAACATAGTTCCCATGGGATCTACCTGATGACCAAGGCCAATGGCTCTCTGCAGCGTCCAGTTACCGATAAGGCCGGTTTTCCAAGGATTCATGGATCCAGGACCTTCCCCACCCTCCACAACAGGGATAGCTGTGCCACCCCATAACTCGTGGGGCCACCACCCATCTGGGTGGTGACATTGAAAAATCATAAAAAATATAAAACACGTTCTAACTATTCTTTTTTCTGTACCTTTAATGTACCTTTTCGAAACCATCATACATTTCTTTAACATTCATTCGCTAATCGGCAAACTTTCTAACAGCAAAATTTTATGTTTTCAGTTTTTTCATTAAAAGGCACTGACACTCCTGTGCCAGTGCTCTTCCGATTGTACCTCTGTACAAGGTGCATCCACATTCACCCGTGCCTCCCCTGCTCGCGCAATTTGACCCCTTCCTCGACACTTGGCTGGAGTACGAGGACGTACTCCAAGCAAAGTTGGAAGGTATGTAACACCCAGCAACTCCTGCTCCTGCCAAAACTATAGCCTGGGGGGTAAACAACTCCTGTTTGCCCCTCCCTCCTTTCCCAATTAATATTCTGACGGCGGAGTGATACACTTAGGACCTTGGTCACTTGGACCTGGTTACACCTCGTAGGTGTACACAGGTCCAAGGTATAAAAGGACCATGTTCCTATTTGTTCCTTGTCCTTGACTTTTGCTCAACTTTGTTGTATTACGTAGATTCTTATCCATACCACACCATGGGCATGAGGATGCACCTTTGATTAATAACGTTCGTCTTTGTAATCTTTACGTTTCTTTACAAAGATGAATAAAAGTGTTACAATAAGAAACCATGTTGTCTTTGGGTTCCGAAATTAATAACTTCTCTACAGAGGATGGAGACACCATAAGGTAAAGAGCGGATACAGATCCTGATGCAGCTGCAACATCTTCTACTGCCGGTAAATATCAACAGGAGGAGATGTACATCAGCGTCGACGGATAATAGGATGGTCACCATCCTTCTGCACAGATTTCACCCCCATGCAGGAGGATGATCGCAATCCATGGCCATCCAACTCTTTCTGTAGCTCGAATCTTCTCCGTGCGGGCAACTCGCGATGCAGAGAAGAAATGAGTTACAGGAAACAACATCTACAAGTTGGTCAGTAAAATTCCTTTTGCTGTGAGTAACGTTTTAACCCTGGAACCACGTCGGAATTTATATAAATTTAAATGAATGAACCACTTTTTTTTCTCAAGAAGAGAGGGGGAAAAAGTTTGGAAAGTGTATAGGGGGGGAGAGAGAGAGAAACGTGGAGGGGAAAAGTGGGAGGGGGTGACTGAAATTGAAATTAAAGGAGTAAAAAAGGAACAAACGACGCGCATGCGCACACCAGAGAAAATGAAAATCTCATTTTCTCTTTCAAATATAAAAAGGGGAGGGGATAATAGTAGCAAAATTAAACTAGAATTTATCACAGGCAATTGTGCCCAGCATTAGAATTTCTTTTGATCCACCCTTTTATGAACGTCATCAATTTCTAATTGGTTTGTGACTTGGTCTGACGTCATAAAAGGGCGGAGGAAAAAAAATTCTAATACTGGGCACATTTGCCTGTGAATTTTGCTCCCGTCATTTATGACGGGTTACCCCACTAGTATATATATATATATAATTTTTATACAAATAAAACAAATTGTCAAAAATCACACAAAACATAAGCTTGAAATTTAAAAGAATTTTTTTATATTTTCACCTTTATTTGCACCTTTTTTCGGTATGTGTGAATTATGGGGAGACAATTTTAAATTTCCTGCCCCTAGTCAGAAAAGTTCCCTGACTTTCTTTCTCAACAACAAAAAGAGGGAAAATACCTCAGAAGATTTCACGTATGTTTTAGGCCTATATACGTTTACTAATTCAAAACCAATACGGTTCATTGAAAAAAATAATATGGTCAAATCAAATAACGTCATTTTCCTGTCTTGTAACCAACTGAAAATGATAGACACCCCGAACAAAAAAAACGTGGTACCAAACTGAACTGTCAATTGACAAGTAGACTGAAGTGTAAGAGTCATAGAAAATGTAATAACATAACTGGAAACTGACATTTTCACGGTTACAAGTGTCAATAAAAACGCCAAAAAAACAAGCGAAAAAAAGAATGAAAGTGGAAGAAAAATACTTTTTTTTTCTAAAAGATTAAGTTATATAAAAAGCTTAAAGTTGGATGTAGCCTTAACTTTGAAAATCAATAAATTCGATAATATGAGACTAGGGATTTATGATAGTACAGTATACATGGCGCCTAAAGGTGCGGCCCGCATTGCAAGTTTGTTTACCTGGAGAGTAGTGGATGGCGAGTCGTCAAGCAACCTACCAAGTAACCCGACAGGCAATTAGAAATCGGGACAAACAGAGGTTGGCTCCGCCCTTTTTATGATGACGGCAACTTCTAATTGGTTTCTTGTGTGGTTCGACGTTGAAAAGGGCGGAGCATGTGACGTCAGCCTACATAAAAAGGGCGGAGCCAACTTCTGTTCGTCCCGATTTCTAATTGCCTGTAGTAACCCGCGAGGTACATTTCTGTCACAAGCAGACGCACCGACGCGCCGACCGCACTACACCCTCTCCAACCTACCTAACCAGTCTAGCGAAGTCGCCAAGCATGTAGCGATGGAATCAGTAGTGTTTTATGTAATTTTAGGCAGCCCTATGCCCCGGGCTAGCTACCTTTGAAAGGTGGCGCTCATCAAGCGCCAAGTTGAACAAACACCCAAAGTGAACAAGCGATAAATTGAACAAACGCCAATTGGAACAAAAATCAAACTGAACAATTACTAAATAAAACAAACGCCAAATTGAATGAGTACTGAACACTGTTATAAAAGTTAACGTTAACTAAAACCACCGAAATTACTATCATTTAGCCTCTAAGCTTTAACTGCAGACTTACAATTTAGGGCGAATCTCAAAGTGAACAAACGCCCAACCGAACAATCGCTAAACTGACCAAGCGCAAAACTAACCAAGCTCCAAAATGAACAAGCGCCAACCTGAAAAAAGCCAAACTGAACAAGCGCCAAACTGACCTAGCACCAAACTGAACAAGCGCCAAACTGACCTAGCACCAAACTGAACAAGCGCTAAATTAAATAAACACTAAACTGCACAAACGTCAAACTGAATAAACTTCAAAAATTCGCCACTTATTCAGTTTACACAGTTTCCCACTTGGTGCTTGTTACGTTTGGCGCTTAATCAGTTTGGGCTTTGTTCGCCTCCATTGAAAAGCTGACATCTGAGAGCATCAGAAGGAAATGCCCTTCACAAACACAAACTGATATTGATGGCGTGCCAGAATAACACACTCAAAACCAACTCAAAAAACAAACATTGGCCACTTGAATGGAGTGTTGTTGTTAATTATATAAAAAGCCGCCAACCCCACCCCTTCCCCCTATGCCACTATATATTCATTCCAATGAATTTTAAACCATTCGTAATATGATTAGAAAAAGAAAAACAAATTCAAACAACATGCTTAAAATCGTGCGCGAATCAAATTTTACACTTTTTTTTTTGCGTCAGTGTCACTTGTTGTCACATACAGTACATTTGCCAATGTTGCAGCAGCTTAAAATTGGCTTATATTTGTTCTATTTTTAATAGATTCCACATTTATTTGTTTTCTTTTCTATCTACTGACTGAAATGCACAAACCTCATGTGGTCAAAAAGCCTGGACACTCGACCATTAACAATATAAGCTTAAATAAATAAAACTATTATAAATAGTCGACACAAAAATAACAAACGTCCATCAATAATTGTCAAAGAAAAGCGAAAAAGCAGCTCAAATTGATGTCATTCAGCATATTGCTAGGTGTGCCATGGAATTTTACCAGGTCTGCCATAGAGTTTGACCAGGTGTACCATGAAATTTTACCAGGTGTGCCATGAAATTTTACCAGGTGTGCCATGGAGTTTTACCAGATGTGCGACGTAAAAAAGTTTAGAAAATACTGATTTAGATGAAAGCCTCAATGACATCACTGACAAACTCGACTGCTGTCACGATTTTCATGACCATAAAAAACCAGTTGTTAACATAAGATTGTTAATATGACCCCGTACAGTAATGAGGTGTTTTGGCAGGATTAAAGTAGGTAGACATATTTCAAATGTCTGGCATGTTGCTGGTCTAAACCTAACCAGAGTCGATATACAACCTGGCCCAACTATGCTGGCTTTTTTCTGCAAACCTAAAATGGTTAATGGTTCAACAAAATATTTAAACCACAAGTGCAGAAAACACGCCTTAAGCTAGTGCTGTTATTTAAGTACTAACTTATAGCATAGGCATAACTAGCTAATTTTGCGCCTGATGCAAGAAAAAACTGGTACCCTCTTATTAATACCATTTTAGTTATTTTGCACCCCTGAGCTTAGCACATGAGGTAATAATAAAATTCGCGCCTCATTAGTTATCATTACCATTCTAGTTATTTTGCATATCTATTTTCTCGCTTGGTTCCCAAGGCTCACTCGCCTTGCTCTAGTTTCATCTCTGACTTATTCCTTAATGATTTGCTAAGATATAGTCATAGGTTGTGCTAAACTCATCAACATTCATATTCTTAATGAGATTGGCAGAGGCTAAACTCGATTACCAACACTCATGTTATTCACTAAGCAAGCACCCATTAAGACCATCAGAAATGCTAATCTAACAGCCTAACAGTGACGTCATTGTTGATTCAACTGTTCGATTTCACACAAAGTTCAGCCAATTGTGCAGATTGAAAAAAATCCACATTTTTCTTCAGTTTCAAGATGGCCGTCACAATACATAAAAAAATCAACATTTTCATTTTCCCACTTTTACTTTCCATTGAAGATTAAGTTTCTGATGATAAAATTCAAATGATAAACTTTAAAAAAAACGTAATGAAAGTGCGTTCTTATATAACCTCATTATATGAAACCCTTTTAAAACCATAGCATTAAAAAGCAGAGAAAAAACCAAACAAACAACTGTTTACTGCGCCAATTGTCATTTGAAACAAAAAACAAACATTCAGTTTACATGTCTGTAATGGAACGTAGAGAGAAAGAGTATAAAGAAAGTCCATCCTTTGAATTGTGATGGATTACAAAAAAAAAATTCCCCATACCGTCACCTCCACCCCCGCGCCTAGCTCTCTCTCTCTCTCTCTCTCTCTCTCTCTCGCTCTTTCCCTCTCTCTCTCTTTCCCTCTCTCTCTCTCTCTCTTTTCCTCTCTCTCTCTCTCTTTTCCTCTCTCTCTCTCTTTCCCTCTCTCTTTCTCTCTCTCTCTCTTTCTCTCTCTCTCTCTCTCTCTCTCTCTCTCTCTCTCTCTCTTTCCATTAAAACGACTAAAAATGTGCGCATGTGCTGCAAATAAAACACAAGTCTGCGCCTTTTTTTCTCTCTTTTTCTCTATCTCCTTATTGATATTCCGCGAGTGAAAGCAATTGTTGTATTCGCTAAAAGAATGAAGAAGAAGGAGGGGGGGGGGGGGGGGGGGGAAATTGTAACGAAAACGTGATGGGGGCGGGGGTAGGATGAAATCGAAGACATTTTCAAACACGAAACACACTGTACTAGGCTACAAAGCCCTAGTCAATTTTTCAAATACACACACACATACTGGTTCCAAATTACAAGAATTGAAGAGGAACATAGTCATCAATTTCAAAATGGCGCCATTTCTCTCACTATTGGGTGCACTTGAGAACGCCTTGGTTTATTGCATTGATAAAAGCATTCATTGTAGGGCATTTCAAATTCTAACAACAGCTTGTATTTATAAGTAAATTAGGATCCGTGACAATTTTTAGGGCATCCAAAAAGTAAAAAAGACGTTTTTATGCACAAATATACAAAAATTCTTCAACACTTGTCACTAGTGTTGGGCCCCCCAAAAAACATGCAGTGTCCAGGGGTAAATAAGCAAAACAGGTACAAAATGGGCCATTAAAACGGCCAAATATAGAAATTGTACGTGTTTTTATGTATCAGCAAGGCATACAGCCGCTATTACACTGGCAACTTTTAATGCAATAAAATGTGCAATGTAACATGCAACTTCAATGTTATAGTGTGATATGACATGCAACTTGATAAAACTTTCATTTTAACTTGTGTGAGGCTCAGTCTCTCCGAGTTAAACAGGTTCAACTCTGAGAGACTTTTCAAGTAAACTTTCTGACAAACAACCAATCAGGCCCGTTTGCCGGAAATGACATATGTAACATTGAACGAATTCCCAATTTCATGACTTCCGGTTTATGAACTTCCTGTTAGTTGATCACATTATGGACACGAACAAAGGGGGCAGACATTGAAAAAAATCATGTACGATTTTCACTAAGATTAACAGCCGATCGTGTGGATGGAAAGTCATTTTACTTTTTAGCTGCATTTTACTGGACATCCAGAATAGAATTGAAATTTTAAAATTCAGTAAAAGGCGGATTAAAAGTAAAATGGCTTCCAGAATACCGTACAAGATTCACCCGAATGTCGGCCCCGTGACATAAACGAAGTTTTGAAAACTTGATTGGGAACTTAGGTTGCATAGTGTGATATAGCAGTTTATTACAAAGTTCTAGTTGTAAGTCACATCACAGGTTGCATTGCAAGTTGAATTACATTGGAGGTTGCTAGTGTAATACAGGCTTAAAAAGAGCGTTGAAGTCCACAAAAAAGGCTATTTTTAAGGCAAAAAACTGAAAACTCGAAAAAAATTCAGTCTATGAAACTAATTTTTTTTAACAAAAAATTATGCTTTATGAACAGCTTATTTTTAAAAATCTGAAATTTCTATCTTTCAAGAGTAAAATTATGAGTAACTAATCTTCTAGTTTGTAAAACATAATTCTAGATTTTCTTTATTTTGCTCCTGAAAGACAGAATAATCGTTTCCACTTTAAAACTACCTTAGGATGATGGTTTATGTCTTTATGAACAGCTAATTTTCAAGTCTTTCAGGAGCAAAATGAAGAGAGAAACCTAGAAAATGTTTTAAAAACTAGAAGGGTAGCTTAATCACTTAAGTATATTCTCATGTTTTTTATATCTTTTAAAATCAAATGTTTTATAGACAAAAACTAAAAAATATCGTTGAAATAGCGTATTTGACAGATAATTAACCTGGAAACACCTGTGAGCTTTTGACGTCGACTCTAATATTTTAATAACTTGAAGATGATGTTTTCTAAAGCCCGTTGCTTCTCTGCATCGCACGGTGCCCGCACGGAGAAGTTCAAGCTACAGAAAGAGTTGGATGGAGATAGATTATGATCATCCTCCTGCATAGGGGTGAAATCTATGCAGAAGGATGTTGGCCATCCTTCTCTCAGTCGACGCTGATATGCATCCTCCATTGTTGTTACCAACTGAAGATGCTGTAGCTGCTCCAAGATCGTATGACTCCTTGCCCTATGGTGTCTCCGGCCTCTGTAGAGAAGTTATTAGTTTCCAGACATTAAAGACAACGCAGTTTCTCATTGTAACGCTTTATTCATTCTTGTAGAGAAACTCAGATTACAAGAATGAATGCGTCCTCATGCCCATGATGTGGTACGGAATAGAATCAACGTAATACAAATTAGAGCAAAGACAAGGACGACGAACAAAGAGGAACATGGTCCTTTTATACCTTGGACCTGTGTACACCTGCGAGGTGTAACCAGGTCCAAGTGACCATGGTCCTAAGTGTATCACTCTGCCGCTTGAGTGTGAGTCAGAAGTGTGAGTCAGAGAGGGGAGGGGGACGAGCAAGAGTTGTTTACTCCCTAGGCTATGGTTTTGGCGAGATCGCAAGTTACCGGGTGTTACACACCCTTAAGTGATTAAACTACCTTTATAATTAGTAAAACCCTTATAAATTTCTGGTCATTTTGCACTTAAAATAATAATGAAGAGTTCCAGAGTCGCTTACACTTTAAAAACCACAGGCAATTAGAAATCGGGACAAACACGACCGGCAACTTGTAATTGGTTTGTTGTGTGGTTCGACGTTGAAAAGGGCAGAGCATGTGACGTCAGACTACATAACTAACCAATTAGAAGTAGCATTCGTCATAAAAAGGGCGGAGCCAACTTCTGTTTGTCCTGATTTCTAATTGCCTGTTTAAAAACCACCTTAAATGCTTTGAAAACATTGAAAAGCCCTCAGGAGGATTCAACTGACGACATCTGTCCACAAAACTTAAAAATAAAATCCTTAATTACTCAATTTATATTTACTAAACTTTTCTCAATAAATTCAAATTCAATAAAAAAAATCACTGTCAGCATTCAACCAATTAGAGATAAAAACTGAGAAAAATTGAGATAAAAACTAAAAATGAGAAAAAGCATTAAACTTACAAGGTGATGGTGGAACCAATCCTTAAGAAACTCGAGTAAAAAGGTTAATATGGGTTCATCAATTTTGTACACCTATTAATCCTGGCAAACTAAGCCCCACAGATCACTGGACCCGAGTCAAAGACAAAATCTACAGAGATTTAAAAAAAATGATGAACACCAAATAGCGTCATTAATAAAGAAAACGCATCAGAAAAAAAAGAATTCTTTATGCCTTGTTTCCACTGGAGTGAAAATTTGAACTTTTTGAAAATTAGTTGATCAACTGGTGAAAAATAGAACACAGGTGGGCCCTCCCCCGCCTATTCACTATCATAGACGGGGGGCCACGTTTTGTTCTATTTTTCACCAGTTGATATTTTCAAAAAGTTCACATTTTCACCCCAAATGGAAACAAGCCTACAATAACAAACCTGCAATAACAAATATTGCAGTAGAAAAACTCTCATTTGAGAACATTTACAAAAAGGGGGAAACACGAACTTGATGACATAATCTCATAAATCTCACCATTTTTAGACACATAATACAAACACACATTAGTATAGGACCCATGTCACCGTCAAAATGTAAAAAACAGTCATTCTGAAAACTCACTAATCCATTTGCAAAAAAAAAATACCAATTTTTTTATGGAGAATTTGCAGCCTGTGTGCAGCCCAGTCCGTGGGCTTCATGAGCTTTTTGAGGGCATTATGGATTTGATTAGCAGGAACCCCACGATTAAGATCGATTTTCACTACACGTAACGTCAAGGAACATACCGGCAACGCCACGTCAACGTTGCAGTTGGTTCAGACTATACATCAAGTCACTACAGGCAACAAACAGCACGTCATTATTTCATGCTTGGCATATGAACGCCAGTTTTCTGTAACGTTTGTTTGTTTTGTGGACAGAAATGAACGGCTGAAATGAACGGCTGTGACGGTACTGGTCACAAGTTCACACTTTCAGAATAAACTGTCAACGTCACGAACCCGTCACGTCAAAAAATTCTTCGCAATAATGTCCACCGTCCCGTCATATCGACGTTCCGTGACGTCGCCGGTAAATGTCAACGATACCATATAAAATACATTGTACATTATAATATGTTGACGGGACGTTGTCGGTACGTTCCGTGACGTTGACGTTATGTACAGTGTGAATCGACCTTAAGTTTCCAAAATGTAGGTTTTCTAGTGCAGAATGACAAGAGCAACAAGCCGATTTAGATAATGTATTATAAAAATTCGCTTGTTGTTTAAGCAATTTGCACATTGTCTAACCAAAAAAGTCTATTTTGCAAAATTCACTAGTGAATTTATACAACGACTGTCTTCTCATTTAGACGTTAAAAAAAAACAGAATAACAATAAAAAGCTTTAAGTTCACACAGTTTTAAGGCTAAGCCGTGAGGAACAAAAATGAGGAGTAGGATAAACTTCCGCACTGTCAAACTTACAAGATGTGCATCAACCGGAAACTTAAAAAAAAATCCATAACTTTAGAGGGACTCTAGGGTAATTTACGAACTCGAATATTTTTTAGGTTCTCTGTGTAAGTGTAAGCCTAAGTAAGGTGGTGGAAAAATAGAAGGAGGAGGAGGAGGAGGAGAGGATAAGAACAATCTATGATTCCAAAAAACTTGCCAAATAAATCCGTTTGACAACTCAAGATGAAGCTCAAGGGAGAGAAGATGTATAAAAAAAACGTCTTAAAGATGGATGAATTCGCTGATCTGAAATTGTAATTCAGGATTGAGAGAGAGAGAGAGGGGGAGAGAGAGAGAGAGAAACACAAGAAGAAAAAAAGATCTGTTCAAATCTCAAAGCTCTGACCAATATTCTTGCATAATATGAAGAATTAGAATTACTCAAGAGAACAACTGTGTAGGACCTGCTACCAAAAGTTCGACAATTTATTATGCTATACCTCATACAGTAGAATGCAACTTATAGGAACCAGGGCAGGACTGGCTAGTGGTTGGCCCCACCGGCTATGAAATTGTGTTGGCGCCCATTTTTTTAATTTATTTATTTTTTGGCCCCACTTTTCTTTTGGCCCCCAATTGACTGGCGATCGCCGGTCAGCCGGCCGGGTCAGTCCGGGCCTGATAGGAACTAATGTCGGACATGCATAGTTCCGATAATCAAAAGTTCATATAATCGAACTCAATAAAGAAAAAGTGGAGAAAAGAGAAAAAAAAAAACGATTGCAAAGACATTTTTTTTATTTCCATAAGTAAAATTTCCCTAAAGCCGGTATACACTAGCAACATCCAATGCAATTAAACTTGCAATGCAACATGTGATGTGACTTGCAACTAGAACTTTGTAATAAACTTCTATATCACACTATTACAACCTAAATTCCCAATCAAGTTTTCAAAACTTCGTTTATGTGAAGGGGCCGACATTCGGGTGAATCTCGTACGGTACTCCGGAAGCCATTTTACTTTTAATTCGCGTTTTACTGATTTTTAGAATTTCAATGGGAAATATATATCCACTTTGTAGAGAAATTTGGCTTCTGAAGGAAAAGAGGCAACACTGTTGTTGTTGACTCAATGATATCTGTGAAGTAGACGTCACACTGTCATCACAGAACTATCCCGTTACTTCAAGACATGTAGAAGTTGCTATCGTGAGATTGAACTATCGCAACTTTCATGACAGCTACTCTCATGAAAGAACTGTCGCCGTGAAAACGAGGCTTTAGAATACGTAAAAAGAAAATTGGTTCCGATAATCAACGGTTCCGATAGTCGACGTTCCGATAATCGACCCTCTACTGTACTTGTAAAATAGAATCATAGTCTTCAGTAGGCATTTCAAAACCTCCTGAAATTTGTTTGAAATCGACTACATATAAAGCCTCTTTTGCACCGTGATAGTTCTTTCAGTGAGTAGCCATCATGAAAGTTGTGATAGTTCACTTTCACAATAGCAACTGTCTATACGTCTTGAAGTGATAGTTCGGTCATGACAGTATAACGTCTACTTCGTAGACATCATTGAATCAACAACAGTGTTGCCTCGAGGCAACGCTGTGTCAACTTTGTAGGTAAATTTGGCCAAATTTCCCTACAAAGTTGATATTTCCCTCTAAGCAGTCACACAACAACTAATTACTACTGTCGCAATAGTACTATCAACTATCTAGTCAAACCAGATAGTGCTATCGCGACAGTGCGATAGTGACTATCATGTAGTTTTCACGATGATAGCTCTCGCGATAGTTGCTGCTGTCATGACAGCAACTATCGTACCAACTACCATCATGAAGACGGGGCTTTACTGTCAAAACGACAGTGATAGTATAGTAGTGATAGGCGATATCGGTATGTGTATCGGTATCGACGATTTCGATTTTTTCATACAAAATATCGGTATATCAAGTATTGTATGATATCGATTTTTTAAAAAATAATTTCTTTCGTCTAATGATTGCATTAGTTTCACCTTAGACTATTACTCTACTGGACTGGCAACTCCCTATCTTCTACATGTTAAAGCGTTAAATGCATGTTCATAGGCAAAATAAATAAGGCAAAAGTGACGCCAGCTCCGCCTGGTGGCATTATTTTAAAAGAAAATCGTTAGCTAGATTGTTTTTTTTTTTTGCAAAGGGGAAGACATTGGGGATGAATCATATACTGTATGGCAAGTTATTTTAGTTTTTTCACGTTTTACTGGATTTTCCAATTTTAATTCTATTCTAGGAATCCAGTAAAATGCGATAAAAAATTAAAATGAATTTCCATATGTGATATTCTGCTGTGAATTTGTGTAAATCTTAGTGAATCTCGTACATGTTTTTTTTTTAATGTCGGCCCAGTTGTCCGTTCGTCTTCTAAGCAAAAAATGGTTGGAAAACGTTGTTGTTACCGTGTTTGTGACTCGCGTTTTCCTGATAATAGACTACAACCAAAACAGGTAACACTTTACAGACACTTTTTGACAAAACACAGCTGTAGTTCTTCATCAGCCATACTTTTTATAATAATATATATAAAAAATCCACCCTATATAACTACAAAATGAACTCGTCCAAAGTTTGACTTTTGTATTAATGTTCATATACCATAGTCCCGCTAGAGGCGCCACTTCAAAAACGACGTCAGTAGTATAGGGAAATACATTACTGCATCACTTTTCTCCATAGACTACCATTAGAGGTACATTTTGAGCTCCACATTCCAATCTCCCATAGACTTTCATTGAGTCATTTCTGCACCACAAGACCAACCAGTTTATAAGCTATAGAAACATAGCTTCACTATTATTTTTTAATGTTTTATCATAACAGAGAGAAAAACTTTGACCTAGTTTTTTTGCTTCTCAGAGAAAAAAGTTTAAAACTTTCTTTAACCACCTGCTGAGATAATAAAAAAACTTGTTTTCACGACTTTGTTGTTTTGTATATAGAAGATAAGAAATTTTATTTTATACTCTGAATATATACATATACATTCAGATTTTAACTACATTTCTTCTTATAGAATACACAATTTCCACACCCCAATACAATCTCCCATAGACTATCATTGAGTCATTTCTGCACCACAAGGCCAATCAGTTTATAAGCTATAGAAACATAGCTTCACTATTATTTTTTAATGTTTTATCATAACAGAGAGAAAAACTTTGACCTAGTTTTTTTGCTTCTCAGAGAAAGAAGTTTAAAACTTTCTTTAACCACCTGCTGAGATAATAAAAAAAACTTGTTTTCACGACTTTGTTGTTTTGTATATAGAAGGTAAGAAATTTTATTTTATACTCTGAATATATACATATACATTCAGATTTTAACTACATTTCTTCTTATAGAATACACAATTTCCACACCCCAATACAATCTCCCATAGACTATCATTGAGTCATTTCTGCACCACAAGGCCAACCAGTTTATAAGCTATAGAAACATAGCTTCACTATTATTTTTTTAATGTTTTATCATAACAGAGAGAAAAACTTTGACCTAGTTTTTTGCTTCTCAGAGAAAGAAGTTTAAAACTTTCTTTAACCACCTGCTGAGATAATAAAAAAAAACTTGTTTTCACGACTTTGTTGTTTTGTATATAGAAGGTAAGAAATTTTATTTTATACTCTGAATATATACATACACATTCAGATTTTAACTACATTTCTTCTTCTAGAATGCACAATTTCCACACCCCAATACAATCTCCCACAGACTATCATTGAGTTATTTCTACACCACTTGTTTTAAAGCTATTTTAATGCTTCATCAGAGAGAAAAAACTTTGACCCAGTTTTTTTTGCTTCCCAGAGAAAGAAGTTTAAAACTTTCTCATACCACCTGCTGAGATGATAAAAAACTTGTTTTCACGACTGTATATAGAATAAATTAAACATTTTGTATATAGAAAGTAAGAAATTTTATTTCATACTCTGAATATATACATATATATTTAATTTTAACTACATTTTTTTTACAGAATACACATTTTCCACACCACATTACAATCTCTCTTAGTCTATGATGTGGTCATTTCTGGGTCATAGCAGGAAGACCAACATTTTTATTTAACTTAAAATTAAAAATGATGACAACGCATTTCAAAATCACAAAATAATTTCTTTTATATTTATCACATAAAACATGTATTTATTTTTAGCTTTCATATTTTTCATAGATTATATCACTATAGTATTGCTTAGTACCCTGAACCTATTTCTATTTCTTGTAGTGATGTCTTCCATAGTTTTGTTCTATTTCTATTGGCCTCTTTCATAGTCATGCTCCTTTTCTATTGGCTTCTTTCATAGTCATGCTCCTTTTCTATTGGCTTCTTTCATAGTCATGCTCCTTTTCTATTGCCCTCTTTTATAACCATGCTGCTTTTTATTGGCTTCTTTCTTAGCTTTTTTTTTGTCTTTCATAACCTGGTTTCATTTTTATTTATGTCTTTTGTAATCTTAACTTAATATTATTGGTGTTTTATTGTAATATCTGAGTAGTTTCATTGGCTACTATTTTTAATCGAGGACACTATTTCAGTATAAAAAGAGCAAAAAGTTCTCATAAAATTCACACATCAACTTCTATTCTGAATCTTCTCAGACAACAGTTGGTCTGATCATTCATTTCTAACATCATTACAGCAAAATACTACAACTTTAAAGTTTTTTACTGTGGTTAATCTTATAAATAGTTTTTCACTTTGTGCAAGACATTTATTACATCAAAAACTCCCCATCTATAACCAATTTTTGTAAAGTCATTTACATCATAATGCAGGACAATCAAGACATCATTGGTGAGTATTTCTTTTTAAACTATCAAATAGCCTAAGAAACGTAAATGCCCATTTTACAAATCACTAGAAGCTATTTTTTATATTGGTAAATTTTCATTATTAGTATTTGAAGTCCTATACACAGTATCTTAGCTTACAAAGTCAATATTGTTTCTTAGAAAAATTCTGAAAAATATTGATAGACTTGACGGTAGAAACCGCAGTAACTGGTCGAAAGACAAAAAGGAAAGCCGCACCAAAATCTGAAGTTGCAAAGCGTCAAGCAAAGGCAATCAATGAGGCTGAGCCATCTTCAGCTGTAGCGGAAGACACGATCAAGGAATGGTTTGGACGTCATCTTAGTAAATCCGAGGAAAACAGCACTTTACCAGACTTCAAAGTTCACGAAACTATCCCCGTTGAGGACAATTGGAAACTACGTATTCTCGAAAGTAATGAGAATTGGTTCATCGACATTCGTAAATATAGCATAGAAAATAAATTTACTAAAGGGGCTTGTATTCCAGTTCATATTTACCCCAAATTAATCACCAAACTTAATCAAGTTCCTACTGTTTTGGGTAAATTGGGATTTGATTTTGAAAAATGAGCTGTTTCATATGTGGGGAGCCAGATAACTCCATGGAGCATTTTCTCAATGCCCATGTTATCGGACCTATCAAAGAAAAATGCAATCTCTGCAATTCACAATTTAATACTAAAACAGAATGGCTAGCTCATTTAAATAATACTCACGAAATATTTTTACCTGATTCTTTTGTTGTACATAAAACGGGATTTGGGGGCTTATTAGTTACATTAAAACACATTAATGGGGAAAATATTCAGGATCCAAGGGGCTATTTTCAACACGTCTATAATGATGTTACGAATTTGTTGGAGGGATGGTCTAATAAAATGAGATTTAAATTTCAATTATGTTTACGCATTCATTTTATCAAGCCAAAAATCATTTACGAAAACAATGAGGCAATAATGACATACGAAACCAATGATTCTTATTTTTGTAGTAATATGAAACTTATTATGCATCATTCAGAAATAAAACAGTACTTGCGAGAGTGTGAAATGCAAATCTTAGGCGCAATAGAAGCTTTCATTAATAGAGGTTCGGGCTGGGTGATCGATTCCATCGAAGATGTGGAAATCAAAATTGGTAAATACAGACCATATAAAGGGGGATGTTCGGGGAAACTTCCCGTTTCATTAAAAAATAAGAAATCTATTTTAAATATCACATCTAAAGATGCCAAATGTTTTTTATGGTGTATATTAGCTCATTTACATCCGGTCACGAGGGACAACAATCCAAATAGATTGAGTCACTATAAAAAATTAGAAGGCTCGCTCGATACATCCATGCTTGACTACCCAGTAGCTTTAAACCAAATTTCAAAATTTGAAATTGCAAATAATCTCAAAATTAATGTTTTCGGATACGATAAGTACATTGTTCCTCTTCAGTTGAGTAGTTCCAACTCAAATAGAGAAATTAATCTTCTTCTCCATGACAAACATTATTTTCTCATTCGAAATATTGCGCGATTAATGGGACATGATGGATTTAAAAGGAAATTTTTTTGTTATCGATGCTGCCAAGGGTTTACAGTTGAAAGTGCTTTAGAAAGGCATCGTCCCATTTGCGAAGAGCATAAAACGGCCAAAATTCGGTTACCCAGCAAAGAGGATTGTGTTTTAAAATTTAACGAGTTTCATAAAGCCTTGCGGTGCCCTTACGTAGCTTATTTTGATTTCGAAAGCCTCATCCAAAAAGTCAGTGGTCCAACTCAAAATCCGAGTACCTCCTATACCAAAACCACCCAAAAACACGAAGCTTGCTCGTATTCTTACGTTATCGTTGATTATCACGGTAAGGTTGTAGCTCACGAATGTAAAAGGTCCCAAGATCCTGCTTACGAGCTTGTCATGACTTTAAGAGACAAAGCCAGTGCATTGTTGAAATCAGCCCCAATAGAGCCTATGATCATGACGAACGAAGATGAGGAAAATTTTCAGAAAGCCACCCACTGTTACGCGTGTCATACGGAGTTCAATGAGTTTATTACGGGAAAAGTAAGAGATCACGACCACCATCTTCCGGGAAACAATTACAGGGGTGCCGCGTGCTTCAGTTGCAATGCCACTTTACGTGATCGCTCTTACTTGCCGTGTTTCGCTCATTGTTTACGTTCGTACGACGAGCACTTTATCGTTAAAGCCCTAGGTAGGATTAAAATGGAAAAGCCCATTAACATTATTCCATTAAATATTGAGCGCTATACGAGTTTCATCGTCGATGATCTCGTGTTCTTAGATAGTTTTCAATTCTTGTCCGCTCCACTCGCAACCCTCGCCCAAAATCTTTCTAAAGATAAATTTAATTGCATTTCGTGGTTTTTCGAGGACCCTTCAAAAATTGATCTCATGACACAAAAAGGGCATTTTCCTTATGAATACTTGGACAGTCACTCAAAATTTGATGCAGTAGGCATTCCGGATAAAGCTTGTTTCAACAATACACTGAATGAAGAAGTGATCTCTGATAAAGATTACGAGCACGTGAAAAAGGTATGGGAGACATTTGGATGTGAAACTTTAGGCGATTATCACGATATTTACTTAAGAAGCGATTGTCTCATTTTGGCGGATGTTTTCGAAAATTTCCGAACTATTTCTTTTAAAAGTTTTGGACTAGATCCCGCGCATTATTTCACTTTGCCCATGTACGCATGGTCCGCCGCTTTGAAATACACTGAAGTTGAGTTGGAGCTACTTACGGATTATGATATGCACTTATTTATCGAAAAAGGTATTCGAGGAGGTGTTTCTGTCGCCAGCCACAGATACGCAAAAGCGAACAATCCCTATCTAAATGATTACGATCCATCAAAGCCTAAATCTTATTTAGCCTATTGGGACTACAATTCCTTGTATGCTACGGCAATGTGCGAGCCCATGCCCATGAAAGATTTTTGTTGGTTAGATGAAAATGAGATCAAAACTTTCGACATCCATTCCATAAATCCAGATGACAAAGAGGGATACATATTAGAAGTGGATCTCGATTATCCCACCGAGTTACATTTTGATCATAGTGACTACCCTCTTTGTCCAGAAAGGCTCGATATTCGCCTCGATATGCTATCTCCTTATGCTAAAGACCTTCTAAAAAAAGTAAAAGGAAAAGAACCCAAAAACTACAAGACAAAAAAACTCGCACCAAATCTTTATCATAAAAAACATTATGTTATTCATGTTAGAAATTTACAATGCTACTTAAACCTGGGGATGAAATTAATCAGAATTCATCGTGTTCTTTCTTTTACCCAAGGTAAGTGGTTAAAGCCCTATATAGAATTTAACATTGCCATGCGTAAACTAGCAAAAGATGATTTCGAAAAAGACTTTTTCAAATTAATGAACAATGCCGTTTTCGGGAAAACGATGGAAAATCAAAGAAAAAAAATTAATGCCGAACTCGTTAATGAAAAAGAACGCTGTCTAAAATTACTCAGTCGCGCAAATTTAGACTCATTTCACATTATCGATAAAAACCTCACTGTTTTTAAAATGAAAAAATGGTCTATTTATTTTAACAAACCATTGTATACGGGTTTTACTGTGCTAGAAATATCGAAGTTGTTCATGTATGAATTTTATTATTATGTTCTGAAATCAAATTATCCCGAAAATAGATTGAAATTGTTGTATACCGATACAGATAGTTTCATCATGCATATTCAAACGAAAGATCTGTACCATGACATGCAGCGTTATCAATACCATTTGGATACGAGTGACTATCCAAAAAGTCACTTTCTGCACACACTTAAAAACAAAAAAGTTATGGGAAAATTTAAAGATGAAATGAATGGTGAACCTATTTCGGAATTTGTGGCCCTAAAATCTAAAATGTATTCTGTACTGTTAAATAGCCATAAGTATAAATGTAAAGCTAAAGGTATTAAGAAACAGATCGTTAAATCTCACTTCAATCATGATATGTACATTGAATCTTTGCATCAGTCTATTCCGAATAGGGTGATTCAACGGCAAATCATGTCTAAAATGCATGATATTTACACTCTAGAAGTGAACAAAATCAGTCTTACCGCATTCGATGATAAACGTTATATTGAGAATGACGGAATTACTACCCTTGCTTATGGCTATTTTTCAATTTAAACAAAATTTAGATAAAATCATTTGTTGTTCATTATAGAACCTACCATAATGGTTAAGAGATTAAGCGATGCATGTGTCATCCCGAAGAAAATGAATATGGGTGATGCCGGATATGATCTGTATTCTGCGGTGAACTGCACTATTAAACCTGGAGATAGAATGCTCTGTGCGACAGACTTATCCATGGCTATACCATATAATTCCTATGGAAGAATCGCACCAAGATCGGGCCCCGCGCTTCATTTTGGAATCGATGTTTTGGCCGGTGTCATTGATTCCAGCTACAGGGGAGCTATTAATGTTCTGTTAATAAATTTCGGAACCTATGATTTTTCTATTAAAAAAGGGGATAGAATTGCGCAAATCATTTTTGAAAAAATATACCCCGATGTGGAATTTGCAGAGTGCGATGTTGAACTCCCTCCAAGCACCCGTGGTGAGCTTGGGTTTGGCTCTACGGGAAAATAAGTATTTACTCGATGTAGTCCTATAAATGTTTATTCACGATTGTATACATCCCATAATGTTACATATACCCATTTTAATATATTTACTTTATATAAATAATATAATAATGCATGTATTGAAAAGGTAAAGGGTAAATAAAAATGTAATTAAAAAGCATACAGTGGTAAATATTTTTTTAGATTATAATTAATAAATGCGTGAACAATTTTATCATTTCGCAAATAATTGTGTCGATGAAACGCAGAAACGATACTTTTCATAGATACATTAGAACATCTTAAAATAGAATAAAAATACAATATTGGCCACATACGGCCGTTCTCGAATGTTGGAGTCTACGTGCATTGTAAGTCCAGGAGAGACTGTTTCTCGTAATGAACTGATTTATCTCGTCCGTCATTGGCTTCATTCCGTAACTGTCAAAATATTCAGCCATTCCATTATTGAAATAAATAGTGATCCAGTGAGATCCAGGCTCCGACCACGCGTCCAGATTAACGATATAAAGTTTATGATTCACTCTAAAAGGAAGTTGGTCCCGTGCGAATACACCGGCAAACACAAAATGCGTGGCTGGATGATGAAATAATAAATATTCCAGTTGACTAGAATCCATTTTAATAATCTATGATAACATTGCGATGATGATCCACTTCGATAATGGACTGGTAGATGGAATAAACGATGACATTCACCGTTGTGTTCAATGGATTTTTAAATTTCATATTGAGACGTAAAGATCCGTTTTTACTCAAGTTGAAATGGGATCCTGATAGAGCACTTTGATCATTGGTGAGATCGAAGGCATAAAGAGAATAGCCGTTTTTAAATTCCTCGAACGTCACATCTACACCGTCTGTGCCATAATACTTGCGGCACGCAGAAAATAGCTGCTGATAAAGATGACCGTATTCTTTCGTACTGAAATTTGGACTGAACTGTATCCCCGGAAACTGGGTACCATCTACCTGTAGCTCGAGAAAACTAAGGTCCTTGTAATGAAAATGAAAAGGATTCTTTTTTAAATTTCCAGCTCGTGCATCACTATCAACGAGTCCAATCATAACGAAACTCGGTAATATGCCATTACAAATGTTGATGTTAATATCGTGGCCGCCGCTAGGTTCACTGAAAGAAGTGCATTTGATTCGGTTGATGGGATAAATAAAATTAGACTTCAACGACTGCTCAATATGCGTTTTAACGATAGATGGATTTGGTATCACTTTTCGTACATAGAGGGTAGCAGATCTAATATCCACTTTGTAATCATTTTTGTCACTATCTGGTTTCAGTAAACAAAAGGCATCTTTTTGACGAATTAATTTAATGGAGAGATCGAGCATATTAGGTAAGAGCCGCCCCTGATGAAAAATATCTCCGTGAAGACGTCCGCACATATCCATAATAGCACTCGCTTTTGATCTTTCGAAGCGTTGCGCTAATCCATCTGCCGGATCGGCGGTGGATGGTTTACGATCTTTAAAGGCAGCGATGGTGTCTTTGTAGAACATCTCCAGAGATAAATAAGGTTTATTCCCGGTGTTTTCGCTGCCTAGAAGGGTCGTTAAATAAGCTTTATATCCATAATCGTGATCAGTGGAACTAATAATCGTATGCCCGAGAGTAACCGTAATTTCACTAAAAAGTGAGTGAAAAAACCCATTTATAGGTGTGACTTCGCAAGTAGCGTCCAATGGTTTTCCGTCCGCTTTTAAGATTCTTGCCTTCACATTCAGGTAAATATCAGAAGGATCTATGTATTCATCGGCATTTCCCATGATATTGAACTCTATCGTATTTTGGTCTTCGATACTGTTCACGGGATGGTATTCCTTAATGCAGTCATCCCGATTACTCGTTTGTGTCGCGGGCACGGTAAAAATATCCAATTCACAGCTCATCCCGGGCCCCGAGTCATGATGTACGAGAAAGCCGCTCATGTTTATAGGAGATTCACGAAATTGCTAGTTTTTCTTTTTTTACCCGAAGCTTTCTTTGCTGCGGTTTTCCTTTTCTTAGCGACTTTCTTCTTCGATGCTTTCCTTTTCACTGTACGCTTCGTACTGGCCACGGTTCTTCTATTTTCCAGATGTTTTAGTCGTTTTCCGGCGCTTAGCTCCACCTGTCATTGTCTTCAAAAATTCATGCCCGGCTTCCGTTCCACGCCTTTTTAAGGCACTTTTGAAAGATTCCCCCGCTTCAATATCGGATACGACGTTAGTTCCAGACTTTAACAACTGCTTACTTGCTGAGAGGGCTCCTTTTTTCAAAAAAGGGATCACGAAACGATATAACGAAGAGAAAAATCCGTGTCCCCGCTGATATTGAGATCCCACGAAGACGGGTAAAGAGGATCCAATTTGTTTATGATAATTATAACACGGATCAGACGCTGATCCACAATAGTAAGGCACCCTCATTTGTAAAAAATGGAACACGGACGAAAATGAACTGTGGCTATCACTACGTCTCCACTGGTAAATAAAATTTTACGTCCAAAGACATCGCTTATACGCACTTCGATACTATGTATACTATCACGTGATACTCTTTTGTACTGTAGTTGATTGTAGATTTTGGTAACTCTCATTCCATCAGAATCCTGAAGATGAACGGGCCTCAATAAAGGTGAAAGTATATCCCCCACCGGCTGGTACTCGATGCAGTCGATATACACGAATAAGGAATGAATATCACGCTGAATATCCGAAAGAAAGTCGGCCACCTTAATAATGGGAAGTTCCGACGTATTGCTAAGATAGTCCTCTTGAAACCCGAGCATTCTTTGTATTTTTTCAGAGAATTGAATGCTTGAATTGGGCTGAACGGTAACTTCTACACGTGACGTTGTATTCCGATATTTGAACCAAGGATTCTTTTCACTATTTAATCTCGGATTAGCGATATTGTCCATTCGTGTTTTGCTTTCTAACAATTGCTGATGATAATCTTTCATATTTTGTAGATCTTGTTTTGACTTGGCTAAATTTTCTTTTTTTTCATCATACGAGGACTTTAAAATATTGTAATTAAATTCATTCGCTTCTTTTTGCAAACGAACCGGATTGATGAGTTTATCTTTGGTATCTTTATCGTCAGTCTTCTTTTTTTGTTCGTCTTGTATTTTTTGTTGTAAGACATTAACGAGACGCTGAATGGCTTCATCCCGTTTTCCATCGGGCCCAGGTATGAGGCCTTTTTGATGTTGTAATTGATTTTCGAGCTCGTTTATTTTGTTTTGATATTCCATTTGGCTGGTATTCTTATCCTTAATGAGATTCTGATAGTTGGTGCGTGATTCCTCGCACGTTTTGAACATGACATTCACATTGTCCGCAGTTGTTTGCACCCTGGCTTCTTCTATTACCATATTTTCTTCCTCTTTGTCTATATTAGCTGTAGATTTGTCTATTTTTTTAATCAATTCATTTTTGCTCGATTGAATCGAAGGATGCCTCAAATGAAGAGGCCCGAAATATTCATCGATATGAGAGTTGATGGCATTCACGAGAAATCCGGGAGAATGATACGCCCCGCTAGGAACGCTAATATTGATGCTTAGGCTCCGCTCCAGATCTCTGATAATAATTTCACCTTCCTTTTCATCCGCAATCTTTAACCAGGTACGTGAAAAATGAATCTCAGCCAAGGCAACTTCGTAATCTCCAGTAATTTCGATGGGTTTTGGGAGTTTCACGGTGTAATTCGTTAAAGTGTTGTCCGAATAATATTTCATACTGCTATTACTCGGCAGTGTCACGTAAAAGTCTTGAGACTCGGTCATTTTTGTAGTTGTTTCAAATCTCCCGCTTTAATCCAACTGTTGTGTTTATCAGCGTATCCTTTCCACTTCACCAAAAGTTGCCGGTGCCGTCCTTTTCCTTTTTCAGCTACAACTTTTTCTACCCTCCAAAAATCGCTGTCTTTCTTGTCAATTTTTTGAAGTTCTTCCTCGTAAAACGTACCTTCTAATAGTTCTCCATCAATATCCACGAGACGGTATACCGAAGGTATTCGGTCGATACGCGCAGAGATGGTGAAAACTTCGTCCGACCAATTGGGTAAGTAACCTTTTTCGAAAGTTAGCTTCGTCTTGGAAATACGAACACGGTCACCTACTTTGAACTTGGGCAATCTACTATTGGCTGATGGAAACAATCGTTTAAATACATCTTTTTCATTGGTAGATGAGACTTTCTCCGGAGCCATGCCAATGCTTCTATGATACGATGCATTGTATCCTTTCACCAGATGACTCAACTTATCAATGTACTGATAATTCCCTTTCGCTGTAAAATACCTCCACATGCGTGATTTCAAAGTTCTATTAAAACGTTCGACAACGGCAGCTTTGACTTCGTTAAAAGTGGTATAAAATCCAATACCATTTTCTTTGAGAAAGGTCTGAAAGTTCTTATTCAGGAATTCTTTACCCCTATCCGATTGAATTTTTCTCGGCTTCCTTCCATCTCGCAGAATAATTTTTGAAGCAGCGATCATTTCCTTTCCAGTTTTTTGTTTTAATGGTTGAACCCAAGCATGTTTTGAAAAAACATCGATACAAGTTAAAAGATAGTTGTAACCCTTATTCTCTTTTTTGTAAGACTGCATATCCACGAGATCCATCTGCCATACATCGTCTATTTTACTGACCAATGTTCTATTTCTCGTAAATGTTCTTCTCACTGGTTTATGTAAAGTGTAGACATCTTGCGTTCGTAACCAGGCTTCAATTTCACCCCGAGTAAATTTCTTTCCAGTTGCCGCATGAAGGCGGTCCACACCTCCGAAAGACCCGCTGGAGGATGGATCGTAATAAATTTTTTTGAGTTCTTTGTTTTTCATGATTCTTCCCATACGGGACGGTTAGATTCTTTGGTTTCTGGATGATAATCCCATCGCTTGTCGTTAGCTATGAGAGATCGAGGTACGTTCATTTTTTTCAGCTCCGTGATAAATGGCTCCCATCCTGGGGGGTCGTATCTAGTTTTACTGATAACGAGATCTCTAGTAAGGTCCATAATATTGGTATTCGGCACGACTTGACCATTTATCAGAAGCTGATGCGATGAATTCCAACTCAATGGCCCTCTACCATCTTTTATCAAATTGAGAAGACGACCGGCCTTCTTCTGTTGTGTCTTCGGCAGTTGGTTAACTATATCGCTGATACCTGATGATTGTTTTTCTTCAATGGGACTCGAAAAACCAGGGTCCTCTAATGTCACTTTCGTTACCTCTTTGGGTCTGTTCTCATAAATGGATTTATACCGGTGTTGTAATTGTCCTAGAAGTAAAACCTTATTGAAGTTATCCAAGTTTTCTTCTTCTAAAATACGTTGAATGGCCTTTTCAATGTCTCTTAGAGTACGTTGAACGGGCGTTTTATTTTCTTGTCTTTCTCGATATTCAGCTTCCCAAGATTCAGCGGGGATGAGGATCATTTTCTCGGCCATGATGTTATTAAACCCGTTAACATCGACAATACGGGAGAAATTAACAGCGGAAGCCAACCCCCTTTTTGTTTGACGAGAAAGTTTTTCTTCGACTTTGGAGATGCTTTCGTAGTCACTAATTTATTCAGTACATGCCTATAGGGTCGTAACTTTCTTTTTTCACGTTCACTCAGTACAATGTTAGAGTTCCCAATATTATGCGCGCAATCACACAAACACTGAATAAAATCCAAGTTGGAGTTCTTTAGAAGTTCTTTTTGAAGTCGCGGATTACTTTCCACAGCTACGTGTAATCTGTGAATGTTACGATCGAGACGTGAAGGAATTTTTTGACTTACTTTCATCGTTGTTTAGGTAAAAATACAGCGGTATACTCTCCCGGAAATATATTCGTTCTGAGCCTAGAATTGTCATCCGCATTCTGCGTGAGATCAATCATCAAGTAACTGTACGGATCACGAGTACTCTGGTTAAAGGCATCGATCATAAACTTGGTGTTACCAGGATACATCTGATGAGACAAATGAGCAATTTGAGATTTGTCACGAGGGTTTTTAAAAAGAACCAGATAAGAGGCATTCAAAGAAATGGTGCGCTGATACGGGTTCTTGTCAAAAATATTTTGAGTAATAAATATAACACTTATATTTCTATGATGCGAATCACACGTAAAGAGCTGAGAAACACCCCTATCCACATCTTGAAACAGATCGTCGAGTACAATAAGCTGGTTTCTATCGCATCTTAGAGTCTTCATGTCAGGCATTCCTTTTAGAAATGTCGCTCGAGTCCCATAAAGTGAATACCAGTCTTGATATTGAGAATAGTACCACGTTACTCTTTCCGGTGGGGGTTTAATCATTCCCCTGGCATGATCCAAAATTTTCTTAACGAAGGTTGTTTTCCCGCAATTGCTGGGACCGGCAATAATCATCCTAAACGGTGCCTTCAATGGAATGAAGGAACCCTCTTTTTCCATGATCGATACGGAATGTTGCGGTAGTTGTATATTGGCAGGTGCTTCCGTTTTAGTAGAAATAGCGATGTTCGTTGTTTCGAGGATAAGCATAAGAGCCCCTATGCAGCCCATAACGATGTATTTTATACTCGGTTTCCTTTTTTGCGGCATCACCGTTTCCTCTATCGTTAAGCGCGATATTTCATCTTGCTCTACCATTTTAGCTTCAAGAATGTAATGAGAATGAGTACATAACGTGATATTTATTCAGTATTAGTACAAGCTTTGAAAATTTCACATCGCCACTCATATTCTAACCAATGGTCGATCAGATACAAAATTCCTTGAATGATGACGCTTCTAATCGGTTTGGCATATTCGATCCAGCGGTTTAACACAAATAAGACATTCACACTCTCGAATAAATCATTTATTTTTTTCCTTTCGTATTCCTCGGGATACATCGTACAAAAATGAGACGGAACTTGACTTCCATCACCCGCTTTTAGGAGTTCGTCTTGATGAACACAGTCAGCACACGCTTTATTCCAACCTGGTAATTTTATCATGGTTTTTATCGCATCACGAGCTTGCGCGCGAATACCAGGAAAATCCGTTGGCGTATACAACATTCTGAGTAAAATAAATTGTACATATTAGCTTATTTCTGTTTTTGTACCCATAATCCAAAAATATAAGCCTCATTTTTTGCACAATGTGCTATTCCATTTCTCCGTTTTTTATGACGACTACATGTAAAGTCAACTTCTTGAGGGCCAAAGATTGTCAGTAAATTCTCATATTTCATACAAAGGCCTAGTTTCTCGAGGTTTATGCTAGGAATATTTAATTTCATTAATACATTTTTTTCCACAGTGCCCCCTTTATAAGCAAATAAGGCATTTGAATTTTTCTCAGAGGCATGCGTATACAAGCTACGTAAAACTTTCAGTAATGTTGAAAATGCAACATCATCGGTATCATTTCTGTAAGAAAGACCATGAATATGTGCCGTCACGAATTGCATTGTTCTGACATCCTTTTCAGTAAACAGTCTATTTTGAGGAAGTCGAATAAACATATTATTCGGGTGTGAATCACCGATAGTATAGTATCCCAATTCCTTAATGTAAAAATCACTTCCAATTTGAAATCCATCACAATCAATAACGGTGGATATATTGCCGAAAATAGGCATTCTGGAAATTAATTTTTCATTCATAAGGCTGAATCAAACCGAGAAAAGAAAAAACATACCTAATGCCGTGAAATCCGAG
The DNA here is from genome assembly GCA_036925085.1 of Brachycybe producta. Taxonomy (NCBI): domain Eukaryota; kingdom Metazoa; phylum Arthropoda; class Diplopoda; order Playtdesmida; family Andrognathidae; genus Brachycybe; species Brachycybe producta. The sequence goes on from JAUPFP010000091.1 coordinate 330,190, forward strand.
GCTTCGGCTAATGAGTATATCTTGCCATAGCGGATACGTTTCTCCAAGTACTTATACCCCTTAGCTTATTCCATTCTAGTTTCCAAGGGGTGTAAATAAATATCGACATTGACAAAACAAGAATAAACATGTTCAGACATGTTTAGGCTTGTTCAAACATGCCTCGATGTGATCCAAAGGGTGTGTCTAAATCATGAACTTATGAAAACATGTATAGACATGATGACTCATCTGTCTAATCTGTCCTACTGAAATACTCCTGAGGATGTACCATGTCTGGCCCCGTTAACACTATTTCTCATACCTAATGGTAATCTTTTGGAACATGATAATTCCCGAGCCTATTGTCAAACCTTGGTTGGGCATGATGCAACTATGTCTTCTTATAATTCATGTATTTCATTTGTAGACATTGCATCTGATTCTGAAACGGAGCCTGAAACTGTATCGAATGCCTCTACTAGAAGTGCTGCAGTTAATAGGCATCCAATTGTCTATCTCGATGACTCCAGTAAGTAATTAGATTGGTCGTAAAAAAATTTAAAAAAAATAATGAAATTGCAACTGCAGATGACACGACCGATAGTGAAATTCTCCTCGAACTGATGGGAAATCCACCTGTAAGCCGAAAAGAAGAACTTCTGGAGAAACTACTATCCTACGATGATGAAGAAACGGCGACTATCAAATATTGTACTATTTGTTTAGTGAAGGGTGCACGGGTTGTATTTGACCCTTGTAAGCATCAAGCTGCCTGTAAGGCATGTACAACAACGTTATTAGAAATGGAAAGTTTTTTATGCCCAGTGTGTAGAAACCCCATTTCAAATGTAATTGATGTTTACCAGCCCTTAACAGACTTATTGCCAATTCAATGAATATCATCTAAAATAAAACCTGAAGTTCTTTTATATATTGAACACTTCTGCAACAGACCTCTGCCTGCCTTGGGATACCAAGTTTGCTATCCCTAAGCAGGCAGAGGTCTGTGGAATGCAGAAGTGTCATGAGTTATTATAAAGAAATGAAACAATACTGCAAAAAATTTCAGCATGTAACATTTTATTGCATTCGTATTAATAAATATAACAAAGTGCTAATCATCAGTAATTGCGGAACCACATGAATAACGTTACTCGGAGTGTCGTTAGGTGTTGCGTAGACATCCTGCATCGCAGCCCATGATCCATTATCTCGAAGCCACGATGCTGATGACTTGAACACGTATTCACCAATATGCACTGCCGTTGCTTCCTCGAATCCGGATCTTGCCAGTTGGAGGACGAGTGCGTAAGTCACTATAATTTTACCGAATGATGGTGATCCTCGATAAATTTCGTCCAACAAGAAGGTTAATTCTTGGTTCAGATGTGACACAGTTTTTAAAGTTGTTGCTATGGATTCGAAAGCTTGAATATCCTTATTTCGAGCTTGTTCGGCGAGTTTGTAAATTGTTCGTGAAAAGTTGGAATTCACGGTTTCGTGCGATTGTTTGGCTATATGATACACATCAATGGCAATTTTAGTAGATTCCTGCATGTTGAACACCTTATTCGTAAAAGCTAAGCACAACTAACATTAAAAAGTATAAAAGTGGTTGGCCTTCATATATATATATATATATTCATAGTATGAATTAAAGTTTCTTACCTTCTATATACAAAACAACAAAGTCGTGAAAACAAGTTTCTTTATCAACACAGTAGGTGGAAAGGTGGTAGAAAGAAGTTTTAAACTTCTTTCTCTGGGAAGCAAAAAAACTAGGTCAAAGTTTTTCTCTCTGTTATGATAAAACATTAAAAAATAATAGTGAAGCTATGTTTCTATAGCTTATAAACTGGTTGGTCTTGTGGTGCAGAAATGACTCAATGAAAGTCTATGGGAGATTGGAATGTGGAGCTCAAAATGTACCTCTAATGGTAGTCTATGGAGAAAAGTGATGCAGTAATGTATTTCCCTATACTACTGACGTCACAACGATTCAAAACTGTCCAACAGAAAATTTCGGGAGTTGCCAGTCCAGTAGAGTAATAGTCTAAGGTTTCACAGCCAATGCATAATTTTCATTGTGTTTAATAAAATTGCATAAACTATTTGATAAATTTGATTTAATTTACATCAGAATAAATTAAATGACAAAAATTATATTAAATAAGAAAAAACTTAAATGATTGATTCAGAATTTCAGATTTTTATGAAGGCAAATCATCATATCAGATTTTTTTGGGTTTAGGCGATTTCTCCTGGCCGAAATGATTTGTGCAGCTGATGAAAATATTTGTTTTGATGGAACAGACATAGTTGGGGGTCATAATTATTAATTTAATATTTCATTTTTCTACTAACTAGCTATACTTTGCTAGAGGTGTCAACAAAAGTATGTAAAATCATTCTAAAATTACTTGGTTGACGTTCAACAAACATACTAACCTGCATAATGACGACGTAGAAAGTACAGGCATCTGTAGACAGCTTCAGAATTTCTTTGGCTCCGCTCCCTTTATTTCTAACTGGTTGATATTTGGTCTGATGCTCATAAAAGGGCGGAGGCAAAGAAATTCTGAAGCTGTCTAAAGATGTCTGTGTAGAAAGTTGAGTAACTTGAGTTAAAAATTTCAATATTCGATATTTTAAAAAGTATCAACGATACTCGATATTTAAAAAAAATATCGATATATAAAAATATCGAATCGAAATCGCCCATCAGTATAGTATAGTGAAAATGGCTGACAGACAATTGATTGCTGCTCTAGCTGCTGTTATTGGAGAAATAGTAAAAAGAAAAAGAAACTCATGTAGAAGAGTGTAAATTAATTCCAAATGACTGCTAGAAGCACCAGATAATTCGTAGAAATACTTGGATTAAGATATATTTTGGGTAATGCAAAATAACTGACGGCATAAGTACCGTATGTTCTTTAGTTGCGATTGGTTAAGGCGCAGTCACACTAGGCTGGTTTACAAGCCGCTGGTTGCTGCTGGCTATTAGCAGCAACAGCTGCTTTGGGTTCACACTTGTCCAGTAACTGCTGGTATTAGCAGTGCAAGTCATCCAATCACCATCTTGCAAAAACACAAACTCTTAAGCGGCAGTCACACTAGGCTGGTTTACAAGCCGCTGGTTGCTGCTGGCTATTAGCAGCAACAGCAAGCAGCAGCTGCTTTGTGTTCACACTTGTCCAGTCACTGCTGGTATTGGCAGTGCAAGTCAATCACCGTCTTGCAAAAACACAAACTCTAACAACAACCAACCCAAGCAGTGGAGTTTCAACTACCACTAGTGCCACTACTAGCAATAAAAAGCTCACACTAGATGGCAGCAGCAGGAAGGGAGTCACTTTACCAGCTGGTAGCTGGTAAAGTTGAACATGTCCAACTTCACCAGCTGCTGTTAAAATCACTAGCCTGCTAGAGAAAGCAGCTGCTGGTAGCAGTTCAGACTATGCTGCTAGAGCGCTACAACCAGCCAGCAGCAACCAGCGGCTGGGAAACCAGCCTAGTGTGACTGCGCCATTATGCACAAAATTGAACAAACGCCAAACTGGACGTTAAATCAGTTTGTCGCTTGTTCGGTTTTCTATAGATTGCAGAAAAGGTAACGGTTCATTTTAGCCTCTATGTAAAGCCTTCTGCCTCACTGTGCACATTCGACACGGTGGCGCTTCAGCGACACACTAACAACAGGCCAATGAAGTTGGTACCCCCACAAAATAGGGCCAACTTGACGTCAAGCTGTCCTTCCAGAATAAAATTTAACTAACTTTTGCCCGGAAATAGCACTTACGAAAAAAAAATTTGCAGCACTAACATAACACTAATGAATACGTTCAGTTTGATTAGGACCCACACTCTGATGAGGAAGAGGGACAACCTTGACTCCACAGCCAAAGCTTCACTTGAGGCTAAATGATTCAATTTGGTAGTTGTCCAGTGCTAACCGTTCTTTGAGAGCTGCTTTTGTTAGAAAGAAGGTCTCTCCTATAATGCAACAAACTGTAACTGTTTTTAAATGACAGGCATTTAGATATCGGGACGAACACAAGTTGGCTCCCCCCTTTTTATGACGAATGCCACTTCTAATTGGTTGGTTATGTAGTCTGGCGTCACATGCTCCGCCCTTTTCAACGTCGAACCGCACAACAAACCAATTAGAAGTTGCCGGTCGTCATAAAAAGGGCGGAGCCAACGTATGTTCGTCCCGATTTCTAAATGCCTGTTCTCAAATGCACCCTTTTGCGTGAGTCTGTTCCAAAGTGGATTGCGTGTGTGTGTTCACTCGAAAATCGTTACCCACTTTGAAAAATTAAAACTCGTGCAAATAAATCGATGTGGAATCGACTCCAGTTATTCGAAATGACATCAGATAGATTGAGAAGCAAATATTTTTAACATCATTTTAAATTACAGAACACATACATGCATCACATACATACTTGTACAAGATACCCTTTGAATGCCCTTGTCAAAGCGACCCACCACCCATAAAACCCGTCAAGAGACCCTAACATCAGTCCCCAGAATCCTCCTCGACAATTTAATATGAAAGTTTGTAATTTAAAAAACACACACACAAACCTCGGTATACGCAACTACCAGACATTTCTTTACTCATCGATTTGTCCAGCAGAGTAACATCATGTCCATGTCTATCTATAGACGTGACGTCACTCCGTTAGACAAACTAATGAATAAAAAAAAAAAGAAATGGCCATCCAAAGCTTATTAAAGAAATAAGAGCTATAGAACTTGATGCATATCCCAGGTCTTTCTTTCCAAATGTATTTAGACAATGGAATTCTCGGCCAGAAAAGTAAGTCCTGTTTTTAGGACGAAGTTGAATTAAATATGCATCAATGCAGAATCACGAAAAAGAACCTAGATGCGTGCAGTTTCGAAGCAGCTCAACGAGTAAGTTGTGTTATGAGTTGCCCTCCATGTCAAAAAAAAGGCCAAACTATGATATCAATAAACATTTTTTATCCAAGTGTCGTACTACTCAGCAAGCTCCTCTAACAACTTCAAAAGTGCTTAGGAACTGAACTGTATCCTGTGTTTCCTGTATTTGTTACTAAAAAAAATTGTCATCATCTTCTTTTCCTGGACTATACGTCCCGCACAGTGCAGGGTCTGTCAATGATGACGATGAATAGTGAGAGATGATGATGACAGGCAATTAGAAATCGGGACAAACAGAAGTTGGCTCCACCCGTTTTATGACGACTGGCAACTTCTAATTGGTTTGTTGTGTGGTTCGACGTTGAAAAAAGAGCGGAGCATGTGACGTCAGACTACATAACCAACCAATTAGAAGTTGCGTTCGTCATAAAATGGGCGGAGCCAACTTCTGTTCGTCTCGATTTCTAATTGCCTGTATATTGACTTGGATTGGGAAAAAATCACTTGTGTTTGATACTAACTGGTATTTGAAATTTGCGCTAGTGTATTGAAATTGTCTTGTATGTCCCTGAAATAACTTCGAAGTTGATGGGGACGTTAAGCAATTAATAAACAAACATCTCGTCCATTTTATGTACATCCAATTTTAATAATAAAAGTTCCTCAAATCACAGCCAACCTCTTTAGACCCTCATTGTAAAAAACCTCCAAAGAAAAAAAAAAAAGGTATACCATTTGCTGCCAAATGGGTTCACTAAACTTGACAGTGATCTCAATTGGTATTATGGGTAGACATAAAAACGAATAATGTTGAAATTTACCATGAAACATAAAACCTTCCTATAATATACCTTTAGGTGCGTGTGTCTGTGCGTGTGTGTCTCAAATTAACGGGTTCTATAAACCGTTATCGATTTCAAAACATGGCTCCCTCTAGTGTTGGTTCATAAGTTTCCACCTATGCAATGATAGTTGGTCTTATCGAATCGATCTCCACCCTTCCCCGCTCCCCCCACCACCTTCACAATGAAAGAGAGTATATATTGAAACACAAAGAGTATAGCACCACCTACCTATAGTAGTAGAATAATATGTAGCCTTATACTTATTTCAAAAGCCTAATCTCTGCAAACACACTATAACACATATGAGCTCTAACAAAAGTACATTCCAAAGATAAAAAAAACCTACCAATTCCAACTTTTATTTAGTGTGCTATGCCGACCATAATTCTCAAACAATGTAAATAAGAAGCTCACCGACAAACAATAGTGATCAACCTTAACAACACACAAGGGCCTCTTTTTAATATTATGTATTGTACATGTTGTTCTATAGAGACCCTATATAAAACACAAATGGCGGACTTGAAACCCAATTTCTTCCACTGAGAAAATTATCTATTAATATTTAATTGCTTTAATGTATATTTTTCTGCATTAATCTGTGATTGCAGTGCAATAATTATCTTACATGAATTGCAACATTTTTCTTGTAGATTACCTAGCAGAAAACGGTTGTCTTCAACTATTTTTATTTTGCAAGACAATGGCACAAGATTCGCAAACAATGATAATGTTTCATTTCTTGCAATGAAATTGAATACTGGCAAAGCGGAAACACAGTATAGAAAGACAGTAAAGGTTAAACTGCATATTACTTTTCAGTGGCTTTAAAGCTTTTGTGACAAACAGCATTAAAAGCTATTTCTTATTGCCTTTTGTAAGCTTAACAAATTATTTACTGCGTATTTGTATTGGTATTTATATTTGCTCAGGATCACCTTAATACCTAGTACACACCTGATAATTTAAATGCATTTAAATAATAAATGTGTTCTACAGAGAGCCCTGTGTGAAGGACAAATAAACAATATGTCGAATTCAATTTATTCAGTTAATAATATGAAAATATTGAGTTAATAATTAAATATAATATTGTAACGAACCACGTTCATGGGGTGAAAAGAAGTATCAAAAAATATCGTAGCGCTCTTTCGGGCAATCAGAAAGTGGTTGGCTAGGCCACTAATTCTACTCTGTTTCGGGAGGAAGGGAACAAATTAGTCCCGTTCGTTTTCTCACGAGTTCTTCTCTCAAGAACCTTCAGACTAGTCATTGACGTGGTAGAATATGCTAAATGAGCAAAATAGAGGTGGCAGGCCACGTTGCGAGATGTCGAGACACCAGAAGGACAAGGAAATTAATCGCATGGAGGCCCTACAATGGATGTCGGAAAAAGGGGGACGATCCAGCAGTAACATGGGATTTATTGCAAAGCGGGTTGTGGTTTTCTTTTTATGGCGATTTTTAAATTCAGTGATTTAAATCAATCCATTCTGTCTTTAGTTGAGACTGCAAATTGTTAGCTAATTTAATTGTGGTTATTTAACAACCACCTTTTGTTTCCACTAAAAAAATTAACTATAGTTAACGTTTTAATAATGAAGACGAGGTGTAACAATTTTACATCTACAATAGAACGTCGATTATCGGAACTGATGTCCAGACATGACTAGTTCCAATAATCAAAAGTTCATATAATCGAACTCCCATTAAAAAAAATGGTGGAGAAAAGTAAGAAAAAACCGATTGCAAAAGATTTTTTTTATTTCCATAAGAATAAGTAAAAGAAAAAATGGTTCCGATAACCAACAGTTCCAATAACTGACGGTTCCGATAATTGACGTCCTACTGTATATCCACTCACTTTAAAGCTGGAACTTCATACCTGCTACCTTGAGCATAGCATGTGTGACTAGTGACTAGCATAGCGACTTGAAGTAGCAAGTTGCTAGTCACTGGCACACACTACATATGTGCTGCACCTATGAATGTTTTGGGCGTGTCTTCATTATTATTATTATTATTATTATTATTATTATTATTATTATTATTATTATTATTGTTATTATTGGTACGGTCGCAAAAGGCGCAAGCGCCCATGATACCGTCGGGGAGGGGGGGTGAATAATTAATAAATATAACACAATATGAACAATATGGAACAATAATTCATGGTGTGTGATGTCATAAGAAATGGCGTCGAAAACGCCTTATGCAACAAAATCTGGTCTCCGATTGGTTATTGGGTAGCGATCTGAAACGTTTGCGACCTGAAGCTTCTGTTTGAACAGAAGCTTGGCGATTGAGTAGCAAGTCGTGATGCTTTGACAAGTAGCTAATATATAGTTGCTTGTATATGGTATGAAGACGCGCATGTGCGCTGTCGCTCGCTCAAGGTAGGTAGGTCGCTCGACGTCACGTGAATGAAGTTTAAGCTTAAAAGTAGTCACAAATGGATCAAATGGTAGAATTCCTGGCTGCATTTGCCAGAAACAGCGTACTTGGACATTGCCAAAAAAAAGCAAACGTCACTCACACTAGCATCATAGTATAATGAAACAATTGACCTCAAAAAGGAAGTTACACACGTAAATTATATGTGACTCGTGATGTGACTAGTATTATCCCTAGTAGTAGAAAAAAAAATGTGGCATTTTTCCAAGTTGGCACACTTGTCAAATTAAGGTGATCCACCTTCTTTCTTTTTCTTTCTTGCAAACGATTTACTCAGCAATCTGTGTGTCTCTCCCCTCCTTTCTATTACATAAATTGCAACACCCAAATTTCAAGAAAGAAAAAGCGTTCTTCGTGTAAAGAAAATTTACAAGATCCTATTTCCTTATACATATAATATTTTCTTCCTTTCTTTCCTCAAGAGAATATAAACAATAATGAAAAATTTGTCGTTTTAGTGCAAATTTCAATAAAGAAAAATGAAACTTGGGAAAAGTGTGTATTATTCTATTTTTTTGCTTGTAAATTTTAATAAACGTTTGTAAGAAACATTTTTTCATTTCTTTTCTATAATATTTCTTGATTAGACTTCTTGGGTTCTTAAGACAAATTTAGCTTTCAAAAATATACGAAACGACAACACAATTTTTTTTCTCTCTTCAAATTACTGAATTCCGTACTGAAAAGTAATTTTAATTTTAGAAATCTTTACAAAAGAAATAGAAAAAAAATTGATTATTCAGATTTTCGCATATGCGGCTATGCCCCCGCATGTACGTTTAACATTTTTAGCAACTCAGACACACTTATGTCACAATTCCATATGCCATTTGTGCCGAACTTAAAAGTTAGGGACACACATGCAGAAACATACAACAGAAAACACAAGAAAACCACTGCAACAAAAGAAATTCCGTTTTTTTTCTTTTTCTGTTTGCATGTGATGAACACACAGGCATTTAGAAACCGGGGAAAACACAAGATGGCTCCGCCCTTTTTATGACAACTGGCAACTTCTAATTGGTTGGTTATGTAGTCTGACGTCACATGCTCCACCCTTTTCAACGTCGAACCACACAACAAACCAATTAGAAGTTCGCGGTCGTCATAAAAAGGGCGGAACCAACTTGTGTTTTCCCCGATTTCTAAAGCCTAGTACACACCGAATTCTTTGTTGCGATACATTGTTGCGGGGCAGAATCTCAACTGACGCGATTCAGACCCACAACATTGTTCCGTGTGCTCAACTACACTCTGTTTTTCTTCCTCCTTCTTGCGTTCACCATGTAAGTATCACCAGCAGACGTGGCCCTTGCAATATGGGCCTACACGGTGATTCGCAAAGAGGGACAAATAAAGCAGAAACGGTGGTGGACACACAAGCTCTTCTCAGCTGAGAGCACAATCGGCTTAAGGCATTTGGACACCTTGAAATTGGAAGATGGGGGGAGGATTTCTAAATTTTATTTCTTTTAGTTACCATTGTAATCAGAAGACCATAACTACCCACAGACACAATTTATACAGAAGGTCCTCAATTAGTTTAAAAATATTTTAAGTGGTCCACATCTTTTTTAAAGTCTAGTGCTAGACTTAAAAAACGACGTGGACCACTGAAAAAGACTCAAAGGGCTCAGTTCGCTTTTAATTATTAAAGACGTATTTAATAATTAAAAGCAAACTGAGCACTTTGAGTCTTTGTTCATGTTCCAAAAAACGTCCACACCATGAAATGTCCCGCAAGAATGTTGAAATGTTTCCCATTTCGATGGGACTCAAAAAACATGAATCCGAGCTGCTGCGACTCAGCCCCGCAACATTTCAACATTGTTGCGGGACAGAATCGCAACAGACTCGATTCAGCCCCGCAACAATGTATCGCAATAAAGAATCCCAGTGTGTACTACCCTTAAATGCCTGTGATGAACACACATGCAGAACAGAAATGCGACATGCCATTTATTGTGAAACAGTAGACAACAGATGTTTGACTGTAGTTGTCAGCCATGTTGTTTCTTTTGAGTCTACAAAAAACGTTTTGATGATGACATACAAGCTACAATCTTATTGGTTCATTTGCAGTGCCGGCCTTTGGGGGTGGTGAGGTCGTGCACCACATGAGGGAGGAGAGCAGGTTGGGGTGCTGAGGAAGTTTTGGGGCGCCCCTCGTAAAATTCTTTTATAATATGTTTATTGGGTCGTAGCATTTTCACCTTGTGAACAGAACAACTCTTTTCTTGTCCAGGTCTACAATGTCACAAAACAGACTTTCCAGTTACACGGTCTTCAAATAGCCAATGTTTATCACTTTATATGCCATCTAGTGTGAGCATTTGCAAGCTCCGTCTTTTTTCTTAAGTTTGGCCGTAAGTGTGGCCTTAAGAGTGGCCGTATCTTTTTTTGGCGCCATAAGTGGTGCCTTAACTGTGGCTATATCTTTTTTTTAACTTTATTTAATTTTGTGTATGTCCTTTACAGGGCTTCGTAGAACGACGTCGACTTGCCTTTATTAAATTTGTATATAATGGACTTTTTTCCGTTTGTTATTTTTGGCTTAAGTTTTAGCTCCTTAAGAAAACAAAATCTCGTTTTGCTGTTCCATCGCCATCACAATAATAACGTGGCACCAACACGTGACATTTTTTTTTTCTTGTAAATAACCTGTTTCTCAAAAGGACACAAGAACAACAAAGAAAACATTTGAAACAAAATGAGAAAATAATTGATTTTTTTGTTCTTTCTTTAGGTCTCCATATTTCTTCATGTCACATTTTACTACAATAAAAACCTTAGCAGCTTTGATGTGAATGTTTATTACTGTATATAACAAGTCACTGCAGTCACGTATTTTTTTAAACAAAAAAACTGGCCACGACCATAAGAGACAATTTACTGTTTCTCAGTTGTTATCTTCAAAGTTCGCTTCAGACTCGCAGTTGTAAAATTACCGAACTACTTGTCAAATCAACATTACTACTAGATTGAATTATTGAAATGAGCCACATAATTTGTTTTTTCTCCATTGCTTTGATTGGTTGTTAGTGGCTTATAGTGGTTCATTTTTACAAGCTTTTTATTTAAGTTGAAAATGACAGTTGTCCCGTTTGCGTGGACTTGTATTTCTGCTATTTTAACCAACTTCCCCCATAATGACCCACAGAAAGCTGAAATTTTGTACACTTCAGCAGCCTCTACTAGTGCGACCTGTTAACCTTATCATATTTTGACGGAGGATCCTTGAATGATCTGTCCAGAATCCGCCGGGTATCTTAAATTAAACGTACTTTTCAATACAAGAAAACAAATTACACTTCTGTTGTCTCAAAAACAAAAAAAAACATGTCTTTGTAGAAATAAAAGCTTATACCGAAAAACGTAGTTTTTTTTACACCGTTGCCATCTTCCTTTGCTCTGTCCCTTGTACGCTGCCTTTTTTGCCTTGTCCTGTGTCCTTGTTTTTAACCTTTACCCTGACTTCTTTTCTTTGCCACGTCACTTTTTCTATGCCCTATCCCTTTTTCTTTACCCTATTCCTTTCTTGTTTTACAAAGCACCTAAAGCGGTGGCGCTGATCAAGCGCCAAATTGAATAAGCGCCAAATTGAACAAGCGACAAATTGAACAAACGCCAATCTGAACTAACGCCAAACTGAATAAACGCCAAATGGAACAAGCGCCAAACTGAAGAACCGCCAAAATGTGATAAACACATTGTTAGGTTAGGTTTGGTTTGGTTTGGTTACGTTAGGTTTGGTTTGGTTAGGTTAGGTTTGGTTAGGTTAGGTTTGGTTTGGTTAGGTTTGGTTAGGTTTGGTTAGGTTAGGTTAGGTGTAAATCTGCACAGTCTGACGTCTATAAAAGCTCACAATATTTGGACCATCAGAATATACAAAAAAACCTGAATAACCGCCAAACTGAATAAATGCCAAATGGAACAAACGCCAAACTGAATAAGCGCCAAATAGAACAAACGCCAAACTGAATAAGCGCCAAATGGAACAAACGCCAAACTGAATAAGCGCCAAATGGAAGAAACGCCAAACTGAATAAAAGCCAAAAATTTGGCGGTTATTCAGTTTGGCGTTTGTTCCATTTGGCGCTTATTCAGTTTGGCGTGTGTTCACTTTGGCGCTTATTCAGTCGCCCCCTAAAGCATGTTTCTACACCTTTCATAATATTCATGCCCTAAATTTAAATATTTCAACCAGTAATCTTGAGTTGACGAATGGTTTTGCCAAAAAAAAAACCAACCGCAACGAAAACTCTTTGCCTTTCAGACAAATTGCCCCAAAAGACTTTAATAATAAACTGGACGTATTTTAGTAATATAAACTGCATTTATTATGCAACTATATATAGCAAAGAGAAAGTTCATCTATAATTCAAGTATGTTGCTTCAGTACACATTAACTGGACAATGTCTAGTTGTCTACATGTGTGTGTGTGCAGCCTATAACACACCAGAGAAATCTAATTAATCCTGGCAACAAAACCGCTCGTAATGTGTATAAGACACGACAATCTACGGTCTAGAGAAAAACCCTAAATTGGTTTGTTTTATCCGAAAGAAGAAAAGAAAACTTAAAACAAGAACATGACTAAAAAGGAAGAATTACATCTCCCAGAACTAATAACATGAACATTTAAGGATCTCGTACTTCGATTAATCCCGAATTCATGAAGAGAACTTCGTCCCTTGAAGCCCCTGAAGCAGGGTTCCAATAACAACAACAACAAAAGACCCTATTCTAAAGGTACTTAATAAAAGTCAAGTCCAAGGATATTCAATAATAGATAGGCAATGCTTATGCAAAGCCAAAATGGAAATCAATATTGTCTGTTTGCTTAGGCACTTGCATAAACAATTGCTAAGCATAAACTTAAGACAAACCTAATTCAATACAATAATAATACTAATAATTATTTATCCAAACACACTGTGCATAGCTTGCACTAGAAGGGCCAATCAGGAGACAAAATACCTCACTTACGGAACGGCCAATGTCAGTTGCATAAATAATAACGCCTAAAGATCTATAAAAAAATGGTAAAATTCAACAATGCAGTACAAATATGATGTTGCTTAAAAGATGAGCATTGCGAATACCTAGTACACACCTGTTAATTTAAATGCATTTAAATAATGTGTTCTACAGAGCCCTGTGAAAGGCAAACAAACAATATGTCGTCGAATTCAATTTATTCAGTTAATAATCTGAAAATATTGAGTTAATACTTAAATATAATATATAAACTATTGACAAAATATTGATTTAGTATTTCAAATTAAAATATTAATAATAGTCAATTGTTATTTGATTCTATGTCCTTAACGGGATTCCATAATAATTCACCTAAACACATTTAATTTGAATTCATTTAACTCATATGTGTACAAGGTAAAAGATGTTGGTATTAATAACATTAAGTGAGATCTTTCCAAACAAAACAATCTATTTTGATCTATAACTAGCTATTAGAATTTTTTAAATAAACTGAACTTTCCAGTGAAAATGAACGTGTAAACAAGAAATTTAAGTCGCTTTTAAAAAAAAACCAGTCCTAAAAATTAAAAACAAACAACATCTAATCCCCTCTTGTCATGTTGGTGTAATGGTTAGTGTCTCAGGCAACTGAGGCCATAGAAATCTAGGTCATGGATTCAATCCCTTGCAGTGTGGATTGATTATTTTCAAATATTTCAGAAAGTGGCATTGGACAAAAATTATGAAGTAAAATAAAAGCGAGTAATAATAATAAAAAAGATATCCTTGATGCACCCTTCCTCTGGTGTTATATGGCATTAAACATGGAGCTAAATACGCTTGTAATTGTGCAACGCTGAATGCAAATCATGAAATAAGAATAATTAAGTTTTACTAATTAAGCATTTTTTTAACATGTATTTGAATACTTCAGGGGTTTTTTTAATGCTAGAACCTTAGACTATTATCTTACTGGACTGGCAACTACCGAAATTTTGTGTTCGACTGATATGCGGCGTCGCTTTAGAAACGGCGCCTAGTCTAGCGGGACATATAGTATATGCAATTTAGAGAAGATGTCAAGTTTAGGACGAGTTTATTTTGTAGTTATAGAGGGTGTATTTCCAGGGGGCAAACATTGAAGAAAAAAATCATGTATGAGATTCATTAAGATTTGAAAAGATTCGTCCAGATTCACAGCAGATCGTACATATGGAAAGCCATTTTACTCTTTTATCTGCGTTTTACTGGATTCCCAGAATAGAATTTAAAATCTGAAAATCCAGTAAAATGTGGAAAAACTAAAATGGCTTGCCATACAGTACATGATTCACCCCCCAATGTCTTCCCCTTTGCAAAAACGAGACTTTCACTCGGATTTTATGCACAAATAATGCCACCAGACGGAGCTAGCTTCACTTTTGCCATAGACCAGGCACAGGCAATTAGAAATTGGGACGAACTTCAGTTGGCTCCGCCCTTTTTATGATGACCAGCAACTTCTAATTGGTTTGTTGTGTAGTTCGACGTTGAAAAGGCGGAGCATCTGATGTTAGACACATGACCAACCAATTAGAAGTTGCGTTCGCTATAAAAAGGGCAGAGCCAACTGAAGTTCGTCCCGATTTCTAATTGCCTGTGACCAGGCATTCAATGCTTTAACATGGAGAAGATAGGAAGTTGCCAGCCCAGGAAAGTAATAGTCTAAGCTAGAACCTTTGCTCAGACAGTGGAACATTTTAAAAAACATCAATTCAAATGCATTAAAAATTTGTTTCTTCTTGAATTCAGGCCTACGGGTTCTCAGTAAAAAAAAAAAATAGAACTTTCATAAGAAGTGAAATGATATAGAGGAAACCGGAAGTAAGCTCCAGTAGAAATGAATGTGACCCTCATCATTCTCTCACTGAGATGAAAAAAATTAGGTCCTTTGGAACAATATAAAAAGAAACCAAAATAAAAAAAGTTAAAAATCAATTTAGAAAACCCCATTATTGATGAAAACAGAATAAGAAATCTTAGCTAGGGGAGGGCTTTGTATGAAAGCATAGTTCTAATTCCAGCCTATTTCCGGTGCTATTTCCGCTTTTATACTTAACTGAAAATCAGTGATGTAACATGTAGAAATTGGACATTTTTTGGAGGGGTGAGGGGAGTTGGGTTCTGTGGTTAAAATTTTTAAATCTAAGCAACTTTAAGAAAGAAAATAGTGGTCAAATCAATCAAGTTTAATTCGAAGATCAGCTAAAGATCAATTATCCTATCCTAGTATGTTGTGAGCTTTATGGCGACCTCATGAATAATTACCAATTCATTATGATGTTTTTCCCTAATCGGCCCAAACAAACACATAAATAATGTATTTTTGAAGAGGTGCGGAATTCTAGGAACCTGCAGAAGTGTATATAAAGCTGCAGAATTTTTTTGGTTGGCTGTGAAAGGGGTGCGGTTTTGGGTCAGGATAAAAACATGAACAAGTGAACGGGATGAACATTGGGGTAACTCTAAAACACGACACGGAATGCATATAGAATTAGATGAACACTATATTATGGATGAACACACATTTTAAAGGGATGAACAAAGAGAAATAAAAGGATGAACATACTTTAAAGAGATGAATATGGTTTTAGGTGGATGGACATGGGTTTAGGGGATGACCTTGGGTTTTAGGGGGATGGACATGGGTTTAGGGGATGAACATGGGTTTAGGGGATGAACATGGGTTTAAGGAGGATGATTTAAGGCGGTTCATCCCCCTTAAATTTCGTAACAGTGAAGATGAAAGTCAATAAAAGTTATTTCTTTTAATTGTTTACTTTACCCGAGCAAAGCCAGGTAGTAATGCTAGCAATATATAAACTATTGACATTAAGATATTGATTTAGTATTTCAATTTAAAATATCAATAATAAAGTTCATTGTTATTGGTTCATGTCCTTAACTGGATTCCGTATAATTCACCTAAACACATGTAATTTGAATTCCTTTAAGTCATGTGTGTACAAGGTATAACGTGGTATTTAAAACGTATTTCACCCTTACATGGTATTTACAACGTTTTGAAAATGCACGCCTCATATAGACAAAGTTCTTTCCTAGCATCGTTAAAGTAAATAGGTAGTTAGAAACAAGAATAGTAAAACAGTTTAATGGTACTTTTTCTATTCATATCTTCATATAATAAACCTTTTTATGACAGTCAGCAACTTGAAATAAGATGGAGGAAGAGTGAGAAAACTATACTTGACATTTTTAAAATTGCCACTAAATGTTTACTTTTAAAGATAACATGAAAACACCTTTATCTCATCCTTTTATTTTTCTAGTTTCTATCACAATTTGAATGTATTCTTTTAATGTGAATTAAAAATATAAACGCTTTTCGAACTCTTGATTATTCTGTTGTTCAAGGTTGCAAACGTGTTTTAGAAACTAGTAGGGACACCTAACACATAAACACATTAAGTGCCTAGGCACTTAATGTGTTTAGGTGTACTAAAATACAAAAAGAAAAGCTTCAGAACACTGGAGTTTTAATCAAACACTCGAATACTTACACGGAAATTAAGCAAATTCTATAACACAGAAGAAAGTTCATTTTAGGACATCAATCCAGATTTTGTGGCAACTGGATATTTTTTCCTGTGCTCACTGATGTTGTGTAGGATCCATTGGCGTTCTTCTTCATTTTTTGTTAAAATATTCTGATAGTCTTAAGTAAGCTTCACACATATATATATGAAAAGGAATTGATTTACAAGACATCGGCTGGGACTACAACCAAAACTGGCGCAAGCAAGTCGAGTCAAGTAAAACAGTCAACCTAAAACTTCAAGCGGACAAGACAGGACATCAAAACTGCCTGAAAAGGCTGACAGCGAAGGACCAAAACCAACCAACAAGGAACATTAAAACAAACAGAGAACTCCTTGGAATAAACCCCTGGGGCTACTCATCTGCTACCGATGTTGGGAGGCAGGCCACATGGGTGGTGACTGCCAAAATCCTGCAAGACCAAAACCGGAACAAGGAAGGAGCATTGCTGCGGCTACACAGACACCTGTAAACAGAGTCGATGAACCGTTGGCAACGACGGCAATGAAACTTTCGGATTCCGTTGAAGTTTACGAAATGCACGTCCTGACGAATGGTATGAGAATGGTGCCTGTTGACATCAATGGAGTGATGCACTATTTTCATGAGGAAAATCTGACCAAAGAGGCTTTAAACTTCTAAGGGCGCCACTCAGCCCCAAAGTAGTGATGCCCGAAACTAAAACAATTAAGGAAAAGGATAACAGAAAAATCGAAGTCAACTTGGAAAGTCATCAGGGAGTCCAAGCTGCAACTCGGCAACAAAAGGGAGACTCCGAGCAACCACGCGTTATGTGCATGAAGGTTCGACAGGAGGGATCTATAGGGGAACCCACAGACCTGTGCCAAAATGACCGACATATGGCGGCTGCAAAGAAACAAAAAGGAAGCCAAGCTGTAGCACGACAAGAAGCCTCAACAAGACTGGCATCGAAAAAGGAAATTGCGGTTGGAATCGAAAGTCATATCATCCATGGGGAGGTCAGCTCAAGAAATCACTGCAAAGTGGGGCCATCAAGACATTAAAAGGAAATGTCGAAACTAAGCCCTTCAGAGAACGGGAGTCAGTGAAAAGGAAAGTAACTGCTCCTGCAAAGGAACAGGAGTAAGTGAAAAAGGAAGTAACTGCTCCTGTAAAGGAACAAAATAGGAACTTTGCAACTGGTCTTGGAAGTTGTAGTATCTATGGGGGATACCAATCTACGGTGCCACTGCAAAGTTGGCTCATCGAAACATCTAAGGTGGATGTCATGGTGCAGTCCGATGGAAAACAGGTTGCAGTGAAGCTAGGAGTAGCTGCTCCTGAAAAAGGAAAAGAACATTTTTATAGGGAAGATGTGAAAAAGGAAGAGTGTCAGGGTGGCACTAAAGATGATCAGGGTGGTCATCAAAACAAAAGGAAACTAAGGACAGGGTGTCCAAAAAGGAATTAAAGGAAAAGACACGCGGGAAGGCCAAAAATATCTCTATGGGAGAGACATCTACAGCCCCCGTGTGCAAACACGAGTAGGAATGTCGATTGAGAACGATAAAACTCAATCGACTCCTAAAAAAGAACAGTTTGGCGTTAAAAATCCATCAAACGATGAAATAACGTCCAAATTGTGTAAAGGAAAGGCCAAAATTCAAATTTGCCGCTACACGGAGCGCTGCCTGGTGGGAGAAAAAGGCGAAAGAGATTTTCTAGATAAGAGCTCCTCCCACTTCCGGCCAGAAATTGAATTTGCAAGCCCCACAGGATCACATGAGAAGCCAACCGCCATTTTGGACGCCACATTAAATTCAAATTCTGCAAAGAATAGTTGCGTTTCGAGTTTATTTGGAAAAGAAAGTGTCAACGACCAAAAACCAAAGAATCGGAAAGAGGATGGCCGAATCCATGGATCAAAAAAAACCTGGAAGCGAGGAAGCATCAGAATTAGAAATATTAATGGACACCGGCAAAATGACGCCGGACTGGTTAAAACTTCTATTTGGAAAAGAAGACGACGATAACGCCATTACTGCAGGGATCCCTTTCGGCAGCAATGCCGTGCCTTCGTCACCTGCAAAGGATGCAACTTCAGGGTCTTCAAAAACCAAGAAACGGAAACAACCAGAGGGTGAGACAGTTAATTTTGTGCCTTTAATGCATTCACCTTCCGAGCATCGTAGAAGCGGCAATCCCAAACCGGAGATTGTCTATGAAGAACCCGCAAGAGACCCAACGCTACAATTTCCAAGGCCTCCGGAGGAATTAGATATTCCGCCTGGCAGTCTTTTGGATGGCTGTCTTCCAGCAGAGCTTGGTGGCTCAAATCATCTGGGTCAAACCAAAGGAGAAAGGAATGCGGACAAGAAAGCGATGCAGGACTGGGTCGATGGTCAGAATAAGGAACTAGCGGCTAGGGGACGGTCCCTGATCAAGGTGCCAGCAGTTGGAACAGCTTTACCGAAGCAGACAACACCAAGAAAAGTCTCCCCTTCTAACAGCTGGGTCACAGTGGACCAACCCATCGTAAAAGGGTATGTTCATCGTCCCCACTTCTAAAGTCGTAGATCCGAGGAGAAAGGCTCATCCACCAGCGGTGAGCAATCCCGCTCGGCCAACCAGGGAGAAGTTCATCGCTGAAAGGCCCAGGGACCCTCGACACCAGGAAAACATCATCAAGAGTCGGCCCCAGGAGGAACAGCCATGCAGGGAACCAAGAGAACAGCCAAGGAGGTTCAAAACGACCAGAAATCAGCTGCTTCGTTACCCACACATACCTGGACAGACCAGGAAGGGACAAAGTGCCACCAAGAGGAGGAGACAACCCAGGGACCAGATCTTCCCAGGGGAACGCGGCCATCCAAGCCAACCAGCATCTGGACCAGCCACAGGAGCGATCCCGAAGATCTCTCCGCCACCACCTCCTCAACAATGGCCCAAGGACCGACTGGATATGTCGGATGGGAAGCTGACTAACCGACAGCAATTTCGGCTTTTAAGGAACGGTTTGGTGTCTTTTGGGCGTCGCTGGGGAAGGAATGTCTTCAGATATTTAGGCTTCTTTCAGAGTGATGAAGGGATTAAAGAGGATCGACTCCGTCCACAATTGGACCGGCCTTGGACAGCAGCGATCATACAAGTTCTGAATCATTGGCCCGTCGTCGTGCTGCACAATAACGCCGAGCCAGGGACTCTTCAACTTGTCTACCAGCCGCCACAAGCGTCCACCAGCGTCCACAAGCAAGATCCTGGAGGTGGTCATCTCTTCGATGGTCACCACTTTGATTCCTAGCAGTCGAGGCCACTGGAATTTCACCCACCATCGACTGAAAGAGCAGGACGGAAATGCGCATCTGGCAACACAACAACTGGATTTCATGGAGTCCATCGTTTTTGGAGCAATCCCACGGTCACAGGTCGTCCCCCTAAAGATGCTGGAGGACCTCAACATCCTTTCAACAGAGGCGGAGCCAGGAGCCAAGGATCAGCAGAGCCACTTGGAGCCGGACCACTAGACGGAGAACCAGGAACGGAAAAAGGATCGGCGCGGACCAGTTCTGATCCACGCTGAAAAAACCGGAGGAACAAGGCAGCGAGGGATATATAATATCATGGGGTTCTTGGATGGGGAATGTGCAACATATAGTTGACCTTGAGAAAAAAAGTGGTTGATTCATTTAAATTTATATAAATTTGGATGTTACACACACAAACCTGGCTTAATATATATATATATATATATATATATATATATATATATATATATATATATATATATATATATATATATATATATATAACAATAAAACCAGGAGCGATCCTGGCTTACTTAATTTTTTCTAGATCGTTTGTTTTTGTTTTGATTGGCGTGGCACTTTGTCAACCCTCTGTACTATCATACAGAGAATTGACGTAGTTCTATCAGCTGATGACGATGAAAATATCCTGTCTTGGGTATTGGGTCTTTTTTCCTCCCAGTTCTACACCTTAATACAGAGATCGTCCCAATAAGCAGTAGCACTGAGTCAATGGGGTTGTGTTTTTCTAGTGAATATTGGTCTTAATTGATTATGAGTCATTTTCTGTATTTTTGTTGACCATTGGTCAATCACATTGATTGGCCAGTTTGGTTTTACTTTCGTTTTTACCCAATCAGGGGATACTGAGAGTGTTTTCAGTATCCACTTTTTGGGTATAAAAGGCCGTGTATTTTGATGTTTGTTAAGCACTTTTTGAATTGTTTACTCTGACACTGAAATTATGCCCGATTGTGGCCAAACTCTGTACATTATAGAAATAAATGGTTATGAAGAGTAAAAAGTTGCCAAGTCTATTTTCTTCATATTTATTGTAAATAACAAATGTTCTAACAACATCATCATCTCGAATTGCCAACCCAGGTGTAAACCTGGATCATCACTTCTAGATGAAACTTCAAGGAACAGCACGATCAACTAGCTTTTAACTGGGTGAAAGCCCGAGAAGTAACAGACAGCTAAAAGATCCTTTTAACTGTAAAAGTTCACTAAAGAGGAACTTGTGAGGAAACGGAAAGGGATTACTTTGTTCCCTTCCTCCTGAACCAGGATAGAAGATAAATGGTGGGGAATTTAAAATTATTGGACGTCTGCATACGCCATCTGGTGGCAATTTCGAAGTATTGCACAACATTTTTTCACTCGCATTTTAGAGTCGAATGGGTCGGCCTTTTCTATATAAGGAGGCTATGATTACACTATGCAACATATAGTTGCCAATCAATTTTTTAAAACCTCTTTGAAAAATAAAATGGCGTCCAGACAACAGGCAAACATTATTTACAGGACGCCATTATGATTAGCACCTAACAGGAAGTTCGTAAACCGGAAATTCATTCAAAGTTCTGATGTCATTTCCGGCAAACAGCCTGATTGGTTGTTTGTCAGAAAGAGCATCTCTCAAAGTTGAACATGTGTAACTCAACGAGACTTGAGTTTGACACTAGTTAAAAGGAAAGTTTTATAACGTTGCATGTCGTATCACACTATAAACAAGGAAGTTGCATGTCACATTGCACGTTATATTGCATTAAAAGTTACTAGTGTAATAGCGGCTAATGCCTAGTTCTCACAACCTTCATGTAGCTCAGGCTAAGGACTTAGCCTATGTATACGGGTTGTGAGAACACACACTAGATGGTGGTCAATGTCATATGTTAGCTAGGGTTAGGTAGCCTTGGTTACCCATATGTAGCCTACACATTATTTAGTGTGAATGCAAGAAAAAGTTAACTTGATTGTACGCCACCTGGGGGTCATAAATCTGAATAGAAAATGGCGTCATTCATTTTCTATTTCCATTGTTAGATGTTTCAGTCTATTCGTTAATTTATTAAAATAATTTAAAATTATCAATTGATCTTTATTTAATAATTACTTATTTCTATAAACTCAAAATCATCAACCTACCTACACTTAAAATATGTTGCATTTAGTGTGTTCAATGAAGACTCATGCAATTCAGTTTTATTAGTTAGTATGGACAATATCAGCCATTTTCACTCCAATTATGTATACATTATGCAGGCTATACACAGCACAATGTCCACACATAATGGCCAGTGCCAAATTTGTAAAAATGAAATAAATATGCTGTACTGAGCGCCCCCTTTAGGCAGGTCACGAAGCCCATATGTAGCTGCTCACATAAGAACACAGTCGTTTAGCCAAGGTTATTTTAGCTCGAGCTACAAGAAGGTTGTGATTAAGGTAATTTAAAGAGAAGGTTGTGTTTAAGGTAATTTAAAGCCAAAGCCATAAAACTGAAACTAAGAACAATAAATGTTGTTTTGTGTGTGTGTGTGTGGGGGGGGGGGGGGGGGGTTATAACTTGTTAACTGCGTGCAAACTTATGTATCTTGTTTCCTTTTTTTTTGTAACTCAATTAACGTTGTAAAGCCAAAATCCACCTCCATCCATATAACAGAAAGAAAAAAAAACACCACACCACTTTGTTATGCAGGTGCATATCCGACAACCCCAGACTACCATTATATAATGAAAGATAACACAAAAACTACAACTATATATAATATGAATTAACTTAAAATATATAAGCTATCTTATGATAGCTTCTATATAAACGGAAAAAAGACAAACACTTTTTTTTATGAACAAAAAAAAAGACTAAAATGGATGAAAGTGCACCTTTTCATGTCAAAAACAATTTAAAAAAAGTAGACAAAAATTTAGAAACCGGTTTATTCAACTTGTTATACCTAGTACACACCTGATAATTTAAATGCATTTAAATAATAAATCTGCTCTACAGAGCCCAGTGTAAAGAACAAACAAACAATATATCGTCGAATTCAATTTATTCAGTTAATTAATCTGAAAATATTGAGTTAATACTTAAATATAACATAGAAACTATTGATAAAATATTGATTTAGTATTTCAATTTAAAATATTAATAATAAAGTCAATTTTTATTTTGTGTTCATGTCCTTAACTGGATTCCGTTAACGTATGTGTGTACAAAGTATTAGTCAATGGGGAAACATTTAAAACCAAATTAAAACCCAATCAAGAGAAAAAAAGATTCTCGGTTAAATAAATTAGTCTGATCTCGATTTCTGTTTGGTCTTTTTATTTAAAAAAAAGCACCAAACGAACTTTCTGGTGTAAGCGTAAGGTGTAATTTACATAATTTTAGGGTCCGGAGTTGTATGCAAATATTAAATCAAATGTTTCTCAATCTGTGGCACAAGCGCCAAATTTGTTAAGTAACAAGTCCCCCAATTTAGATCAAACAATAATTATATTTTTACTCGCTGTTATTTAACTTCTTAATTTTTACTCGCTTTTATTTAACTTTTTAATTTTTACTCGCTTTTATTTAACTTTTTAATTTTTACTCGCTTTTATTTAACTTCTTAATTTTTACTCGCTTTTATTTAACTTCTTAATTTTTACTCACTTTTATTTAACTTCTTAATTTTACTCGCTTTTATTTAACTTCTTAATTTGTACTCGCTTTTATTTAACTTCTTAATTTTTACTCGCTTTTATTTATCTTCTAAATTTTTGCTCGCTTTTATTTAACTTCATAATTTTTACTCGCTTTTATTTAACTTCTTAATTTTTACTCGCTTTTATTTAACTTCTTAATTTTTACTCGCTTTTATTTAACTTCTTAATTTTTACTCGCTTTTATTTAACTTCTTAATTTTTACTCGCTTTTATTTAACTTCACAATTTGTTTGTTTGTTTTGTCCACTGCCACCTTCTGAAATATTTGAAAATAATTCACACTGCACGGGGACTGAACCCATGACCAACATTACCAATGGGCTAAGAATTTAACCACTGCGCCAACAAGACAAGAACAGAGTATATCTCGTGAACTTTTTTTTATAAAAGCAAGTATCACAAGATACGTGTTTTTTGTTTTATTTTCTTGTTTATCAATCAAAAACACTGGTTAGAGGCTAGAACTTTCTAGTTGACAGCTGATAATAAACAGACATCTACCCTCTAAAGTTCTAAACAGCCTTTTTTGATTAGAAAAAAAACATAGACTTAATTGCAGTTTCTCTACTGATGACGATTACTTCACAATTGGCACGTAAGTCACAAAACTGAGAAACATTTGCTTCACATTGCATTAAAATCCGAGCCATAACAAATCTCTGAAATCATTTTCAATTATTTTTTTTACCAAATTACGAAAATGCGATCATTCTTCCATGTTTTTTACAATTACAATTAGTACTTTGCTAGCAGCCAAATAGGCCTGTGGCAGAGGGACATAAAAGTCCACATGCAGCATTAAGCATTGTCAAGCACATATACATGCACAATGCACATATATAAAAACAAAATGAATATACAAATGTCAATCACACAAAACAAAATTATTCCCATTCACCACTGCCTCAGGAAGAGAGTTCCATTGTCTTATAACTCTAGGAAAAATAAACAATAATATGAATCTGTTCTAGCAAAAATCTCCCTAATTCCCTTAGAGTGGTCAGCCTTGCCCATGTATAGTGCTTTATGAATATCACTGGACTGTGGTTTAGGAGAATCACTACATGTAATTTTTCTAAACAATTTCAAACTTAACTCAGCCCTGCGATGTATCAAACTATGTCATTGTTGCACTGACAGCATCTCAGTGACACTATCTGTAAATTTGTGCCTGCCACAAACAAACCTAGCTGCCTTATGCTGAACCATTTCAACTGAGTGAGTGTGACAGAGTGAGGATTCCATACACTGCAGCAATACTCAAGATGAGGCCAAACCAATGCTTGATAGGCAATAGTTTTAACTTGTGCTGGGCAGGTGCCCAGTGTCCATTGACTAAAACGAAGCATTTGTAGAGCTTTCCCAGTAACACCATCAATGTGTTTTTTCCAAGAAAGGTCATCTGTCATTGTAAATCCCAAGTACTTATAACACTTGACACACGAACAATAATGTCATTCATACTGTAAGTGAACACTATTGGATTTCTACCCCGAGTTAGCCTCATAACACTACACTTCCCCTCAATCAACTGAAGTTGCCATGTAGTACACCATCCCTCAATTGCCTTCAAATCTAGAGCTAATGTTTCACAGTCTTGGATACCATCAACCTCTTTGTAATTTAGAGTATCATCAGCAAATAGTGTACAGTTGCTGCCAACTGTGCTGTGCAGGTCATTAATAAATATCAGGAACAAAAAGAGGACCCTGCACACTACCCTGGGGTACACCAGATTTAACAGCGAACCACTCTGAGTTAGACCCATTTACAACTACCTTTTGTTTCCTATCACATAAAAAAGCAGTTACCCATTTGGTTACCTGCCCCCCAACCCATATGCTGCAACTTTTGCCAGAAGTTTTGAATGTGAAACAGTGTAAAATGAATTACAAAAGTCAAGAAAAACCATTTGCATTCAATAAGCTTGAATTACCACAGTATCTATTTCTCCATAATCGCTGCTTACAAAGAGCCCTTTTAACACATGGTGTAGACCATGCTGGTGTTGAGGCATCCCAGACTCTTTAATGAAACAAACTTTGAGACACCTCTGATCAGTAATGAGTGAAAAATTGTCCAATTTTCATCAACATCATGCTGATTAAAATTGTTTTTAAAGTTCTCAAGATTTTGCTGCATATGCAACTTAAACCCATCCCAGTTAAATTTGTCATAAAGACTAACCTGCCTTATGGCTTTAATGATACTCCTAACATTATCATTGACATCACAAGTTACAATGTGATGGTCACTAATTCCCCCAGAAACCTTAACACTAGATATCATAAGGGGAATGTTAATTACAACATCAAGGACACTACTATTCCTAGTTGGTTGCATAACCATCTGTTCCATGAAGTAAATATTCAAACTTTCCAACAATATAACAGCTAAAGTAACATCATTCCCACCTGTAATTGAGCAAAGTTCCCAGTTTATATTTGGGAAGTTAATATCGCGTAAAATTATAGCTGGGTTATTGTGCACATGATGACGGGCATCGAGACATGAGCGAAAGGCACCTACAGTATATCACTAATGGAAGATCCTGGTGGGCAATAGAAAAAAAATAAAAATACCATTTTCCCATTGAGCAGCTCCACACTGCAGCAAACTATCTCACACCGAGTCTCAAATGCCTGTTCCCTTTAGCTGTTAAGAAAATTTGAAACTGCTATAAAAACTCTACCACCAGCAGTATGCCCCACTCTGTCCCTATGATATATTGAAAATTAGATGGAAACACCTCTCCATTACTAACATTGTCATCCAGCAATGACTCAGTTCCAAGAATTATTTGAGTCTGATTCTTCAATGGCTGCAAAGAAGTCAGGTACCTTTCTATGCAAACTTCTGTAATTCACAACTATCATTTTCGTATTTTTATTTATAACTGATCCATGTGAAAAATTTCTTTTCAGGGATTTGAGTCACAACGTTTGGTTGAGCTAGGATTCTACAGGACTTTGTCATCTTCTCAGCATTAATTCCTGAAAAAAGTTATTAACAGAATTCATAGCAATAATTCCCCTTTCCCCAATACCACACACAGGCCCCAACACTACACTAAAAAATTCTCCTATCTTTTTACCAAATACTTCTGCATGAGTGTTAAAATGCACTCCATCATAACTCCATTCACCCCTGAAACCTACCACAGCTGCTCTCCATTCAATTAAATGAAGCCCCACCCAACTACAAGCCTCTACTAATCTGTCATTTGCCACTAATCAGATAGAGTGGTTCAGAAGTTTTAGATAAGTTAGTTACCTTAGCTCAGCATACAGCTAGCTTTAGCATAGGGGTTAAGGTGTGTGTTAGTGCAATTCCAGAGAGGGTGGATAGTCTTCTGCAGGGCCCTGTGGGTTACAGGGCCTCAATTAATCTCATTTGCATAGCATGCCTTACGAGTAACTATATCTCCCCTATCACACCTCTCTGGAATAGCACTAACTTTAACAGTAACTCCAGCCCTACAATGTAAAGTATGCTTTGCTAAGTCAGCAAGCCCATCTAAAACTTCTCCTCCAAATTGTCTACACACATCATTAGTCCCCACTTGCAGAACAACTAAGACCTCCCCCACTTTTTCCCCACATACCATTCTCTTGATATGTTCCTCAACATCTTTAATTTGAGCCCCTGGTAAACAAGCTACACTCACTTTTCCTCTATTTTCACCCACCACCCACTTAACAAGCCTTTTGACATTACTATCACCTACAAAAACTACTAATATGCTCTGCACCCCTTCAAAAATAACCCCACCCTCATTTCTTTCCTCAGCCTTACTAACATTCTTCTTACCCTGTCTAGCATCATTTTTTTTACCCTTACTAACACCCTTCTTACCTTTGCTAACACCCTCCTGAGCTACATTTACATTCCCTACACTTGTTTTCTTAGACTTTCCAGACCCCTTGCACTTATGCTCTACATTTACTCTTTCTACTACCTCCATAGATTCCACTGATAATTCCCTAAAAACATTAAACCTGTTCTTTATTGGAGTACATTCTGAAGCTAGAACTGGCCTAACCTTTCTTCTCTCTTTTTCTAAAACTCCCCAACCAAGACCCCCAGTATTATGCTTAAGGGGTGTAGCAAAAGGCACAGATTCCCTGCTGTGAGAAGGGCCTGGCTGTGACTCAAACACAGCCAGCCTCTCCTTCAGCCAAGCCACCTCTACCTCAAGCTGCACCACCATCTCCCTCAACTCATCTTCAACACCCTTCTTAGACTTAACCTCTTTCCCAGACTCTACCTGTTTCCCAACCTTAACTCTCCTAACAGTTTCAACTAGTCTTACAACCTGAACTTGCTTCCCAGACCTAGTATAATAATGACCACAGATCTAGTCTTATTTGTCTCCTGATCTTCACAATTAAATCTCACCCTCCTTGGCACCTCCTAGGACACCCTAGCCCCCTTACTCCCACCTACACATTCTACAGATTCCCCTTGGACCCTAGAGACCTTCCCCAATACATCAAATCTATTACATATAAGAGTCCTGGGTGACATTAAAGGGACCCCAACCAGTTGAGCCCCCTTAACCACAACCTCCCATCTGTAAGCTTTATTTTCTTTGATTTTCAAAGAAGAGCTTTAAAATAACTACTCTATTTCCTTTAGCCAATGAAGGCTATATGCTAATTTAAAGCAGAAAGCAAGAGTTCAAATTAATTTGTTTAATTTTCAGTAATTACATTGGATACATTTTTTTAACATTTTAACCACCACCAAATACTTAAACACATTTGCTTACAAAAACAGCAATATTGGTGAATATTCTGGTGGAGGTTCCCAACCAACTCTTGGTATGGCTACAAAAAAGCCAGCAACAACTTCCTGTGGTGAACCCAAGCAGGGAACCACTGAAAGCAGGCAGCAAATAGTGTAGTGACCGGCAGAATTGTGGAATGCACCTTTTCCGAGAAACAGAGAGATGGCTTTGCAAGGTGGATATCCAAGAGATGCCTCGATGTTCACTGTCTTTTGCTCGAAATTGAGTTCTTTTTATTTAGTTTACGAGGGGCCGGATTCCAATTTGCAAAACCATGATTGGTTAGTTTTCTAATAATTTTAATTATATAAAGAAAAAAATGGAAATAAAAAAATACCAAATTTATCTCCAAAACTATAATTTTCAAAATATATAAAAAACTGTCATTAGTTTGACAGCTCATAGGCCTATAAGATATTAGCCACTATGATAAAAAATACAAGAAAAAAATGTTATATATAAAAACTGTCTGTGCTGATAAAGACTAAAGTTATGTAAAAAATAACAAAAAATTTGGGACAAAAACTAAATAAAAAAGTTAGAAATGGGAAAAATATTAAGTATAAAAATGGTTTAGTGATTTTGTATTGTTAAGTCTAAGAGGAGACTGATCCTATAAAAAGTTGTACTCACCATCCACCACCATCCCAACCATCACCATTGTAATGTTTATACTTGCAAATACAAATGATTTTAATTTTTGTTCATTAGAAAAAGGAGGGGAAAAATTAAAAGCAACAAAAACAAACAAAAAAAAAATGTTAGGGAGCATATATGCACCCATAACACATCCTAGCCCCCTGGTGCAGCCCTAACTGGTGTTAACCTAACTGGCATGACAGCAGACACATGCTCTTTACTATGGGAAGGGCCAGCCTCAAATACAGCTAACATTTCCCTCAGCAAAGACACCTCTGCCTGAAGCCAAGCCACTTCCTGCCTTAGCTGATCCTAAAGCCTAGTACACACCGGATGCTTTGTTGCGATACATTGTTGCGGGACTGCTCCGACTCAATGTTGCGGGGCAGAATCGCAACTGATGCGATTCAGACCCACAACATTGTTCTGTGTCCACACCTATAATCAGTGTTTCTTCCTCCTTCTTGCTTTCACCATGTAAATATCACCAGCGGAAGTGGCCGTTGCAATATGGGTCTACGTGGTGATTCATAAAGAGGGGCAAATAAAAGCAAAAGTGGTGGTGGGCACACAAGCTCTTCTCAGCTGAGAGCACATTCGGTTTAAGCCTTTTGGACACTCTGAAATTGGAAGATGGGGCAGGATTTCTACATTTTATTTCTTTTATTTGCCTTTGTAGTCAGAAGACCATAACTTCCCACAAACACTATTTATACAGAATGTCTTTATTAATTAAAAGCAAACTGAGCCCCTTTGAGTCTTTGTTCATGTTTCAAAAGACATCTACACAATGAAATGTCCCACAACAATGTTGAAATGTTTCCCATTTCGATGAGACTCAAAAAACATGAATCTGAGCTGATGCGATTCAGCCCCGAAACATTTCAACATTGTTGCGGGACAGAATCGCAACAGACGAGATTCAGCTGCAATTCAGCACCGCAACAATGTATTGCAACAAAGAATCCCGGTGTGTACTACCCTTTACTAACAAAACCCATTATTAAAAAGAAAAACTAAATGAGCCCAAAAATTAAGCTTGTATGTGAAACAAAACAGAAAAAAAAGAAAAAGATCGTTTTTTGAAAAACAGTAGTAACTCAAAAAGTACTAATCTGATTCCAATTCTGATTACACCAGTCTTCAGCTGACAAAGTTCTATCAGATTCAATAATAAAATCACATCAAAACTAAAAAAATATTTGTGAAACAAACAAAAAACATGAAAAATGGAACCTTTTACAAAAAATATGACAGAATCTATTAAAAAGGTTATATGATAAAAACTACTTATCCAAATTGAAATCCGATTGAGGTATCATGTTCAGCAGGCCAAATACTATGAGGAACAGTAAAGATTTAACTTGGATGTCAGAAGTGAGTTGGTTCAAATGGCCAAAAACCGAAAGCAAAGGGGGAAAAACTAAAAACGTGGTTTCCAAGATGGTGGCAAACAAAGAAAATTTTCAAGCCTAAATGGCGTTTTTAGTAAAAACGTTATTATAGATTAAAAACTGCTTGACTAATTTTAAAACTGATTGCTGCAACATGTTCAGCACACTTAGTTCTATTTAAATCACTTAAGATTAAACTTGAATTCAATCGAAATTTTTAAATATTTGAATCGATATTTTTAAACATTTCAATTGCATTTTTAAACATTTCAATCGATATTTTTAAACAATTCAATTGCATTTTTAAACATTACAATTGATACTTTTAAATATTTCAATTGATATTTTTAAATATTTCAATTGATATTTTTAAATATTTCAAGTGATATTTTTAAATATTTCAAGTGATATTTTTAAATATTTCAATTGATATTTTTAAATATTTCAATTGATATTATATACAGTATATATTAAGCCAGGTCTGTGTGTGATTAACGTTGTACAAACAAAGACAAAAACCTTGAAGCACGTCGGAATTTATATAAATTTAAATGATTAAATGAGCCGCTTTTTTTCTCAAGGTCAACTATATGTTGCACACTCCCCATACAAGAACCCCATGATGGAAAGTGTAGAAGGGGGTTAGAGAGATGAACGTGGAGGGAGAAAAGTGAGGAGTGACTGAAATTGAAATGGAAAAAGTAAAAAAAGGAACAAATGCGCATGCGCACACCAGAGAAAATGAAAAACTCATTTTCTCTTTCAAATATAAAAAGGGGAGGGGATAATAATAGCCAAATTAAACTACAGTTTATCACAGGCAATTGTGCCTAGCATTAGAATTTCTTTTCCTCCGCCCATTTATGAATGTCATCAATTTCTAATTGGTTTGTTACTTGGTCTGACGTCATAAAAGGGCGGAGGAAAAGAAATTCTAATGCTGTGCACAATTGCCTGTGAATTTTGCTCCCGTCATTTATGACGGGTTACCCCACTAGTTTCTAAATATTTCAATTGTTATTTTTAAATATTTCAATCAATATTTTTAAATATTTCAATTAATATTTTAAAATATTTCAATGGATATTTTTAAACTAGTGGTCTAACCCGTCATAAATGACGGGAGCAAAATTCACAAGCAATTGTGCACATGCGCGTTGTTTTTTCCTTTTTTTACTCCTTTCATTTCAATTCAATTTCAGTCACCCCCTCCCACTTTGTTCTCCCTCCATGTTTTCTCTCTCCCCTCTACACTTTCCAACCTTTTCCCCTCTCCAATTTCAGTCAACCCCTCCCACTTCCCCCTCCATGTTTCTCTCTTTCTCCCCCTCTTCTACACTTTCCAACCTTTCCCCCTCTCCATTTTAATATCAAGGGGTTCTTGGCTGAAGAGTGTGAAACATATAGTTGACCTTGAGAAAAAAAATAGGTTCATTTCTTCATTTATTTAAATTTATATAAATTCCGACACAGCGTTAGTCCACACACATACATACATACACAGATCTAGGAAATTATATATATAACTAGTGGGGTAACCCATCATAAATCAAAGAATTAACTGCTAGAACTGATGCATATTTCTGGTCTTTTTTCCCAAATGTTATTCGACTATGGAATTCTCTTCCAGTAGATAGCCCTTTGTTAGGACAATTTCAATTTAACAATGATGTCCTATTCTGTTTAAATGACAGTAGTTTATGAATGGGAGCAATCCCCCTGCCACATGGCTTTCGAGCTGATTGCAGGTGTACTGAGTTGAATTGAATTGAATAAATGACGGGAGCAAAATTCACAGGCAATTGTGCGCATGCACGTCGTTTGTTCCTTTTTTACTCCTTTCATTTCAATTTCAGTCACCCCCTCCCTCTTTTTTCTTCCCTCCACGTTTCTTTCTCCCCCCTACTCTTTCCAACCTTTTCCCCCCCTCTACAATTTAATATCATGGGGTTCTTGGACGGGAAGGGTGCAACATATAGTTGACCTTGAGAAAAAAAAGCCGTTCATTTATTCAAATTTATATAAATTCCGACATGCTTCAATGGTTGTACAGCGTTATCCCAGAAAGAAGAACGATGGATAGAAAGGCACTCACACAGAGACACAGACCTGGGATATTATATATATAAAAAAATATTCCAATTGATATTTTTAAATATTCCAATTGATATTTTTAAATATTTCAGTTGATATTTTTAAATATTTAAATAGATATTTTTAAATATTTCAATTAATATTTTTAAATACTTCAATTAATATTTTTAAATATTTCAATTAATATTTTTAAATATTTCAATTAATATTTTTAAATTCCTGAACAAACATGTAAGGAAAAACTCACACCAAGAAAAACTCCAGTTCTACCTTTAAGTGTAAATCTGTTATCTATTGATTGAACCTTCTTTTTATTTTCAACCCAAGTTAGGTAGAAAATGGAAATGCGATCGATGCTATTATTGCCGTAGATAATTAGAAAAATAATGCCAAAAAAAATTTCACCATAAAAATCTAATTTGTTTTCTAAACATTTAGAGGCGATGGTGAGACTAAGGTGATGCGAGTTTTATAATATACAAAATTGCAACTAACACCTTTTCGATTTAAAATAGAAATTAGCCAGATTACACCATTAAAAATCTCGATTATACATGGACTAAAAAAAAAATGCAAGAAAAGCAAACTAAGCCACGTTCTCAATATAAATACCTACAGGTTAATTATACTTAGTTTGAAACTGATTCTCAATGGGCCAAACACTGCAAGTGCCACCTTTTAAAAGGCTTTTTTATAAGCAATTTTGTAAATGAGTAAAGAAATAAACAAAAAGTAATTTCATGTTCGTACCATGCATGATACCAACGGTTGGAAAAAAAATCACGCAATTTTGAAAAATATTATGATACTCTTAATATCATGATGTCATGTTTAATTTTTTTTAATCTAAATTGCAACTTTTAAGCCATCTGTTATAAATTCTGATGTCTTTAATTAGATTTTAATTAGAAAAAACAAGTGATTTAAATATGAGCGATTTAATAGTGATCATGTACGATTTTTGAAAGAGTTTTCGAAGTCTACAAAAATGGAAGTCGAAAGTGTTTGCAATGGTATTTTGAGTTTATTATTTTCTATTGAAAATACTCAGGGTGTTTCGGTTTTCGAGGACAACCCAAACTTCATTTTAAAGTCGAAAAGTGTTTCAAAAGTCGTCTGATCGTCGTGCCAATGGCTTTAAAAGTTGTATATTCTTAATGAGTGCTAAATCACAAAGCTAGTGCTAAACACCTCAACTTTTTAACATGAAAACATCCTATCAAATATTCATGACTTTAGCACTACCTTTAACTTAGCAATCATTCAGGATTCAATCTTTAAGGCAATTATTAAAGTGAATTATGCTTTTGTCTCACAGTCTTGTCTGCAGACCTCACATAGGCCTACCATTAGACAAATGTGAGATTTGCTCTTGTGAGAAAATATGTCTGTTAACTGATTGGATATCTCATCCAATATTGCCTTTTGTAAATACAAGTAATATACTTGTAGTAAACATTATGATGGAATGAGAGGTGAATAAAACTTTCAGATTTTCTTTAAAAACTAGATTTTTATCCAAACTGCCATTCTAGTTTTTAATACACTTTCAAATTACTTAAAAACAACTACAAGAACAATTCTTTAAGCTGACTAAACCGACAAAAAAACAAACAAAAGTGTCACTTGAGCTACATGTTGAGAACCACTTTTTTTGTTAAAACATAATAAGCAAGGCTTAAGTAACCTGTAGGTAACTATTATGAAACAAGAGGGGCTTTTTTAGCCTTACTTTAGGCTCTTCTTCAACTCATCCACCCCTTCCCCTCCTGCTATCTCTCTCTAAAAAAACATTCCTATCTCTCTCTCTCTCTCTCTCTCTCTTCAAAGGAAAGTGATTTAAGTTTAAAGCAAGGTGTGTTTCCATGTTCACGTAAACGGAAAATTTCAAATCCTCTTAGATTAGTTTTAAAGATGCAACAAATTTCGAGTTGGATGAGGAGGAGGAGATAACTTAAAACATTGTCATAAATAATGTGTTGAATTAGGTCCTAACCCTCATTAAAAAAATTGTCTAAATTTTACAAACTTACAAACCCCCCCCCCCCCCCCCTTCTCTATCCTCTCTTCCAGTTTCCATCCTCAACAAAAAAACGAGACAATTCTTATTTTCCTGTAGTTTAATTATGTGATTAAACGTGAGCCATTTAATACACCATTTCAACTCTTTCCTCACTTTATTTATCGTAAGTCTCAAAAAAGAAAGAAAGAAAGAAAAAAAAATTATTAACACTTCAGTTTATCTTAATTCAAAGTGACTCAACAAAAAATTACAAAACTAAATACGGGTTTTCAATGTGTATTTATTTGAGAGCCACTTATGATAAAAAAAAGGTTGACGAGGTTGAGTATCCCCTCTTCATCCTCTTTATTTTTGGACCTTTGTTGCTCTGCAAAGCAGAGCACAAAGGGACTATAGGATCGTGCAAAAAGGTTTTTTGTGTGTGTATGTGTGTTTGTGTGCTTCTGGGCGTTATTTCTCCAGAACGGATAGAGATATTTTAATGCGGTTTTTTGCATTATTCACGTTGGTATGCGCCGATAAACATACTACAACATGAAATCAATTCATACAGTAGTTCATTAATTATGATTAATTTTCGACGAAACGTTCTGGGCGATATAACTCGGGAACGGGGCCACCTAGAATAATCAACTAACTTTTAAATGAATCTACACTCTGCAAGGACGCTACCTATTCATTTTCATAATTTTAAATTAACTGGAACTATTTTTAATCGTTTAATAAAAAATAATAAAATGAATTTAAATCAATTTTTTTTTCTCCTATAGAAGAAAAGTAGATATAAATTCATTTTATGTTGTGAGTCACATCAGATATTTACTTAACACACTATTGTCATATGCTAACCCTCAATATAAAACAAAAAAAACCCCTTTGCCCTCCCTTCCAGTACAATACACGTCATGTGTTATGATTCTCATAGCTTAACATTGTACCAGTACAGTTAAAAATATAAATTAAATATATTTATGCATATGCTTCTTAATATTCTAGTTTTGGAACAAAACTAACACTGTTAATGAATTAAAACTAGAATAGCAAATTGAATTAAATAAAAAGTAAAAGAAAAAATTAATAAAAAATAGACAAATAAATTTTAATTAAATAAAAACTAGAAGAGTAAAAGAATTAAATAAAACTTAGAACAGTAATCTTAATTAATTAAAAACTAGAATAACAAATTGAATTAAATAAAAAGTAAAAGAGATCGTAAATCAGCTATCATATTTTGAACCTCCCCCTAATACGATGCAACAAAGGTCTATAGGGTTCCTTGAATTCCTTTGTTTATAATTAAGTTGAAACCTAACCATCATAATAAATAATTGCATCTTTAGCTGTCAATATCACGTTTTTCTTTCTCTCTTATGTCGACTACAATAATTTAAGAGAAAACCAATTATATGCCATTTTTTTATATTTACAAATTTCTAATTGTAGACAAAAAAATGGAAGATTCATTTTCATTTGTTTATTAAGCCAGAAATTACACTAGCAACTTCCGAAGCAATTCAACTTGCAATGCAACTTGTGATGTGACTTGCAACTAGAACTTTGTAATAAACTTTATATCCCAATCTATACTCCCGATCAAGTTTTCAAAACTTCGTTTATGTCAAGGGGCAGACATTCGGGTGTATCTCGTACGGTATTCCAGAAGCCATTTTACTTTTAATCCGCGTTTTACTGAATTTTAAAATTTCAATTCGATTCTGGATATCCAGTAAAATGCAGCTAAAAAGTAAAATGACTTTCCATCCACACGATTCTGCTGTGAATCTTAGTGAAAATCGTACATGATTTTCTGTTCAATGTCTGCCCCCCTTGGTTTGTATCCATATTGTGATCAACCAACAGGAAGTTCATAAACCGGAAGTCATGAAACCGAGAATTTGTTCAATGTTACATATGCCATTTCCCGCAAACGGCCTGATTGGTTATTTGTCAGAAAGTTTATTTGAAAAGACTCTCAAAGTTGAACATGTTCAACTCGGTGAGACTTGAGTTTGACACTAGTTAAAAGGAAAGATTTATGCCGTTGCATGTCATATAACACTATAAACATTGAAGTTGCATGTCACATTGCACATTTTATTGCATTAAAAGTTGCTAGTGTAATAACGGCTTTATAAATTCACAAGTTTGTTGCTTTTTTTAAAAAAAAGTCTAGACTTGAAGTAATTTTTTTTATTCTTTTTTTGGTTTTTCTCTTCATTTTTTTATTCTCTCTCTCTCTCTCTCTCTCTCTCTCTCTCTCTCTCTCTCTTCCTTAAAATCTTTATGATGATTGCTACATAATATTCTTCTTTTCTACCAAAAAAATCATATGAGAAAATAAAAATACTTTATTATAACTCTTGTGTAGATATGTATATGCTGTTAGCAGTGATTGCCCATTTTCAGGAACGAAATAAAAACTTCTCACTGATTTTTAAATTAAAGCGCAGTTAAATTGATGAAGTAATAAAAAAAGGTTTTGCGTTCGTTCCCCCTTTATTTAAAAAAAACTCTAGTGGCCTCAGAGCGACCATTCACTTTCCCTTTTTTTTAAAAAAAAAAGACTACTCTAACCTAAGGTACAGGCAATTAGAAAACGGAATAAACAGACGTTTCTCTGCCCTTTTTATGACGAACGGCAACTTCTATTTGGTTGGTTATTTAGTCTGACGTCACATGCTCCGTCCTTTTCAAAGTCAAACCAATTACAAGTTGCCATTCGTCATAAAAAGGGCGGAGCCAACGTCTGTTTATCCCGTTTTCTAATTGCCTGTACCTAAGGTCGGATAGACACTAAATAAGACAAAACGGTGCAGGTAGCACACATTGGTTGGTGAGACAAGACGTCTTGTCTGTCTGACTGACTGACTGACGTATCAGACATGTCTGAACGCCTATCCAGCCTACTTGCCTGTCTCAGACAAGAATATTTATATTTATTATCTTTATTTTTTATTACAATATTAATTGATTAATTGTGATTAATCTTATTTAGTGTGGGGTTGTAGTCAGAACAGACACACTTCAGACATTTTGTCTGAACCGATTCAGTCAATGTCTTATTCAGTGTATGCCCGGCCTAAGTCAACACTACAGACACACTTCAGACATTTTGTCTGAACCTCTTCAATCAATGTCTTATTCAGTGCGTTCCCGACCTAAGTCAACACTACGTTCTTAGGATTAGAACACACAAGAGACGACTTTTGAAAGATTTTTCGACTACAAAAATGAAGTCGAAAAGTGTTTGCAATGGTATTTTGAGTTGACTATTTTCTATTGAAAATACTCAGGGTGTTTCGGTTTTTGAGAACAACCCCGACTTCATTTTGAAGTCGAAAAGTGTTTCAAAAGTCGTTCGATCGTCGTGCCAATGGCTTTTAAAGTTGTATATTCTTAATGAGTGCTAAATCACAAAGCACGTGCTAAACTCCTCAACTTTTAACATGGAAACATTCTATCAAATATTCATGAGTTTAGCCTTTAACTTAGCAATTCAAAATTCAATCTTTAAGACCATATCCATAAACTATTAGACGCGCTTCCACACACAATTTCTGTTATTAAAGTGAATTGTGCGTTTGTCTGCAAACCTCATATACCATTAGACAAATGTGAGATTTGGTCTTGTGAGAGAATATGTCTGTTAACTGATTGGATATCTTCCTCTCATATTGCCTTTTTTATTGTTTCTATGACGCCATATTTATAGGACATCCCCGTCACACCCTGTATATTACATAAACGTTACCAAAAAAAAAAGAGATCAGTGCTTCAACTTTAAAAGATACAAAGCCACAAAAAAAAAACCTTGTTAAAAAAAATTACAATTGTCAAAAATAACATTTTTGCGGTCCACCTAGGGACGATACTTTTTTAAAGCCAATCCATATGTTACAAATCCAATCATACACAGAAGACAGAAAGACACACATGAAAATACCAAAACTCATTCCCTTTCTGCCACACATTCAAAAACAAACATAACACTATAACGGACACACAAAATAAACGAACGGAACTGTCTCTCACAGGAGATGTCGACGTTTGCCTAAAGACACATGTCATAAAAACACTTGCCCTAATGCATTTAAGGCAAATGGTTTTAGGGCAACCTTATCTTTATGACAAATAGTTTTAGTGTAAATATAACTTTATGGCAAATGTACCTTTATGACAAATGTTTTTAGGGCAAATGTACCTTTATGGCAAATGGTTTTAGGGCAAATGTACCTTTATAGCAAATGGTTTTAGGGTAAATGTACCTTTATAGCAAATGGTTTTAGGGCAAATGAACCTTTATAGCAAATGGTTTTAGGGCAAATGTACATTTATAGCAAATGGTTTTAGGGTAAATGTACCTTTATATCAAATGGTTTTAGGGCAAATGAACCTTTATAGCAAATGGTTTTAGGGCAAATGTACCTTTATAGCAAATGGTTTTAGGGCAAATGTACCTTTATGGCAAATGGTTTTAGGGCAAATGTACCTTTATGACAAATAGTTTCAGGGTAAATATACCTTTACGGCAAATGGTTTTATGGCAAATGTACCTTTATGGCAAATGGATTTAGGGCAAACATAACTATGAAAAATAGTTTTAGTGCAAATGTACCTTTATGGCTAATGGTTTTAGGGCAAGTATATTTTTAGAGCAAATGACATTAGGGCAAATGCCTGCATGACAAGTGTATTTACTGCAGATGTCACACACACACACACACACACCTCTCTCTGGCATGCGCACACAATAACTGTTCACCTCTGCGGGTCAGAACTCTGTAGCTTAAATAACTGAACTACACATTTTGATGACGTGCCTAAAACCCCTAGAGATAGGTGGGCCAAACATCTTTGAAACACACAAAAACAAAAATAAAACAAAAGGGTGGAGAAAGAGAGAGAGCAAACCTCCACATACACACACATATTCACAATGCTTTTAGTCTTTAGTATATTGTTTTATGATGAATGACGATTGTAAGTTAAAGTGAGTGAAACACACACACACACACATGTGCATACAAAGGTAGCCATTGGTCAATCGTTTAACGCTATCATTAATGTGTGTATATATGGGGGAGGAAAGAAGGAGGGAATGGTATCGATTTGTAGACAATTAGAAAGAACAGAAAGAGAAAAAAGAAGAGAGCCATTGGCCAAACAATAAGCGAAACTACAAATTTGGTGAGTGATAGAGAGAGAGAGAGAAGGGGAAAAAGAACCTAAAAAGGAGGAGGAGGAGGAGGAGGAGGAGAGAAACTTGGGTCAGTCGGATTCACAGCAATTAGTACACAAAGGGTTGAAAACTAATAGCTAAAATATATGAGCCGTACATTATATATAGAGAAAGAGAGAGTTGAGTGTGGGGAAAAGTAGAAACTACAGATGTCCTTCTTATACATATAATTGCAACATACAATTAAAAAGGATATTCCGGAATTCAAAAATTTTCTGCTGAACTTACTGGCAAACTGCCCAAAATTACAATTAATTGGCTCCTCCACTCACCAAAAAAAACCTTTTGAATGTAACAAAAATTCAGTACACTTGGAGCACGTTCTGTAACCGTACCGTATTTTACAAGCCAATTTAGAGATAATTTACGGGCGGCCGATCGCAATTGGCAGGCAAAAAAAATTCACTGAAATGATTTTTTTTATACACTGCCATCTTCGTTTTTTTGAGATACAAGATTTCGGCCGGCTTCAACACGAATCACTTTGTGGTGAGAAAAAGTGGTTGACAATACTTGCTTGCTTCACACCGACCACCATTGAAAACAATGTCTTGCTTCACACGGACCACCATTTAAAACAATGTCTTGCTGTCAGTGGCAATCACCGGTATAACCTTTGATAATCACGGACAAACAGGGAGCCGACAGGAGTGATCATCATTTGTGACCGGACTCAACCATGCACTCATCGCCCCCGTGGTACACTCCGTTTCTGGTGAAACGAAGTGGTTCGTGTGATGCAAACCTTACATGCAATAGTTGAAACATTTCTTGCACTAAATATTGCATTTAACACAAGCGCACAAATAACTGAGTAACTGAGTAACTTATATTTAGACTGCTGATTAGGGCCAACATCCCTTTAGGGC
The DNA here is from genome assembly GCA_036925085.1 of Brachycybe producta. Lineage (NCBI taxonomy): Eukaryota > Metazoa > Arthropoda > Diplopoda > Playtdesmida > Andrognathidae > Brachycybe > Brachycybe producta. The sequence goes on from JAUPFP010000091.1 coordinate 370,996, forward strand.
AAGTGGTTTTATATTAAATGTCCATTTAGTACAAATGTCCCTTTAATGCAAATGATTTTATGGCAAGTGTCTTTAGGGCCAATATTTTTGGTGCAAATGCCTTTAAGGCAACTGTCTTTAGGGCAAGTGGCTTTAAGGCAAGTGATTTTATGGTCAACTGTCTTTAGGGCAAGTGACTATGGCAACAGTCTTTAGGGCAAGTGGCTTTAAGGCAAATGTCTTTAGGGCAAGTGGCTTTATGGCAACTGTCTTTAGGGCAAGTGGCTTTAAGGCAACTGTCTTTAGGGCAAACGTCCCACACCCATACACATTTGTCCTAATATATTTTGTAATTTGCTTTTGCAACTAATACAAGGTTATGAGCTAGATATGACAATTTGCTGACATATGACAGTCTTTATTTTCTTTATGTAAATGACACCGCAGTATATTATCTTTGCAAACTGGAAGCCTCAGTCGGGTATGGCTTTGAATTTCAGCTTGAAACACACACATCATCTTTATCGTCGCATATGCGTGTGTTATTTCTTGTTGGTGTGCAATATACTAACACACAAACACGTAACTTACAGATGTGAAAACCGTACGCACAAACACATCATATACTCTAGATAAGCGTGACGTCCTCAGCCAGTAAAAAAAAAGTGTTCAAACTGTGATCTTTTAAGCTTCATTACAAAGATAATTACGATTCTCGTTTATTATGCAAATAATAGCAATATAAATTCAAAATGTTCAACAACGAACAAGTGAGAGTTAGTTTTGATGACCAAGAGGTCAAAAGCATAAAAACACAAAGAGAGACAGATCATAAAAAGAGAAAGAGATATACAGAGAGAGAATAGACATTATTACCTTTGGACGACGACGTCACTTGAAAGCATGAGAATGAAGTGTGACAAGTTCTTCTAATAAAGAGATTTTTTGTTTTAAAAAAAAAAAACCGGAACACTTTTTTTCACATTGCAACCAAAAAAAAAATACCTCAAATGAATTCCGAAAGCTTTTTTTTTCGTTTTGTTTTAAGCAATAAAAAAAATTCAGTTCTTAATATGACTCACATTGTTCTTGAAAAAATGCATCATCACAATAGAGAAGAAGAAATCAAGAAATTGCCTTTGAGAAGCATTCATCATTCAAGAGAAACACAAGAGACGGAGAGATAGAGATGCGTGGGTGGAGATTTAGAAAAAGAGATGGTTATAACACAAAGAGAGAGAGAGAGAGAGAGAGAGAAAGAGATGATGCAAACTCATCTGATTCTGAAGTGAAAATGTTTAACTATGAAAAAGAGAGACAGGAGAGAGAGAGAGAGAGAGTGTGGCGTTTGGTGCGTGTATGGAACTTCAAACCTGGTTTGACACACACCTTTAACTTCAGATGCAAACTGATGACGACTACTCTCCATCCACTCTCTCTCTATATTCAGCAGCCTCTCTGCCACCATTCATTCCATTTGCTCATTCACACAGCTGAATATTAAAAAGGTAAAGGAGACGCGTGTATGTATGTGTGTGTGTGTGTGTGTGTATGTGTGTGTGTGTGCCAACTCCAGTGACGTCACTTAGGCAACTCTCTCAGTAGTGTTTCCTTCAGTGCCATCTAGTGGCATTCGTCTCAAGTAATTTTATAACTTTTACTTTTTCTAGCTAGCTCATCATCAGATCGGCTTGTTTATTATACAAGATGAGTTAAAAGTCTCACACCGTCATGGTGTGAGACTTTTAACAGATTTAATTTTATCAGATTTAAAATGGCTGATAAATGACAAAATGGGCTTAAAATTACAAAAAAGAGACACGTGTATGTGTTAATGAATCATTAACATAACGAATTCGGGTGGTCGCATTATCCATTACGTCATATATAATACAGGGACATATTAAAAGAACGAACAGATGAACATTTGGGGTAATTCTAAAACCCGAAACTGAAAGCTTATAGAATTGGTGGGGAAATCGGTGGGGTTACGTTAAATTAAGTTTGATGCAGGAGGTCGGGAAAGGGGGAGCCCCTAGAATATAAAAAATTCATTCGATTACAACATGTTTTGCGTGTTCTGCACCCATGTTAATAGTGTTCATCCCAAGGTTTTTGTGTTCATCCATCTCTATATGCATTCTGTTCCAGGTTTTAGGATTACCCATGATGTTCAAATCATGTTTCAAATTCGCTTTAGTCTTGCTAATAAAGCACAGAATAACCAGAGTTACAAAATCAGCCATTCCTAAAAAAAAACATCTTCAACGTGAAGCAAACCGGATTTATTATTTTTCTAATAATTTTAATAGATATTAAAATCATATTAGTACAAGGTGTGCCAATCTCAGTAGATAAAGAGGTTTGAGATTTGTAAACCATAACGCCCGATCCAATTAACCAAGCTGACAAAATAAAAACAAAGCAGAAACTCAAGTGTTTGTAACGTCCCACCTGGACCGTTACAATGCGCGGCAAATAGAAACACAAAACTTTTCCACTTACCGGTGACCAAGCTCCGACGACGGGGACGGGATCGTACCCGTAGCCGCCTCTCACGGTTAACACCTTGGGTGGTATCGGCGCGGAGCTCCCTCGACGGTGAAACACGACGGTAAAACGCCGCCTCACCGAGAATATCGCGGTAGAACAACAGTTCTACCGCGAGCCGACACGATTTACCGGCCGAAAAAGGACGGAGATGGACGGTGGTGTTGTTCCCCAACCGGCAACCCACCCTCCCGCGGTAAAACCCCAAATAAATAGAACGACACACCTATATAAATAAAATAAAAGTGTTTAATTACACTTACGACATTGAAAGGCAGTATTTACAGATCTGGCTGGGAAATTCAACCAGCCAGGCACTATACCAAAACGAAGGCCTGATGGCCAAACAGCAAACAAAAGAAGATCCAAAGGCTGGACAGTGGAGGTCTCCTTGACCTCCATCCACAGGTCCTCACAGGTCACTTGTCTACCACCAACTGCCTAGATCCTGTGGCTGACCAGGCCACAGGAAACCTCCAGGCAACTCCACCTGGAGGGGACAGAGGTCCCATCTGACCTCTCACCCATAGACTTCATGGTGAGAGGCCTGCTGGCACCAAAATGGCGTCCGTCCCAACAGCCTACTGTAGCTGTCAGGCAGACCCCCATAGGGAATTCGTCTGCTCTATCAAAAATTTAAAAATAGAGCAGACCAGGTTGCCACATGTTTAAAGACGAATTGGCGACAATTCTAAAACACTTTTGTGACTTTTGTGTTTTGTTTTTGTTCTCGTGCAACTACACATTATGTTGTCAACTCCAGTTTGTGTGGTGTGGTGTGGACAAATAGTATTAAAACAGCAACAAAACACTTGTGGAGTTTACATATAGGACAGCTATAGAAACAAAAACAAAACCCAAATTTGTTTGTTGAGTAGGCTTACTACTGACAGGTGTTTCAGGTTTGTTTTGTTTTCAAAATCCGCTTTTTTTCTGGTATTTTTGTTGTGTTTTTGCCTCGAACATATGATGCACTTTTGTCAGCTTGACGTGAATTGACTTTCTTAAGAAAGTCAAAACTAATGCTAAACATAAACTTTTACATGAAAAATCCTTTTAAAAGTTCACCAGTTTAGCACTAAACTAGGGGCTCTTGTATATATCTACCCTACATAATACCTTGTACATATTAAACACATTAAATGTGTCTAGGTGAATTATACAGAATCCAGTTAAGGACATGAACCAAATACAAATTAACTTTATTATTAATATTTTCAATTGAAATACTAAATCAATATTTTGTCAATAGTTTACATGTATCTAATTATATTTAAGTATTAACTCAATATTTTCGAGACTATTAACTGAATAAATTGAATTCGATATATTGTTTGTTTGCCCTTCACAAAGGGCTCTCTGTAAAACACGTTTATTATTTAAATGCGTTTAAATTATCAGGTGTGTACTAGGTATAACTGTCTTATTTTGATAAAGCTAATGAGTGACATTTTAAAGGTGAAGCACACTGTATTTCGAACTAATGCTAATAAATATATAATCAGTTAAAGAACCTAATAAAAAAATGTTCCAGTTTGATGACTTGTGTGTTGGTGAAGAGGGTGTGGGGGAGGAGTAAAGGGATGAAAATCACAGTGCAGACATTCGATAAAAGATGAAGAAATCTGTTACTGAAACACACTATTATATAACATGGCTGTAATTAATTTTTTTCTTCTTTGGTCTCCAGACAAAGGCTGTGTTCGAAAACTAACGAAAAAGCTATTATTGTAAAGAAAACATAAAAGTAGCTAGCATCCAGAAATAACGTGTACCGGACAAGGACAGTAGAAAGCAATCATTTAATTCATCATCTATTTGCATTCTTGAAAAGATTAAATTGAATATGCCAACATTCGAGCTGAAGGCACAATATGTAGACATCATGTTTGCAACATGGCCGCCTTATAAGCAGCTTTATATGGCCTCATATTTGAGCAGGAAATGGAAAAATCAAACCAATTCGGAATTTTTTTTTTTATATAAAATTCTTGGAAGGTGGAACATTCACTTTTCTAGATTCTTGAAGACGTTATCACATGAGAAACATTTTGTAGCAACATTTCTTTAAGTTTTTTAAGCCTCTAAGGCACCTTTCAACACAGGTAATTAGAAATCGTGACGAACAGAAGTTGGCTCCGCCCTTTTTATGACGACCGGCAACTTCTAATTGGTTTGTTGTGTGGTTCGACGTTGAAAAGGGCGGAGCATGTGACAGACTACATAACCAACAAATTAAAAGTGGCCGATCATCATAAAAAGGGCGGAGCCAACTTCTGTTTGTCCCAATTTCTAATTGCCTGTTCTTTCAACTGCAACATTCTACATCAACATTGTTGATCCACTAAGAAGCACAGAAGAAGCAACAAACAATAGTTTTTTCTTAAGGGCTCGCATACACAACGACACATAGAGGCGACACTTGTGTCTAGAGCAGTGTCTTTACTGTCTACACGTACTGCATTTTTTGAGGCTAGAGCAGTGTCGTACATCTGTGTCTAGATCAAGTGTCAACAAAAAGTGTCGCATCTGTCTACATGTCTCTAGGCTTCAGCTAGATTGAGGGTGTGAATCTGTCCATATGGGCTAAGGTACAAGCCCCCCACGCTATTCTAGCGGCCATTGTAGCTGCTTGTGTAATAATAAAAAAAAAATGTTCACAAAGAAACAGAGAAGTGTGGAAAAAAGTGTTTTTTATTATAAACTTTCACTGCATAAATTCTAATTTCAAATAGTTCCTTTGGGGTATTTTTGAAAATAAAATTAAAAAATAAAATTAAAAAAAATTATAATACTTTATGAAAGAAAATCATTTTTGCTGAAATTCAGAAACATCCATTTTTTGTTTGCTTGTCATCTACATATTCATTCGGTCTTTTGTGTTGCTGCTGCTGGTTATGATTGTATGGTGGTGATGGCTATTGAATGTCGACACTGGCAAAAAATTTCCAGAAAATTGGAAACTAGCTAGAGTGGTCTATGGCATTAAATTCGAGCCTTCTACACCAGAATTGCATCTAGACTGCCGACACTGCAACTTGGTCTAGAGACACCAGTCTAGGTACTGTACACACAGACACTTAAGTGTATACACTTGCTCTAGACACAAAAGTGTCATCGTGTAAACGAGCCTCCATAGCAGATATCACTAGTGTAAGAACTTCTTTGGACACTCTTCATTATTTTAGGAGGTGATGTAAATTTTCCAAACATCAACTGGGAAATGCATACGGTGACCAGTGGCAGTGACGGGCCGTTAGCAGTTTCATTTTTAGACAGTATGAATACTTATTCTATGGAACAGATTGTAACTAAACCAACCAGAAATGACAAAATTCTTGATGTAGTACTGACTAATAGTCCGGAGTTATTATCCAATGTTAGGGTATCAGGGGGAATTAGTGATCATCAGATAGTCTCATGTGATGTTAATGCATGTGTGGAAAAAAATTTCTGAGGTTAAAATAGTGTTTCTTTTTAACAAATGTAATTGGGATGGTTTTAAGTCACACTTGATAGATAATTTTCATAAATTTAAAGAATGTTTTCATCCTCAAAATGTGAATTTGAATTGGTCAAGATTTCATAGTTTAATTTTAAGTGGGTCTTCCTCCTTTATTCCAACCAATGTAGTTAGGGACTTGCCACACCGGTATGGTACACTAGCAAAGTTAAAAGGGCTCTTCGTAATGCACGCACGTATTGCACGCACAGCAGCGAAACGGGAAATCTTAATAGCTCATGACAATTTTAAAACAGAAACGCTTGGAGAATGGTTAAAAACAGACCCAAAATTATTTTGGCATTACATCAAGAACTCTAGGCGAAGTAGAGAATCTATTCCTTCTCTGGTTGACACAAATGGGAAGCTTGTTTCAGATCCAGTAGGAAAAACTACCTTATTAAATGAACAATACAAGAAGGTCTTCACAGATGATGATTCCATACCACATGAGGGTGTTCTTTCAACATCTCTTTGTATGGATCAAATTGTAATAACTGCAGATGGGATAGTCAAGCAACTTCTAAAATTAGATTCAAATAAAACCTGTGGTCCAGATGGGATGTATGCTATCATTTTAAAAAATCTTGCACATGAGAAGGGCAAAATCGAAATGGCCGTGCGGGAGGTTGACATAATGAAAGCTCCTGGAGATGACAGAATACCACCGATCGTCCTAAAACATCTCCTGGTAATAGAAGAAGGGTACTTAAGCAAGCTTTACAACAAATGCTTGTCACAAGGCCAATCCCCCACAATATGGAAAGTTGCTAAGGAAGAACAAACAAGTTTTGCCCAATATGCTTGTTGTCGGTTATTGGGAAACTCTTGGATAAGCAATGTGCAAGACTGCTCTCCTTCTTCCTGGAAAAGAACAACCATTTGTCAGACGAGCAATATGGCTTCAGAGAGGGTAGAAGCACGACAATGGCAATTGAAGCCTTGCATATACAGTATGTATAACAAGTTTAAAGTTGCAAAAGAAGCACTCTTTAATAATATGCTGTATATCAAAAATGCTTTCAATTCAGCCTGGTATCCTCAGATAATCCTGAAGCTCAGGGAAATAAAATGCCCAAGTAACCTAGTAGAAATAATCTCTTCCTTTTTTTAACAAAGAGTTGCAGTCTCAGGAACTGCCGAGGTAAAAATGACAAGGGGCTGCCAGCAAGGATCGTGTTTACACCCAATCCTGTGGTTGGTTCTCATGGAAACCTTCTTTGCCTCAATAAAAGGACATTTGGAGGACGGAGACGCAGTCCAAGCATTTGCCGATAACATAGTACTAATTATATCAGGAAAATCTGTGAAGGCTATTGAGAATATCGTCGGACCGATTCTGAAAAGATGCACTTTATGGGCGGAGAAATCAAAATTGCAATTCTCAATGCTCAAAACAACAGCAATGTTCTTCCCAGCAAGTAATATTGTGAGGCATCCAAAAATATCATTTGAGGGCCGCCATATAACGCTTGAGACAAAAATGAAATACTTGGGACTATGGTTAGACCCAAAGTGGCAATGGATCTACCATGTCAAAGGCATATCAGAAAAGCCAATGAACATCACCTTTCGTTTATTCTACATTTGCGGCAGCGAATGGGGGATGCGGCCCATAATACTTAGAGATATATATCTCAGATATATTGAACCCATGATGATGTACGGATCCAAAATTTGGGAAGTCAGAGGAAGGGACACAAGAATAATGTCAAGACTAGATGCTATCCAAAGGCCGTTTCTGAAAGCTATATGTAAGGCCTACAAGACAACTTCCAACAAAGCCCTACAAGTCATCACTAATTGCCCACCACTATGGTTGAAGGCGGAACTAAGCCATAAACAGCGAAAAATGAGGAACCAATACGCCGGGAAATTGGATGTCCCTATACCAATCAAGGATGGTGATCACCCTGGGAAAGGCATTGTGTTCAATAATGAAGAATTCACAATAGAAGACGATGTTAATTGTCCACTGCAAGGATGCACCGATGGGTCTAGACTTAATGGGAGAGTCGGAGCATCTATTGTGCTGATAGAAGACCGACAAATCACCCAGGAATGGAAAGGCAGGTTTGCCTAACGAGTCCACAGTGTACCAAGCTGAAACTTATGCAATAAATGTAGCAGTAACCTGCATTCTCCTACTGGGCATTCAAGGAAAGAACATCGCACTAATAGTCGACTCCAAATCTGCTCTTCAAGCCGACGCTATAGGAGACAGAAAGAACGACAATGCATACAATGTGCATAGAAAGATATGCGAAATAATTAAAAGAGGGGGCATGGTAGCGCTTAAATGGGTGAAGGCGTATTCTGGACACAAATGGAATGAACATGTAGATCAACTCACTAAACTATCCATTAAGAATGCAACCATACTACAAGGAAAGATTCAATAAAGTTGGATCACACGCCAACAAGAAAAATCACGGACTGAAATGTGGTAACAAGACTGGGATCAATCGGTGAAGAGCCATGAAACGCATGGATGGATCCCTAAAACTGAAGTCCAAAGGCAGCCCATGTCTGGGAAATTAATACAAGTTATCACAAGGCATGGGGACTTCAATACTTATAAAAGACGTTTCAACCTAGCAGAGAACGGCACGGAGGGACTATGCAGTTGTGGCCAGGAGGAAGATACAATCGATCACGTTCTTTGCAGATGTGGAGCTGCCCACATTACAGAAGCAAAAAGAAAACTACAAGCAGTGATCAACCAAGCCAGCTTAGAATGGCCTTGTAGGGTGGACAACCTTTTAAAGAAGAATGGCCTTGTAGGGTGGACAACCTTTTAAAGAAGGGTTTACTGGAACATTTCAAAATCTTTTGTAAAGAGATCTTTGAACAAGAATAGAACAAAATAGAAGAAGAAATTGGGTTTTTGAGGAAAGCTTTTCCCAATAAAATAGGGTCTTCTTAGGGGCTCGCTACTGGGCGGGTCCAGGCTGAGCCTACCATCTTTTGGTGGGGGTAACAAGAAAGTATGGTGTGAAGAAGCCCTTATACCCTTTTGGGTGGGTGGGGCATAGAACAATTCCTGTCTTTAATTGTCTGTCCTGACAACTGAGATTGTTGCATTTGGTTATTGAACTGAGTTGAATGAAATGTAGCCAAGAAAGTTCAATATTTTGAATATCGGGCAAGTCTGCTTTCAACTAGTTGAAAAAGTGGTTGCCATTCACATCACATGTGTCAACATTAAGTTGAAAGACTATATAGTTGGCTCCCAAAATTGAAAGAAATGTTACTCAAAATGTTTATCGTGTGATAATTAAAGATGTATTTGCTTTAGTTTCCGAATACAGCTAAAGACAACACAGAAAAAAAGAATGAAAGAAGAAGAAAAACCCAAACCATGTTGTCTTAATAATAAGACAAGAAATGAGCTCATCAAAATATACCGATAGAGACATTCTCATTCAAGAATCATTAGATAAAGTAATACCTAATGCCACAAAATACGGGATTTCATTTCACAACTAACGAGACATAGTTAGAGGCTAATAGTCGCATTCGTAATGATTGCTAACATTCGAGCTAGTCAACGCTAACACTGAGACTCATCAACTTTTGATTATAATAAGTTTCATGTAAATATTTGTGTTTAGCACTTGGCTTAGCAATCATTAAGATAACTAATAGGGTCGCATTCTTAATGACTGCTAAGTCAAAGCTAGTGCTAAGCTTATGAACTATTGATAGGAACTTTCATGTAAAAGTTGATAAAGTTGTTGAGTTTAGCACTACCATTGACGACCGAAGACGACCCTTAACGTGGCTTTAAAGTGTAAACGACTCTCGAACTCAATTAATTCAGTGTTTCAGAAGCAAAAGGAAGAGAAACTCGAATGTCTTTTATAAACTAGAAGGGTAGCATAATCACTTAAAGGCATTTTCATGTTGATATCTTTCAAAATAAGCTTTTTATGAGTTTCAAAATGACAAAACTTTAAGTGGACGATATTTTTTGTTTAAATTTGCGTTTATAAAAAGTTTATTTTGAAAGATATCAACATTAAAATTATTAAGCTACCCTTCTAGTTTCTAAAACACTTTCTAGCTTCTCTTCATTTTGCATCCAGAAAAACAGATTAATCAAGTGTTTGAAAATCAGTTATTCATAAACCATCTCAAATCTAGGAGAACTATACCTTAATGGAAGTGGAACCTTCACGAAAACTCTAGCCTCTAACTAGTCACTTTGGTTAACAAAATCATAATTTTCTCGCCATAATAATAATAATAAAATAGAAAAGCCACAACATTCACTAATAACGAAAATAAAAAAAAACGAAACGTGACGAAAACTTTCAACGAAATTGGACCTCTAAACCCCTTAGAACGAACGAATGGAACAAACCGATCGATAAACGAATGCGTTTGTCTTTACGTGTATTTCAGTGCGTTCTTCCATTCCCTGGGCGCGCATGTTTGAAAAAATCTTCATAGATATTAACCACAATGGATAGCTTAATGCTGCTTAGAAAAAACGGTCCTCGCGTGTGTGTGATTGCACCTTAAAATTAGTAAAGAAAATGGCTGACAAATGAAGTTATACATCAGCTTGATATCTCATTTAAATGTTCAAAAGCCAATTTACGACATAAATCAGATACAATTACAACTTAACACGTTTTTTTTTAAATGAAAAATAGCAAACAATCCCTGATAGAAAATGGCGGCCATCTTCGTAGAATAACAAAAAAAAAGGCTTTTTCTCGATACAAAATGGACCTATAAAGATAGGATTTTCTCTATTCAATGAGTAAGGCAAAAATAATAAATAAAAGAGAAAGGATCTTTTGAAGATCACCTTTTGTGTGTCATTAGACCTTAGAAAATTTGTCTCTTGGTCCCATGAGATACTCCAATGAAACCCCATTACAACGCTGCAATCGTTGAAATCTCAGGAACCCGAAAATGAACAGCTGTTTTTTTTTTTTTTTTTCTTTTTGATAAACCTGGCGGCACCTTAACAAGAGAGCCACCAAAATAATAGAAAGTCTGGTTTGAACCATACATATATATACATTTGTATAGAAGGGTCCCCCCTTTGTGACTTATAAAGTTATCATCAAATTCTCTCTCCACACCTTTGTACATTTTATAAAACCTGAATATAATTTAGATGCGAATACGAATACATTTTTGTGGAAATTCAAATAACCCAAATTATAGTCTGTCTCAAGTTTCAAATTGTGAGCTTTTGACATCAACCAATATTTTATTACCAACCTTTAGATGACATTTTCTACTTTTCGTTTCTTCTCTGAGCAGTATGACACCTGCACAGAGAAGATCCGAGCTGTAGAGAGAGCTGGATGGAGACAGATTGTAGTCACTCTTCTGCATGGGGGTGAAATCAATGCAGGAGAGTGGCGGCCATCTCTCTCTCTTCCGGTTGATGCTGATATACATCTTCTCCATCGGTATTCCGACTAGAGAAGATGTTGTAGCTGCTGAGAATCGTATAGCTCCTGCCCTATGAAACCTCCGGCCTCTGAAGAGAAGTTATTTACATAAACATAGAGACAACGCTACTTCTTATTACAACACTTTTATTCATTCCTTGTAAGAAGTACAGATACAAGGGTGAATAGTAAAATACTAACTGGAAATCCTCAGGCCCATGATTTGGAATGTATCGCAAAAACAGGCAAAGGAAAGAACTGAGGAACAAAGAGGAACATGGTCCTTTTATACCTTGGACCTGTGTACACCTGCGAGGTGTAACCAGGTCCAAGTGACCATGGTCCTTTACGTATCAATCCGCCACTTGGGCATGAGTCAGAAAGGTGAGTCAGAGAGGAGGGAGGGACGGTTGAGAGTTGTTTACCCCCCAGGCTATGGTTTTGGCGGGATCACGATTTACAGGGTGTTACATACCCTCCAACTTTGCTTGGAGTACGTCCTCGTACTCCAGCCAAGGGTGGAAGGTTTTCAAGTTACGCAGCGGGGAGACATGGGTGGCTGAGGACTTACCGTGTACAGAGGTGGTTATGGAAAGGCACTGGCACCGAAGTGTCAGCGCCCTTAAAAATTGGAAAAGGCTGAAAACATAAAACAAAGATAATTAATGCTCGCTGAGTGGCGAGCCGCTATTGAAATCTAAAAAGAAAAGAACAGTTGCAACGTATTTTATTTTTTATAAATTTTTCGATAATGCCACCCGGATGGGTGGCAACCACATGAGTACATGTGGCGCGCAGCTATCCCTGCTGCGGAGGGTGGGGAGGATCCTGGGTCCATGAACCGTACGGGGGGGTAATCCCGCCGGACCTGGCCTCATCGGTAGCTGGATGCGGCAGACAGCCATTGTCCCTGGTCGTCAGGTAGATCCCGGTGGAAGATATTGAAGATGTCCCGGTCCCCGATAATCTTACGGGAGGACCGCTTGTTGTACAGTGTAGCCCAAGCGGCGTCCCATAAGACGGCGATTCGGTAGCGAGGATCCGGTTCCGGAATGTAGTGGCGACTGGTACGGAACGTCTGTCCAGCTGGCAGTCTAAAGACGGAGTTGACGAAAGCTCCCAAAAGGGCTTCCGTGGCTTCATCGATGGCATCTCCGGCGAAACTGGTGGTTTCAACAATCCGTCTTCTTGGGAAGACGATGGTGATGAGGACACTTGTTAGGCGGGAGAGTCCCACGACATATCGCTCCCGGGGAGGGAGGTCCAGACGGGGAAACCCTTCCTCCAAAGAGAAGTGTCCTATGTAAAGGGTGTTGGCAGAGCGCACTTCGCGCTGCCAAGTGACCCACCGATTGTTGAGCAACCTCTCGCCGGAGGTGGCTGCACGGAACGGATGATCCAGCGGTAACCGCCCCAGAGTAGCCCCGGCATGGGGTACAGTGGGCGGTGCGGCTGGTCGGGCTGGTGTTGGAGCCGCAGGTTCCAAAGAAACTGATGCGCCCGTGATAGGCCTGGCATGGCGCAAGGCGGACCGGGCCATATCGCGGGCCCGCTGACATAGTCGCTTCGATGCCGACTTCCTGCTCAGCGCCTCCAGTGGCTTGGCACTTCCTGGTGCACGGCCCAGTGCTTCCATGGGGTCACCTCCCTGTCGCATGACGTCTTGCAGAAGGTTTGTGATGGCCTTCTGTTTTTTCAAGAACGCGGCACGCTCTGCGGAAGGTGGCGGCATCAAAGGTGTAGGCGTAGGTTGTCCAGAAGGGCGGCCCGGAGGTGGCGGAGGAGGAGAGCGACGCGGGACCCAAGTAGGAGGGCCCCGAGTTTCATAGCGATGGTCGCGGTCCAGTTGGACTCGGTGATCCTGTAGGTCTTGCCTGACCCTTGGGTCGAAGTTATTACGCGGCGGAGGGCCGCGTCCAGAGGAACCACGTTGTTCCTGCTGACTTCTTCCGTCGGGTCGGCGTCGGGGCGAAAGATGGGAACCACGTGGCGAAGAGCGACGTGGTTGTGGCCGTTGAAGAGAGTCTCGAGAAGAGTGGTGGCCCCTGTAGGACTGTTGAGGCTCCTTGGGGCGAGCCCCAGTGGGAACCTGAACACGAACAGGTTGGGGAACCACCACTATGGAAGGTAGCTTTGGAGTCGGAGTTGGTGTGGCGGCCTCGCTGCGTGGAGGCGTGGCACATCGGGAGGTTGGTGGTGACGATAATGGTGTATGAGGAGGAGGCGGCGGAGTGATTGACGGCACCGGTGAGCAGTGTTGGAAAGGCTCTGGTGGCGTTATGGGTGGAGAAGGAGATGTGGAGAGGCCAGTTGTCAGGGTTGCTGGCGAGTTTGAGGATGGAGGTGATGACGTGGCCGATGACGTAACTCGGGCGGCTTCTTGGAGTCGGGCCTCGATTCGCAGGAGCTCCTCCTTCGGGAGGTGCGCCGTACACGGTAAGCCCAGCTCGACAAGGCGGGCGCAAACCGCACGGAGGTACGCCAGATTGTCCTCCCCTTCCTTTTTATCTCTGGCTGCCTGGCGAAGGGCAGCCTCCCTCTGCATCTCCAAGTGGAGGTCTTCGAGGGGGGAGGGCACAGATCCACCTCCCCCACGCTTCCCTCTTGCTTCAGCTCCACCCGGAATGGGTTGACCAGGCGCGATGCTATCGCGGAACGCCTGGTTAACCCCCCATGCCATTGTATTAATATCGATGCGGTCTTCCCGCTCCTCCCAGTAGTGTTTTGATGTCGTGACGTCGAAGGGGATGATGCTGCTTGGAGCAGCAGGCTTCCCTTCGCGCCCGACATTGGCAGGTCGCTTGAAGCTTGCTTTTAGGCGCTTTTCCCCACGCCGGTGAAAATTCTCCGGTTCGGAGGAGGTGCGGCGCCTATCTATTATGTTTGGCGACTCTCTTCTTGTTGTGGGCGCACTGGCGGCGCCCGCCTTTTGTAGCTGGCAGGTAGATTGAGAGAGGGGTTCAGCGGTCCCCGCCGTTCCACTCTCCGTCTCATCTTCACTAGAAGAGGCAGACATCATTCTGCCTCCTCTCCATGAGCCTCTACCTGGCATATTTTCTTAAGAGTTTAAAAGTTCTTACTTTTTCAAAAGTCCCGCTGCTGGTGGTTACTTCCAAATAATAACAGAAATCGGTCCCCGATCACTCTGTTATTATTTCAAGAGGTCCAAAGAGTTCCGAAGGCCTGATGCACTGCACGTGAGTTCAAAGGCTTGAAGGTGGCACTCAAGCTTTTGATTAATAACAAAAACTGATGAAGTCCGAAATTAGAGTTTGGAACTTGGCACAAAAAGGACTCGAAGATTTGAAGAATCGAAGGTGAATATAATTGAGATGACAGGATGAATAAAACGAGTGCTTCTTTGAAGAGAGCAAATCGAGTGGTAATTGACCAAGTTTGGTCACTTTTCTTATTTAATTTTAAAAGTTAGAAGGGCCGGCCCCTTTTAGAATAAGACACCTTACTCTAATTGGTTTCTTCACGACTTTATTTATTGGGGGTGGGGGTTGTCCCACCGACATTAGATGTGAGAGGTGTTGATCTAATTCTTATCAGAGTCGGTCCTGTTTATTATTTTTAGATAAACAAAAGGACTAAGGAATCTCGAGGGAGAAGGGCCGTTATTTTATTTCACACCGAGGTGTGAAGTTGCCCATTAACTTTCTCCCCTTCTTTTCCTTAATGCCTTTTTTGGAAAGAATAGGTCAGCAAGGTTACTAATGTACCTTGCTGTTTGTTATTATTTTTAGGGGGGAGTGGGGCAGGAGTTGGTGTCCCACAATTCGATCTTAATTGAGAGGGTGACAGGTTCTTCAATTTTATTTTTTAATTGAAGGTGTCCGCTCTCACAAAATCCTCAAAACTGATTTTCTTCCTTTTTTATTTGTTTATGGCCAGCAGTTTTTGTTGTTTGTTGTTTTTTTTCTTTGAAGTCCCAGTGCATTGGTCTGGCCCCCAGAGCAATTGTCTCTTTGAAGTTTCTATTCTTCCACTGTCAACAGCATGGTCAATGACGTCCGTCCATAATAAAGGGGAGCACGGTGTTTTTCTTTTGCTGACCCTTTTATGGCTCTTGATTTTTCTTCTGAACGTCCTTGACTAGCCTTCGGCGTTTTTCCCAGGTGTACCACGTGGTTGACAGTCGTGTGTGAAGGCCACGTGGTTCCGGTGTAGTTTATTGCATGTTTGAAATGGTTGCCAATATGTAAATATTGGCGGCCATTTTGAAAAGTTTAAAAGTGTTTCAAAAATTAAAGTTGTGTGAATTTTGTAGAGTTTTGGGAGTTATTTGAGAGTGTTTAGAGGGGTTGTTGATGCTGTGGGGTTGTTTATTCGTTGGGGGGTTCCTTTTATCCCCTCCCCCACCTCTTGACAACTGTCCTCAGTTGTTTCTCAACACAACAATTCTCAAATTCCTCCCGCTCTTCTATTGTTGATATTTGATGGTTGCTGGTGTTTATTTCCATAGTCATGAAATAAACACTGGTGAATTATTGTTTTATTTTCGTCGCGTTTGGTTTCTTGACAGCGTGGGTGGCCACTTGATCGGCTCGCCCGAGGTCCATTTGTGTGCAGGAGCTCGGTCGAGCACTTTGATTGGTATGTCCTCAGAGTCGTCAGAGCTGTCGTTGTCGGGTTTATCAGGAGTAGGTGCTCCGGCGGCTGAGTCTGCTGCTGGAAGAGGAATCCGGCGGATTTGTCCCGCCACTCGTATTAGAGCAAACTCAACGCCGTCTTCGGTGATGATATCCGTTTCAGGCACCTCTCCTTTGATGTCATAGTCGGTAACCGGCTCCCCAAACTGCTTGATTGCAACCTTCTTCTTGGGTTGCCGACACTCACGGACGAAATGCCCCAGTTTGCCACAATTATAACACGTCGACTTACTCTTGTCGAACGTGCGAGTGGTCTCTGGTTGGGGGTCCGCTGCGGAGTGTCGGTTTGAATTGGTGGCAGCAGTCTGACTAGGCTTCTTATCGTGCCTAGACCGGTGTGTTTTGTCTTTAGGGCTGGCGGCTGCCGCCGGCTCCTGGTCGGTCTTCGATGCTCCTTTACCCGACTGTGAATCAGCTGCGGGTTTTGGTTCCGTCGGCCATTTATCCAAGGACAGCAAGACCACCTCCATATTGAGGACGGCGTTTGCGAAGTCCTTGAACGACGTCGTAGATGCGTGGTGCGCGGCGTTCTGTATGGTGGGATGTAGAGCGCGGCGCAACTGGCTTATACGCAGCTGATCGTCAAGTTGCGGGTAAACTCGGTCGCCGAGTATCATAAACTCCCAGATGAAAGCTTGTGTACTCTCACCTTCCTTCTGGAGCATCTCTGTATACTTTTTCTCCAAGATGGCCAGTTCGTTCGGCTTCCCGAACGTATCTACCATCTGTACTCTCAGTGCTGGCCAAGGAATGTCCTGAAGCTCATACCTCAGTTTACTCAGCCACGTACAGGCGGCCCCAGTGAAACACCCCGTGATGTATTCCTCCTTGTGGTGGTCTTTCCAACCGTACAGGTGTGCTACTTCCTCGAATTCTTCCAGGAAGGGACGGAAACCTGTCAATCCGTTGAATTTTTGGATTGAGTCGGCTGGGTGGCGACCGCTGTATTTCTTATTGAATTCTTCCACGGAGGGTTCTCTGGGGGTTGGTCGATAGATGCCATCCTGGACGTTTGGCATTCCAGCCGGCATCAGACCTACCCCTTGCGGTGGAAAACGTGGCGCGTAAACTGAAGTGCCTTGTGTCGCTCCTTGGTGAGGCTGTTGTTCCGGGGGTACCGAGCGGCGACCGCTACGTGCAACCCGGACAAGCGAGTGAGGAGAATCAGCACGTGTCGTAATCGGTATTTCCGCACGCTCATCTCTGTGACGCGGATCATCTGACTGCCCTTGTTGTTGCCAGTCAGGGTTACGCGGTAGATGACGTGTGTGCGGTGTGTAATGTCTTTCGTAACGATCGTGACGCTCTCTGTAGCCAACATAGGGAGCTGAAGAGGCGTCTGAGTCATCGTCGCGAAGTCGGTGTGTGCGTGTTGTCCGCCGTGGTGTAGTCGGTCGATTCGGTGTGAATCGGTCGTCTATGAACTGGGACATACGAGTCGAGAGTGCAGCCACTTGTTGTGACAGGTGGTCAAACTCGGCCCCAGTCGGCCGTGGCGGTGGTGTCACATCAGTAGTCACGGGTACTTCCAACAGATCTTCGTGCGAACCCTGGTGATCAGACAGGGACCCCGTATTGTCGTGTGAGGTAGCCATGATTAATGAAGTGGCTTGTGTAATGTGAATGTGCGGTGATGAACGAGTCCGGCGAAGTCCAAGTCGTTGTGTGCAGCTCCGAGGGTTCTCGAGTACACTCTGAGCTATACTTTCGGGTTCCAGTATGATGGGACTCGTTCAGTTCGTGAAGTTGTAGGTCGGTGATGTCACTGCGCGTTGGCAATTTAGTGCTTGTCGGCAACCGACACTATCGTACTCTTATACACTGAGTAACGATAGATTACCTAAGCTTGTGACGTGTATAACGAAGTGGCCGTTCACTCCGTTAGTGTGGTGATGGTTGTGTCGTGTTGATCGTGTTCTCAGTTGGGCGTGTGACGAGTTTTGGTTCCCAACTGGTGTGGCGTCGTGAGTTCTTTATTGAGCGTCAGATTTTGGAAGGATCTCTCTCGACACGTGGTATTTGGCGACCACGTGGAGGTTACGAGAATTCCAAAAACCTCAATAAAGAAACAGCAGATGTACAATACAACCTCGAGCGTGGTACACCACCCAATCAAGATTGCACTGCGGAAAGTGAATTAGAAATGAAAGTGTATTGCAATTGCCTGAAGAAGAGGAAAGCAATACGAAGAGTAAAGCTAGAGCGCGGTGCCCGCACTTTTAGTTTTACTTAGAAACAAGAATGAAGAGTGTGTGTGTGAAGAACACACAAAGAACAAAAAGTTCAAGATGGCTGAACTTTTTAAATGCACAAACAAAGGAGAAGTTCAAGATGGCTGAACTCTCCAAAGAAGCAAGAAAAGAAAGCTGTTTTACTTTGAAAGTTTAAAACTTAGGTGCGGTGCCCGCACATCAAAAGTTTCAATTTAGTTTTATTAAAACAGTAAAACAGTGTAGAAATTGAAGTGTGTTCAACAAGATAAATACTTGGTGAACCAGAAGAAATGTTCAGACTGGAGAAATTTTGAGTCCTCACTGCTGGATGGCTCTGGATGAAAAGACAGAGTCAGTGCCCAGTGAGGGACTATGTTGAGTAGAATGAAGAAGTCCGTAGGTGGCGCTGAGGTGGCCACTTCCGGTTCAGTTTATTGCAATGTCCAAAAATTGATGACTGAAAAGTTCCTCCGGGGCACGTTTTTATGGTGGCCAGGAGAAAGACACAAACAGAGAGAAAATTCAAAGAAAAAGAGAAGTTTTCTCTAACAAGAGGAACTCCGCCAGGGGGCGCGTGAGTGCAACCCTCTGGAAGAGAAGAGAAGAGAAGAGAACACAAAAAGATGAGAGAAGGTACAACAATGAGTCACATGGAGCGAAAAACCGCTCCGTTGGCGCTTTTTGAAGAGTGTCCGGTCGATCCAAGATGGCGGCCGGGCTTCAGTGCTGTCCAATGGAGAAAGTTCATGTGATGATGCATTGAGGTGATGATGATGAAGAAATTGAAGAACATGACTTGGGACATAGAGGGTCCCAAGGGAAACACAAGTGTAAAAACAAGAACAAAGAAGAGGGGGGATAAGAAAGTCCCACGTGGCTAGGCAAAGTGTGTTTTAAGCTTGTAAGCCCCCTAACAATGAGATAGAGTTAGGGAGAATCTTGCTTGAAGATTAAAGATGAAGAGTGAAGATAATAGGACATTTTAAAAGACACACACGTCCTTTAAAAGCCTATTAATAGATGAATAGATTAGTAGATGAGATTTGTTTGCTCATCTCATAATGAGACTGCAAACTCCTCTCGGAGAGTAAGAAGAATTTGTTTAAAGTGTTGCCCACGTGGTGTGGGTTTCACTTTGAAAATTAAAGAAGAGTGAAGGTGACAGTGGGTGATTGTAATGGAAACATAAAATACAAAAACACGGACGGAAACACGTGTGTTCAAACGGTTGTCCACTTTCCGAGTGCTAAGCGGTCAGCAGACAAAAGTTCGTTCCCACGTGTCTCTAAGGACAGGACACAGAATCGCGCGGTCGACACGTGGTGTGTGTAGCCACAAGTCTCTTTCGCGATTCCACAAAAACGGTACCATGCGGTTGGCTTTGACGTGATCGAGGGCCTCCATACATGATCCCAACATAAAAAGGCGCCACGCGGTTGGCTTTGACGCTATCGAGGGCCTCCATACGTGGTTCCAACACAAAGGACGCCGCGCGGTTGGCTTTGACGTGATCGAGGGCCTCCATACGCGGTTTTACAAAGGCGCCACGTGGTCGACTTTGACGCTATCGAGGGTCTCCACACGTGGTTCCAACACAAAGGACGCCGCGCGGTTGACTTTGACGTGATCGAGGGTCTCCATACGCGGTTTTACAGACAGGCGCCACGCGGTTGACTTTGACGCTATCGAGGGTCTCCATACGTGGCTCCAACATAGAAAGGACGGACGAAGCCTCGTGAGGCACAATCACGAGACTTAGGACAAAGGACGGCTTCTGTTTACAGGTCGGAGAAGGCAGATGGAGCTATACCCCGCACCTCCACCAAATGTGAGCTTTTGACATCAACCAATATTTTATTACCAACCTTTAGATGACATTTTCTACTTTTCGTTTCTTCTCTGAGCAGTATGACACCTGCACAGAGAAGATCCGAGCTGTAGAGAGAGCTGGATGGAGACAGATTGTAGTCACTCTTCTGCATGGGGGTGAAATCAATGCAGGAGAGTGGCGGCCATCTCTCTCTCTTCCGGTTGATGCTGATATACATCTTCTCCATCGGTATTCCGACTAGAGAAGATGTTGTAGCTGCTGAGAATCGTATAGCTCCTGCCCTATGAAACCTCCGGCCTCTGAAGAGAAGTTATTTACATAAACATAGAGACAACGCTACTTCTTATTACAACACTTTTATTCATTCCTTGTAAGAAGTACAGATACAAGGGTGAATAGTAAAATACTAACTGGAAATCCTCAGGCCCATGATTTGGAATGTATCGCAAAAACAGGCAAAGGAAAGAACTGAGGAACAAAGAGGAACATGGTCCTTTTATACCTTGGACCTGTGTACACCTGCGAGGTGTAACCAGGTCCAAGTGACCATGGTCCTTTACGTATCAATCCGCCACTTGGGCATGAGTCAGAAAGGTGAGTCAGAGAGGAGGGAGGGACGGTTGAGAGTTGTTTACCCCCCAGGCTATGGTTTTGGCGGGATCACGATTTACAGGGTGTTACAAAATTGAATTATTATTCCGAAAGAAGTCTTATACCTAGTACACACCTGATAATTTAAATGTATTTAAATAATAAACGTGTTCTACAGAGCCCTGTGAAGGACAAACAAACGATATATTGAATTCAATTTATTCAGTTAATAATCTCAAAATATTGAGTTAACAATTAAATATAATTATATAAACTATTTAAATTAAAATATTGATTTAGTATGTTTCAATTTAAAATATTAATAATAAAGTCAATTTTCATTTGGTGTTCATGTCCTTAACTGTATTTCGTATAATTCAACTGAACACATTTAATTTGAATTCATTTAACTCATAAGCATAAAGTCCATGGGCCGGTGCACTTTTGCAAAAGCCCACCCCACCCCAGCCCATGGACTGGGCCGGGCTTGGGCTGGCATTTTCATGTTAAAGGTCCATGGGCCTGGTGGGCTTCGTGGGCTGGGCCTGGTATAAAGTCTCATGGGCTGGGCTGGGCTGGGCTGGGCTTCAATTTTTTGCACAATGTAGGTCTCTAGTACAAGGTATTAGAGAAACTGAGCGAGAATGTTTCTTGTTAGCCCGGGTTTCAATTACCGGTTTTATCGTTACCTGTAAACCGGTAATACCGGTCTATTTTGTTACATCGGTATTACCTTACCTTACCTTACCTTTGACCTTTCAATACTAGTTTTTCGGTAAAAAGTTTTATGTTAAATATTGGTTCATTCTTTTATCCAAATTAATATTTGAATAAAAGAATTGACCAATATGCGTAGAAACCAAGAGTTTTTTTTTTTCAAAGACTGAAGTAAAAAAAATGGTATCGGTATGCACTTGTGACAGTTTACTAAAGTCACCATAAGGTCCTAATTTTGCAATTACTTTACTAACAACCTAACAATTAACAATGTTATTATTAGTTATTTTTGAAAACATCATCATAAAAAAAATTTAATATTTCATATAAATGAAAAAAAATATCAAAAAAATCTTATATAAATCAAATAAATCACAAAAAAAATCGCACACCCTGGCTAGTCACTGCACGGATAGCTGTTTTTTTTTGTAAAATGTCTAATGATTATTCAGAATAACTAATTTTTCACTTTGGCGGTAACATTTAGGCCTATCTATGGTTTAGTTTGCGTGTCAGTAAAAGCATTTTCGAAAAGAATTACAAAATACCATAGAGAGAGAGAGAGAAAGATAGACCTTCCCTTTCGCTTTCCCTTTCCATGTAATTTTCATGAAAACGCTTTTCTCGTCCAATCTAATCTCATTAGAGGTGAGACACACACTCGCAAACTATCCATTAGCAAGAAGAAAAGTAAGTAACATCCCAAAAATTACACCACAAAAAGACCAAACTTGGAAACAACAAAAAAAAAAGAGCCCAGTCACAGTGAGTCACTCATTTCATAAAGATAACAAATTAGCTCGTAAAACTGATACAAACGGAGTAACATCATTAAACTCCCCCTACCCAACTACAAACATAACGTAACCCAAAAGAAATAAACGCACGTGGTTTGTGATGCATTACGAGAACAGGGTAGTGACACCACACCGTTAGCGCCTAGAGATGTGTACAGAAATTGCACGTATCATGAGTCGTGGTCAATTTGACCGACTACATTTCTCAATGTATAGCTCAAATGGCTTCTAGCGACCGAACGGGAACTCGAAACGCCATGAAATTAACTTAATATCAGAAAAAAAAACTAGGGATGGGTCATTCGAATCCCGCGATTCTTGAAAAAAATTCGAAATTCGAAAACTAGAATCCTTGCCGGTTTTTTTCGAATCTTTCGAATTCTAACCTAAAAATCCTGTTAACATTGGTAAAATTAGTTTTAATTCTATTGACGTCCAATAGAAGCGTTCACTACCAAAAAAACGGCGATTGTTGCAATTTCCGTTGCAATCCCGGATTACCAATATCACACCTTGTGGCGACCCTGAGTGCTACACCATTTTTTTAAATTAATTTAATGTTTGTAACACGCCGAGATTCTGTTTCCGGGCGGTCTTGTTGAATGGGTAACCTCAACCTACGCTCACTCGATTTATGTCCCGAAATTAAACGTAAACGAAGACGGGGAGAATGTAGAAATGAACTTTTATTTACAATAAAAGATAAACGAAGAATAAACATACGATGAAGACACTTTATTATTTACAAAGAACCTCAAGAGGCATAAAGATTGTTCCTTTCCCGGAACATCTAACTGACGGTGCGTCCAAGTTGATGTACAGATGAGAAAGAACAGCTGATATTTGAATTTGCCTCTCAATTGGATAGCGATCGCGCACGCCCCCTTTGTGACGTATCGATTGCCTGATTGGCTAATTCAACTATCAGCCGTGATAGATCAGCTGTCATCAACCTGGCCTCGTGATGACAAACATCAATTTGAAAGAAAGAGAAGAATGAAGGGAGATCAATATAGCTATCGATCTCTTCATATAGGTTAGACGGCTTTATATAAACAACCCCTGATAAATCAGACACCCAGAATGTGGGGTGTCACATTCCCCCAACTAGCTGTGAAACACGTCCCTGTGTTTCTGATAGTGCAGAAAATAAAAAAAAGTGAAGAAAGAATTTTGCAGAGCTGGGACGCGTGCTTCAACATTCCAGCAAAAATAACCCCCCTAATTAAAATTTCGCATAAACAGAATAATGTTTTCTAAAACCCCAGCCTCTTGAGGTTCAATGAAGAAAATATTTATTATTAAAACAATTATGCCCGTGGCCAGTGGAAACCATCAGCCTCGGGCATACGCAACAAACATAAATGCACAGCTTAAAACGAAAGACTAGTCGAAACGATTGACTAGTTCCTCATGCATGAATTTGAACAGATAATTTAACAGAATGGGTACAAATATGAACTGTTCAGATAGCTGACCAGTGTTCATGCATAAAATTTGACTATTCAATCAAATTCTAAAAAAATTAACTAAAAAAACAACGGTTTGGTAATCATGCACTAAAATGACTAGTGAGCAAGTGAACTGGCAGCCACAATCTGATAAAACAAATTTCTACATTGAATACATATAGAACAACAAAACTTAAACAACGAACGTAACAAATCTAGAATCTACCCTCTAATATTCTGCATCGATCCATTTCTGATCACGTCCATCCAGATCTCGTAGAAACAATCTATGGATAGTCGCATCGGTGGCCGCTTCCCTGGAGTTGGTCAACTGCTTCAGGTGATAATACACTGCATCCCACAATATAGCTGACCTGTAGATCCCTTCAGTCGGCTGCTGTTGATGGCCTACCACGCAATACGGAGCCCCTCATCCTGTGCGAACACTGTGGCACTGAATTGGCGCAGCCCCACCTGATAAGCACAAAAATCGATCTGTCCCGGAAAGTAGAAAACCTCGATATGTCGATGGCCCGGAAACACAATCACAGTGGCCAAAGACTGGCAAACTGTTAAACCAAGGACAAAGCACCGTGGTGTCATCGGAAAAGACAGTTATTCAGCAACATCTCCTCTCTAGTGACTGACTGCCAAGGTTGACGCTGACGTGGAGTTTGAGGCTCTCCAGTGGTGAGTGCTGCAGAGTAGGTGTTGTCCTCCATTGAGCTGCCTTGACTAGTGCAGGGTACCAAGGACCAGTCCGTAACGTCACTGGGAGTGGTAGGCTGATTTAGGGACGAAAATTCAGCAACGAAAGCCGCATCCCTAACCATTAATTCGGCAAATGGATCTTCTCGTGCAGCCTCCGACCCTTTAGTAGCGGTGGCGACATCCTTAGTCTCCCTAACAACAGGAACAGGCAACACTTCCACAACAGTTCCAGTGAAGATTTCGGAGGACACAGACTACTGTTCACTCTCAGTCACAACAGTTTGCGATTCCATGGCCAATGATTGAGTTTTGCACTCCGGCGAATCCATACTTTTGTAAGTCACCACTAATCGGGCTTGTCGAGCGTGGTGTGCGATGGCTCTGGCATCATGACGAGCCTTATGACACAGAGCGTTCTTCTTCCTTTTCCTTCTTTTCCTTTTTATCTCAGCCTGCTCATTCTGGCAGAATGCAAGCTCTTCTGGAAGAAACGTTGTTGGAATGCAGCCCATTTCTGTCTCGGAGTCTGAGGAAACAGCAGTCTCTTCCCGGACAATGTCCACAATCACTTCTTTCCCAACTGGACGGTTTCTCAAAATCTGTGGCAAGGATCCGCCAGCTTCTCGAACCCAACGACACTCAACCTTAAGTTCCTGGACCTTTTGCTTATAGCATTCTCTGTCCTCCTGTCCTACCGAAGATTCAGCGCTGGTGGAAGTGGTTGTTACAGCCGACTCCGCAAAACAAACTGCTCGAGCCTGCTTCATAATTTCCAGGACCTCCTACGGATCTAATGATGGAGGTCTTTTCTTCCACTCCGTTTCTTCTTGGCCTCGAACTCAGCTCTTTCTTTTAGAGCTTGCTCCCTGTAATGCTGAGGTTGTTCCATTATTGACATCGAAGGCAATTTCTCGGTTACCGGTAGATTCAATTGACGATATTGCTCATGAATCGGTCGGAGTTCCACCAGCCCTTGACGTTGTCGATCCTCTATTCCTTGGTTAATTCTCCAAAGTCACTCACGAAGATCGTCCTGCTCTTCCCATTCAGCCACAGTCGGACCTTTGCCCCAGCTTTTAGGCTCCGCTCCTCCTGGCATACATTGCCTTGGAGCAATCAATTCTCGGAATTCTCTGGTGGCTCCGAGAGGCATGGTTCAATGTCAATTCTTGCCTCATTCTGCTCCTGTATATGGACAGATTCTTCCACACGCATCGGCCGAATCGAGGATACATAAGGTTCGGTTCCTTCTCGACATAAGTTAGCTGGCTGATGTCCATGAACTCGATGTCGGCGATCCCCAGTTTGTCGAACGTTCGTTGGCTGTTGGAAATATCGTTCTGGGCGAGATCGACGATCTCCGGATCCCGGAAACCGTGTCTCACGCCCAGGGCGATTCCCAGTCGACTGTGGTAGAGTAACAGCACGAAGGTGCTTTTGCCAGTTGCCTCTGCCAGAAGATGCCAATAAATCAATGTCAATATCACTTATGACAAGTATCCAAGATGGCTTCGCTTCAGCAGATCTTTCTCCACAAAAATACTTTGTCCGAATTGATGCACAATACTCGTGATGTACAATGTTCGTCTCCAGAAAGCGTTTTCCAAATTTCTTCACTCACACTGACTTTGTCACAGATTTCAGCACTTAAGTTGCAACTGACAACATTTTCAAAATAAAACTTTTCTGAAGATAAAAGTAAACTCGACTAATTGCCTCGGAAGTTACTCCTGCCGCATGTTTATGTCACATTTTTGGCCAAAATTGTACGAAAGGCGGGACCACTTTTGACCAGCCGTGGTCAAATGAGGGCCGACTTTGGTCAACTGTGACCAGGCACCTGTCTTGGTATGGAGTTACTCTCGTCATATTACGGAGTTACTGCAACCATTTTTGGGGCACAAGTCGAAAAAGACTTTGTTGTCAAAAAATGTTAGGCTTAAAGCCTATGGACTTAGTCCCGTGTGGGTTTTACGTTTAACACGGAACGTAGACCCACTTTTGGCCAAGCTTATCTCGTGAAGTTACACACAACACCACGAGAGGAGCCACCATTGTGCTTTGAGTGCACTAAGCCGCTGTTGCTTAAGGGTGCAAGTGTACATTTGCCGCCTTTATTTTTAAAAAGGAGCGGGCAATTTAAACAGGGATAACTGAACGAAAATATTGCAAATATGTGCCGCTAACGGGCGCTTTTTCCGCCTTTTTTCGAAATAGGTGGCAATTCAAACGGGAATAACTAAATGAAATCATTGCAAATATTTGCCGCCTATGGGCGCATTTTCCGCCTTTTTTCATTGTAAGTGGCAATTAAAACAGGGATAACTAAATGAAAACTTTGCAACAATGCTCTGCCTATGGGCACATTTTCTGCCTTTTTTGTCAAAATAAGCAGCAAATCAAACAGGGATAACTAAACGAAAACGTTGCAAAGAAGTGCCGCCTATGGGTGCTTTTTCTGCCTTCTGGCAAAATGAGCGGCAAATTCAATCAGGGATAACTAAAACATACTCGTTACATAGAGACCGATTGTTGGGGCCAATCGCCGTTTCCATGTATGATACTTCGATTGTGAACATATAAGTTTTCGGGCTTTTATGTCATCTTTCAATGCATGCTCTTCCAAAGTGTGACTTATGGAAACCGAGCAGCTTACGACGGGACCGATTGTTGGGGCCAATCGATGTTTCTGTGTAAGCAAAAAAAGAAAGATCAGTACTGTTATCTGAGGATCCGTGGGACTTTTTTGTGCTCACTGACCCTCATCCTACCTTTCATTTCCTTCCACCCACTCGTGTATTCAGCCTTGATGTGGCGAGTGGGCTTGTTGGGAAATCTCTTGTTTGTCACTGAGATGTTATTGTTTCATTGAACAGAGAGACATTTCCCTAGACTTGTGGATACAATCTTTTTCTTCCACGGTCTTATTCTTTCCTTTCCTATATAAGGTCGTTTGCTTTTTGTGCCGTCCATCTGTGAATAATAATAGATTCATTTGGGCGTTCAGCAGTCAATGCCGAACATACCGAATCGCTTCTAAAATGTGTGTTGCTTTTGTCGTTTCAGTAACCCGCTAATACGAAGCGTAAATTAAAATGGGTAGACACAAGTCTAGGAAGGCGACTATAAATAACGATGACACAGACAGACGCAGGTGAACATTGTCCACATCAAGCCGAAACAACTGAGGACAGTTGTTCAAGGGTTCGAGGGGGAGAAGAATCCAGCTCCCCACAGCAAGAGGAACCTACCTCCTCACCACAATAACTGCACTGACAATAAACCAACCATCAATAACCCTATCAACAACTCTCAACATCAACAACTCATACAACCTAATTTTTCTTTTGGTTGTTTATACTATCACATTGGTCACTCGCTGGTGCACACCAATGTAAACAAAACACGTGTGTGACCACAAACATTCACACACCCCTGCTCACATTTCACCACTCGAACCAGATCCCCAATGGGGGAACTTTCGTACATTGCGTTTGGGGACCAGGTCATCTGACAATAACAAACAATAGTGGAAGAACGGCGTTCAATACACAGAAACCGACACCCCGCGAACCTCCAATAACAAACAAATTAGGTGGCTTATCGGAGCTCCAGCTAGTTTCGTGGAACTATACGAATTCCACGGGACCCTGGAACTTCACACCTTGATGGGGGAGTCGGAAAACACACAAGTATATAGCCAATGCCGGGGTGGTCACCAGCACTTCGAAAATAATTTTGGAAGAATAAGGATGTCACAGTGCAATGAGACGACGGGAAGCCAGGATGATGCCATCTCTGGCCCATCTACTAGGATGGACCCAGATGCCACAACAACGCAGCAACATGGAATCTGGGAAGTCGAGGACGACACAGTGCGCGCTGTCCACCTAACGACATCAACCACCTCGTCCCACCACGCTACCGTGGCCTCAGCAACCCCCGAGCTACCACCAGCACCCGTAATCCTGCCGCAAGTGACACAAAATTTCCACATACCAACAGTAACCACCAGGAGACTACCGGTATATCGACCACTTCGTCAGGAAGCACGATGTGAAAGACTGCTAAACAATTGCTGGGCACTCTGGCAACGACAGGCGCGGCCCACGAACACCTATTACCTGGGTCACTATGACCTGATAGAGGGATTTCCACGCATCTACATACCGGAGGAAGGACGCTATGTTGTAGGAATGTCGTACCACCTGCAACTCTCCATGGCCATCCTAATTCCATCCACCTGGTACGTCAAAATATACCAGTTTGCCGAGCAGCTCATTACTCCGGCATTGGGCACCCTTCAGCAGGCTTTCTTCAACAGTCTCCTGAGTCCCACTTAACAGAGCATAACAGCATTGCCCGAATGATCGTTTGGAGGACCCGTGCCACTTACCAGGCTGCCATCCTTTGGGACGCCGTTTAGTGTCCTCACTGGACAACCACCGGCCCGACTGATCGCCGCCGACGCCACCGTTCACTAGAGCTTCATGGAAAGTCTCCGGGGCTTCAACAGCAGATGGGTCATCACCGCCTGAGTCTTACCATCCCTGGCTGCGGAGCCACCGCATCCACTCACCGTCAGACCCCCTACAAGCACTCCACAGATATGTCTCTGCATGCACGTGTGCATGCAATCGCCCGACGTGGGTATAGGTTAGGAATCCACACGTACTCGTGTGGTTGCCAATTAAGAAAAAATACGTTGTAATTGCTTTTCTCCCTTTGTGAACTTTATAAATAAGCGTTTTATACTTTCCATAGGAGTTCACCACCCACCAAGAATATTAATTATCATTGTCTTTTCCAGCTTTTCGCATTTTAAGGGGCGCTGACACTTCTGTGCCAGTGCCTCCCCGTAACTACCTATGTATACGGTGAGTCCTCGTACACCCATACTTCCCCGCTGCGTAACTTGAAAACCTTCCCCCTTGGCTGGAGTACGAGGACGTACTCCAAGCAAAGTTGGAGGGTATGTAACACCCTGTAATTCGCGATCCCACCAAAACCATAGCCCGGGGGTAAACAACTCTCAACCGTCCCTCTCTCCCCTCCTTTCTGACTCATACCCAAGCGGCGGATTAATACACGTAGGACCATGGTCACTTGGACCTGGTTACACCTCGCAGAAGTACACAGGTCCAAGGTATAAAAGGGCCATGTTCCTCTTTGTAGCTAGTTCTTGTCCTTGCCTAAATTGTATTACGTTGATCATGGGCATGAGGACACACCATTAGTATTCATAATTCGTCTTTGTATTCTGTGTTTATATACGAAGATGAATAAAGTGTTATAACAAGAAACAGCGTTGTCTATATGTATTAAGTAATCAACTTCTCTTCAGAGGCCGGAGACTACATAAGGCAGGAGGTATACGATTCCGAAGCAGCTACATCTTCTCCTGTCGGCGTACCGAAGGGGAAGATGTATATCAGTATCGACCGGAGAAGAGAGTGATGGCCGACACCCTGCTGCATAGATTTCACCCCCATGCAGGAGGATGACCACAATCCATCTCTATCCAACTATCTCTCTGCAACTCGAATCTTCCCCGCGCGGGCACCGCGCGATGCAGAGAAGCAACAAGTTACAGAAAATGTCATCTACAGGTTGGTAAAACAAAATGGTCGATGTCAAAAGCTGACACAATATAACTAAATGAATCAGTTGTATTATAACAAAAAAAAAACTAAGAGACATTTTAAATCAATTAGAATATATATTATTAAATAAAAATTATCCCTCGTATGCAAAAACAATGCTTAAAATAAAGCTAAACTTTAAAACATGCCTAGTACATGAGCCTATATATAAAAAAACTTTAACCTTAACTTTGTTTTATTTTAAGCAACTTTTTAGAACAGTTAAATGTTCGCAGGCAAACTTGTCACCGTATTTACTACTTTTAGGTTTTCAAACAGTTATAACTAACAAAAAGTTTATATTTAAAACAAAAAAGTATTTATTAAGACTGTACAATGAGATAAAATGTTTAAATTATTATTAATCGTAACGAAATTCTTTTACAGAAAAATGACTAGCACCAACAATAATTATGGTCTGGACTGTACAAAAAAATAAACAAGGCTCTTCTGAAATTGTTTGAAGTTCCAGACTGCAAATCTCCAACAACCCATAACAAGCACACACAATTCACTCTAGTTATACCATATAAATTACATCCCTTAAATAAATTCAAATTATAAACACTAAACTTTAAGTATGTCACAGTTTAGAAATGCACCTTCAAGGATAATTAGGAATTGTTACTATTCCAACTTCCAAGAAATTTGTCCTTCCCTTTAGAAAAGCAGAGCCAAGAAAGTTTTTACTGTAAAGAGACAGTGCCAAAGTTTTATGACTGTCACCAATTGCACTCTTGTAAAGCCTTCGAAGGCTCCTAATTTCTTTTAATTGAATGACAACATTGACAGCCAAGAATACATTGATAGCAGTCATGTATGTCAAGAAAAAGAAGAAGAGTGCCAGACTAGACCGACTCATGTTTACCGGATTTCCAAACATCAGAGACCAAACCACAAGAGACAACGGCAGAAGACACCGACCAACTATCGTCATGAACACTCCAATAGCATAAACCACAACCTGACCTTTATGATAACAAGGAACGTCTTCAACTTCCAAGATTTTGGCAACATGCTCGTGGAAGTCGGCAATGTCTCCAACGATACCAATGAGAGCTACAACCGTACTGGCTCCAGGAGACAGAAATGCCAAATAGGCTAAGCTTAAGATACTGTAATGAAGCATTTCCACTGGATGACATTCAACAATTGTGTTTAAATAAGTTTTAAATAACATCCGACCAGCCTGAAGACAAATGAGAAAGTGAATGTCTTTCGATAACGGTAGTAGGCCAACCGACGACGACAATGGCAAAGGTGAAATGCTGAACGAATATCTCAAAATTGGAGTCGTCACCAAATAAATGAGGGTCATCCAGGCAATGAATTGTGATAAAACAACATCGGAAACACTTTGAAAAAATAAAAACAATTTTTTTCCATCAAAACTTCATATTGGCAATATCTGAACAGAGTTTGTTATAAAACGTTTTTAGAAGTAACTTTAAATAGAACTTTAAGAGCCTACATACACCGCCATCTTGTTGTTTTGAGCAGACGACAAGGAGACAAAATGAGTGTCACTATATGGCGTTACTAAACTTGCAAGAAATCGCCTCACAATCGCCCAATTAAAATACAATAAAGCGCAAAATGCAATAAAAAGTATTGTTCTCAAAGTATTGCGCTCACTTTACATGTACTGTATATAAATTTTGAAAAGTTTCTACTTTTAAACAACGTTCAAAATCGTTCGTTTTTTTTATCCCATTGGATCAAAAACCGTTCCACAAACAATTGAAGAACTCTTGTTAAAAACGATCTAGAACAATAACAAAAAAGTTCGCACGTGCTTTCATGTATTGGCTTCATGATGTTTCCTTTTTATAAATTTTGAAAAGGTCCTTCTATTTTTTTAATACCGTTTAAAATCGTACTTTTTTTTAACTCGATCTTAAGTCCCATAGGAGCAAAACACCGTCCCACAAAAGTTAGAAGTACTCTCATTAAAAATGATTTAGAGCAATAAAACAATTAGCACGTACTTACACGTGTATATTGCCTTCAGGGTGATTCTTTTTTTCTAAATTCTGAAAGGTCCTTCAATTTTTAAATTACATTTAAAATCTTACGTTTTTTAACTCCATGTTAAATCCCATAGGGCCAAAAAACCGTCACACAAACATTTGAAGAACTCTCGTTCAAAATGACTTAGAAGAATAACAAAATAATAAGCACGTGCATTAATCTATTGGCTTCACGATGTTTCCTTTTTATAAGATTAGCACATTAAATTATTTTTCTATTAATTATTATGTGACTTCAAACCTGGAGAACAAACGTTAAAAACCATTTTTAAATCAACAATTGCAGCGCCTACATTCGGAGAAATTTTTAATTAAACGCTATATCTAGGCTCTTAAAGTAACTTAGAAAAACTGAATAATACGCCTAACAATAGAAACAGTTTAACACAAAACAGACGAGACGGATTAATTTCTTTCGTGTTAAAAAATGTTGATGTTAGTCTAAGTGACCTAGACCGAAAATGTAATTTCATGTCATCCGTTTATTCTTGTTATCCGTTTTCATGTTAATTTTCGCTGTATTTGCACGCGGATATTGTTCAAAATAAACTTTCGTCAATTTGAATAAAATATATTATTTTTTTTACTTCTGAAAAAAAAAACCACAAAATTCGATCCACTTTCAAAAAGTTTATTTTCAAAAATATAATTGAAAACACCTTTAACATTTACTTTTTTAGTCTCTAATACCTAGTACACACCTGATAAGTTAAACGCATTTAAATAATAAACGTGTTCTACAGAGCCCTGTGAACGGCAAACAAACAATATGTCGTCGAACTAAATTTATTCAGTTAATAAACTGAAAATACTGAGTTAATACTTAAATATAAACTATTGACAAAATATTGATTTAGTATTTCAATTTAAAATATTAATAATATAAGTCAATTTTTATTTGGTTCATGTCCTTAAATGGATTCTGTATAATTCACCTAAGCACATTTAATTTGAACTCATGTGTGTACGAGGTATTACCCCCCCCCCACCCCCACCCCCACCCACCCGAAACTACTAAATACACAAATAATAATAATAATAATAATAATAATAATAATAATAATAATAATAATAATAATAATAATAATAATAATAATAATAATAATAATAATAATAATAATAATAATAATAATATAATAATGAAAATAAAAATAGAATTACTGTTTAAATAGAAGCCTTTGTTTTTCAGACTCTTTCTTGTCAATCACGTCGATATTATAATAAAGTTCTTTTGAACTTTTAGTGCAGTGCCGAAAAGTTTTCCAAATCCTTAGCATCACCTGTTCCTTTGCCCCAAGACATAGGATCGTAGTGGACACAATAGAATACGTCCAAAGGTAACTAGGTTCCATCGTTTTACAATACGAATTACAATTATTTAAATAAATAAAAAAGATCAGCAGCCTTAAAATTAAACCCTTTGTTCACCCACCAATGAATGAAAATAACATTTTTTTACCCACTCTTGAAGTCGGCACAGAAACACAAAAAAGAATGACGTAACAAAAGGGATGTAATTTTTTCTTTTAATCTCAATTATAATATCTTATTGGAGATTCCCCAAGTGACGTCACTTCTATATTTTAGAAGGAAAAGAAGTTCGACGAACGGAGAGCCAGCAGGTTGAAGAAAAAGGGGAGGGTGTCATACGTTGGCGTTTGCGGTTTAAACGATTGACGTCACCAACATTAAAAATTATGAGGTTCGAGACTTCACGTGCGGATACGTTTCTATATGTGCGTGACGTCATCGCCCTCTAAAAGGAAATTTTTCGTTGACTTGTACCGTATTTTTTTTACAAGGAAATTTACTGAATGAAAAAGAGGAAAAAAAAGAGACAAACAAGGAAATCCCATTCAATAGAAGGATGAATGGTTTTCTTAGTAAAATATACAAGACCAATTATAATAAAGGCAACAAACTAGTGTCCTTCTTCTATTCTAAAAAAAAAAACCAAAAGAAAAAAATGTACTCTTGAAAAATGCGGGTAGAAAATTCGGGAAAAACCCCACTTTTTACCAATTTTCTTTTTTCATAATTATTCTCAACTTTTAGACCTTTGTTGCTATGAAAGCGTTTGTACTCTTTCATAGCAACAAAGTGAGAAAAAAATAATTATATAGACTCTATTCAAGGTTCGTTTACAACAGGCAATTAGAAAACGGGATAAACAGAAGTTGGCTCCGCCCTTTTTATGACGAACGACAAATTCTAATTGGTTTGTTGTGTGGTTCGACGTTGAAAAGGGCGGAGCATGTGACGTCAGACTACATAACATTAGAAGTTGCCGGTCGTCATAAAAAAAGGCGGAGCCAACTTCTGTTTATCCCGTTTTCTAATTGGCTGTTCTTTAACCTTATTTGCCTATTAATCTTTAACAAGAGAACATTGAATCTCTTTTACAAAATAAGAGCCGCTTCACGCGAACCACTGTGTGTAGCACAGCTGTAACTAGGATAGTGTTTTGGGACAGGCATTTAGAAATCGGGAGGAACAAAAGTTGGCTCCGCCCTTTTTATGACGACCAGCAACTTCTAAATGGTTTGTTGTCTTGGTCGACGTTGAAAAGGGCAGAGCATGTGACGTTAGACTACATAACCAACCAATTGGAAGTTGCGTTCATCATAAAAAGGGCGGAGCCAACTTGTGTTCGTCGCGATTTCTAAATGCCTGTTGTTTTGGGTGTTAAAGAAACGTGTCCGAGAACCATGCCAAGCTCAGGCTCTAGAATGTAAAGATGTGGAATTGTAGATGTCAGGACCAATTGATCATTGTATATCGTAAGAAGAAGCTTAAAAGCATAGATAACACGTCCATTTTGTTGTTTTAAGTAGACAACGAGACAAATGAGTGTTACTATATGGTGTTACTAACACTGCAAGAAATCGCCTCACAATCGCTCAATTAAAATACAGTAAAGTGTAAAATGCAATAAAAAGTATTGTACTTCACGTGCTCGATTTATATAATTTTTGAAAAGGTCCTTCTATTTTTAAACAAGGTTCAAAATCGTACGTTTTTTTAACCCCATGTTAAATCCCATTGGATCAAAAACCGTCCCAAAAACATTTGAAAAAAACTCGTTAAAAACGATTTAGAACAATAACAAAATAATTAGCACATACTTTCATGTATTAGCTTCACGATGTTTCCTTTTTCTAAATTTTGAACAGGTCCTTCTATTTTTTAATAACGTTTAAAATCGTACATTTTTTAACACCATATTAAGTCCCATTGGAGCAAAATACCGTCCCATAAACGTTAGAAGAACTCTCATTAAAATGATTTAGAACAACCAAAAAAAATTAGCACAAACTTACACGTGTTTCTTGCCTTCACGATGATTTTTTTTAAATTCTGAAAGGTCCTTCTATTTTTAAACAAGGTTCAAAATCGATCGTCTTTTTTAGCTGCATTGCTCTTTAGAGCAATGAAGGTGTATAGGATTATGCAAGAAACGAAGCAAAAAAGGATGTCTAAATGTCTGTATGCCCGGAACTCCGAGTGTGTGTTGAACAACTCAAGAACGGAATGAGATAAAGACATGCAGTATGTTTTATTTGATTCAGTGGTTCAATATGATGCTCATGACAAACAATCATAAAATTTTACCCAGGGGTTATTTTTTTATGAATTTTTTAGAAACAAATTTTGAGTTTATAGTCATAATTTTCTGTGGGTCGAACAACTCGAAAACGGGGCCACCTAAATTTTAGAGCGATTTGATATATAAAATTTTGATTTTTTAAAAACGTAATTTAAAAAAAAGTCGAGATTCTTAATCTTTCTAGTTGTAGCATTTGAAAGGGGAACTATTCCTTTTATTTAGGAGGGGTGTTCCTTTCTATGTTATGTTATTATTTTTGTACTAGTGGGGTAACCCATCATAAATGACGGGAGCAAAATTTACAGGCAATTGTGCCCAGCATTAGAATTTCTTTTCCTCCGCCCTTTTATGACGTCAGACCAAATAACAAAATAGAAATTGATGACGTTCATATATGGGCTGAGCAAAAGAAATTCTAATGCTTGGCACAATTGCCTGTGATAAACTGTAGTTTAATTGTGCTACTATAATCCCCTCCCCTTTTTATATTTGAAAGAGAAAATAAGTTTTTCATTTTCTCTGGTGCGCGCATGCGCGTCGTTCATTCCTTTTTTACTCCTTTCATTTCAATTTCAGCCATCCCCTCCCACTTTTTCCCCCTCTACGTTTCTCTCTCTCCCCCTTCCTCTACCCTTTCTAACCTTTTCCCCTCTCCAATTTAATATCATGGGGTTCTTGGATGGGGAGTGTGCAATATATAGTTGACCTTGAGAATAAAAGCGGTTCATTTATTCATTTAAATTTATATTAATTCCGACATGCTTCAAGGTTTTTGTCCTTGTTTGTACAGCATTAGATCGCACACACACACAGACCTGGCTTAATATATATATATATATATATATATATATATATATATATATATATATATTAAAATACATGTGACGTATTTTCATTTTATTTTAAACCATATTATTACAAATGAATGATGCATGTGCATCACATGTAACTATGTCATGTACATTAATACATACAATTACAATTAGTACTCTGCTAGCAGCCAAACAGGCCTATGGCAGAGGGACATAAAAGTCCATATGCAGCATTAAGCGTTGTCAAGCACATATACATGCACACATATAAAAACAAAATGAATATACAAATGGCAATCCCACAAAACAAAATTATCCCCATTCACCACTGCCTCAGGAAGAGTTCCACACATACATGTGTTTATCTATATACACATGCACGCACTTGTGTACATGGGCATACACATGTGCATACACATGCGCACACTTGTGTACATGTGAATACACATGCGCACACTTGTGTACATGTGAATACACATGCGCACACTTGTGTACATGTGAATACACATGCGCACACTTGTGTACATGTGCATACACGTGTGTACATGTGTACACATGTGTAGACGTGCATACATTAGCGTACACATGCGCGTACACATGCGCGTACACATGCATGCACGTGCATATGCGCATGTTTGTGTATGTGTATGCATGCATGCACGTGTGTAAATGTGTGCACGTGTACATATGCATGTGCTTACACATGCACGCATGTATGTAAATGTGCATATGCAGGTAACAATGAAAGAAAGTTGGTTATTTGATATATGAAAGCATATATTAAAGCAATGGAGGTCTTAGTTAAAGATTTCAGGCCCACCTGACGATAGGCTTTAGGCCCCACATGAAAAGTTTTATCAGTTTTAAGCTACTCGGTCACCGTAGATGACCAGGCATTGCATGCACACTGAAGATTTCGTCTTGCTTCCGAAAACCGACACTGCTGCAAAACGCACAAGGGCTTCTTTGAGGTGCTGTTCATGTAGAACATCTTTTTCCAATGGCCAGTGGTATCCATTACTCGTGATGAACCTGGCCAGTGCATGTCTTGCCATAACCCTATTTGCCATTCCAGTCATACAGGATATGATCTAATGTTTCACTACCACCTACACCACAGGCACACTCCAATTCATGTGAGATTTGGAATTGACAACAGTATGTCTGGAAAGGACCATGTCCGGTAAGAAGCTGTAACAGTCTGCCCATCAGTAGGCCTGCTTGATGGGGAACCTCTGGCAAGAAACTGTGCAGTTGGTGTCCCTGACTCGCTATGTTCCACAAACCACTGATGCTGTCGAAGATATGCCATTAAAATGGGACATTTCTTGATTATCGTTCATAGAGTTCCCCTTTTTGCTGCCGCATCGGCCAGCTCATTAAAGTGATGCCCAGTGTTAACCTTTATCCATGCCACCCATATTGTTGTTCCTAAGTTTCTTAGTTGTTGAATGGCTATGTTAGCCTAATATGTCACTCTGTTTGTAGTACCTCTTGCAACTGCTTGCAAAGCTGATGTAGAGTCTGAACATATAAGAACATGGTCCCAGATAGAACTATTTGCTGCCACAAACTGGATCGCCTCTGTAATAGCTGCCAGTTCTGCCTGAAAAACATTATACTTATTTGGTAACCGAGCTTCCCAAACCATAAACACTTGCATTTCCTCCATTGCAATATATGCAGTGCCAACTTTCCCTGCCATCTTGGAGCCATCTGTGAAAATACACAACTGCCTAAGGCAATTAGAATATCTGCAAAATCCTCAACTGGCAACACTATTCGTTAGCTTGGGTGTATTGTTTCTCGTTCTCTCATGGGTAGATCAAGATCGGCCCCATCAATGTCATCTTCACGTGCAACAACCATCGCCCTTGTGCCAACACAGCTAGTGGATAACATCCTGAAGCTGCTTGAAGAGCTCGGGTAGCTGTTGTACAGTATGCCCGACATATTGCCAGCAAGTTCGGCCTCTGTGATGAGTAACAGATTTGTGACCTTCCTGTCGAGGGACCTTTCACCCCAGACCTCTGCTGCATAAAGAATCATTGGCACTTCTGCTCTCTCATAAATTGCCTTTAATGTCTGGTGCTACTCCCCACTCCTTTCCTGCAATTACAAACAGTCTTGTTGCCATTGCACCAACTCTGCCATGCACCATTTTAATGTGATCAATCCATGTAAAATGTGGATCCACCATAACTCCCAAGTACCGTATTGGTGCTACTACCGAAAACTTGATGTTATCAATCTTCACCACAGGTAGTCGTTGAACTGATTCGTGCGGGTGGAAAAGAACTGCCGTCTTATGTATTGCGAATTCCAGTTTCATTCTAGCTGCCCGTGCTTTACAAGTTGTCCAGAACAGTCTCCATTTTTCCTCGAGAATGAACTGACTTACCACAAAGGATTGCAAGAGTATCATCTGCAAAAGCTTGTGCTCTATCTTGCACTGTCAGCACTACTCTGACTGCATTAAACCATGTTTCCATGAGCACAAGCCATGGCAGTGGCCCCAAGCAGGACCCCTGTGGCAACCCTTGCTGGTTTCATGTGTAATTCCTCAGCATTTAATCTGCCGACCAATAAAGAATGATGCCACTAATTGTCGAATATTTCCTGGACAGTGCATTTTATCAAGCTGATCCATTATCCCCGGGTGCCAAGCAGTACTAAATGCATTTTTTATATCTAGAGCTACTGCTAGACTATGTTCCTTATTCTGTTTTGTTCTTTTGACCCACTCTACGTACTGGGTGATAGCTTGTACAGTCTGTCTGCCCTGTCTAAAGCCATATTGGTGCTGAGAGGCTATGCTTTTCCAAAAACCATCGCAGACACCTTGTGCAGTTTGTGCAGGACTTTGCCTAGAGTTGGTATCAAACAAATGGGATGAAGCCCTCCACCTCCCGGCTTGGGAAGCCAAACAATTAAGCTTTGTTTCCAGATTTTGGGAAATTTCCCATGTGATAAGTAAGAGTTCAGCCCACTGAGCCAATCATTAGCCCATGACTCAAAAAGTTGTAGCAAACCAGCTACGGGGAAACCATCTTCACCAGGAGCCTTAGAGTTGTCAAAACTCCTTACCGCCTCTTCTAGTTCTGTCTTGTGGAAAGTATTTATCCAGCAAGACTTCATTAGTCTCTTCCTCACATGAAGTCCATGTGCCGTCTTCCTGCTGAATTGTGGCCAGTACTGATGTTTTCTGCCTTTTCCCAGCTAATATTTTATATGGGAGCCCGAAAGGATCTTGTTGGGAATTACGCTGACAAGAGTTGCCAAGCCTGTTCTTTTTTCCTGCAATTAATTTCTTAAAAGCACGTTGCCGAGATCAATATTCTTCATATAAAATTTGCCTCTGGGAGGATTCCGGGGTCAGTTGAAATTTCTTCCTAGCAGCTTGCAAACCCCTCCTAGCAAGCCAAAGATCATAGCACCAACTACAACACCTTGTAGTATGCTGTGATCATCATGGCATAGAAGGTTCACAGGCCATAATACATGCATGCTGTAATTTTTCTGCAGCCTTTTCAACATCTTGCCTGCTGGCCAATACCTAAGGCATTCTGTTATTTATTTCTGCTGTAAACCGTGCCCAATCTGCTTTTTTCAAGTTAAGTTCCCGTTGTCGTATTGCTGTGGTCACATGTATGTGAATGCAGCGGTTGTCACTCAAGGAATTGTGACAACCCAGTTTCGCTCTTTTGGGAGCAAGACTAAACTCTTGGTGACATGTTAGGCGCCTGTAGTAGGCTGCCGAGCAGACGACAGAAAGGCCAGCAAGGGTCACTGTCAACCCAAGGTGGAGCAGCTTGGGGGTATATAATGGTGGCAGCCATTATATACTGGGCAGTGTGTTTGACCCTTAAGCAGTGTGTTGTGCTCTGTGTGTGGGTGGCCAAGATGGCCACCATCATCATCATTCTTGTTTGTGTTCTTTGTTTTGGTCTCTGCTGGACAAGGTGTCCAGCAGATATTGCCTATATTAATAGTATTTATTTGCTTCATTTGAATAAATCTATTCTTTATGATTTTATATACACAATGCGTCCATGTCGATTTATTATCATCTAGGGAAATGACCACGGGGAGGGTGGGGTTCGGCCGGTGGGGTTACACCAGCCCATCACCATCCTGTTTCCTTCATTTCGGCCGGTACTTCGCGCACGGTTCCACGGTAGGATCCAATGGGGATCTACCGTGGATTCTTCATTTCGGTCGGCGGAAAGTCACCACCAACTTGCGGAGGAAACTCCTGACCGGTGCTACCCGAGGATGCGGACGAACGAGAGGGCGGCTAGCCAGCGTTGGGAACCCGTCCCAAGGGAGTTCAGCGGCTGGTAAGACGGTAAAATCTTACCAGGGTGTTGTGGCGACCAAGTCGGGTCGTTACAGAATCATCCTCAGCAATTGTCCATGTGGAGTCTGATATCCCTTTTAGAAGTATCAGATCAATAAAGCTGGATCCATTAGAGGAAACAAATGTTGGGCCAGATGCTGGCTTATTGGCAACCTCAAATTCACACTGTTTCACAAAATTCACACATGCACTACAGTGCTGATCAGAAGTTGCAGAGCCCCACAAGGGATCTTTTGCATTAAAGTCCCCCATTATAAACTTTGGACACCGAAATCGGCTATCGATAACTTCTAATCTAACATCAAGTTAAGGTCCTCTATTGGTGCACAGTATAAGTTGAGAAAGACCCATTGACTTGATCCCTTTCCAACTATGATGCACTCAAGGTTATTGGTGAATACGTCAGTAACTGTTGTTGCTTATTTTATTTTATTTTTATTTTATTTTTATTTTTTATTTTAGCACGTGCATTAAACCTATTGGCTTCATGATGTTTCCTTTTTAAGAGCTTAGCACGCAAAATTATTTTTCTATTAGTTATTATGTAACTTGAAACCTGGCGAAAAAACGTTAAAATACTGTTTTTCAGTCAAAAATGATCTCAACGCCTACATTCGGAAAAATTTTGAACTACACACTGTATCTAGGCTCTTAATTATGATGTCGTTGCGATTGCCGTAAAATATAGGATTGTCATTTAGTCTCATAGAAAAGGAGTAATAACAAATATTTTCAATTTATACAAAAAAGGTTCTTGAATTACTCCTTTTTTATGTAAAAAGATGATACAATCCTAAATTTCTGTTCAATCCCTATGACGCCAGAAGTTTCTTCTTAAAACGAGGCAGATGTTCTGCACGTCTTTATAAAAACAATGAGCAAGTACATGTGATCAAATGTTGATCCCGTTCATATATGAACAGCAGCCAAAACCCAAACATCACAATTCAATACAAAAACACTAGATTTGGGGCGCATGCCCAACATTTTCACTATCATTTTCATGCCAATTTTCGTTTTGTTTATTAAAAAAATATATTTCATGTATCACATTTCTTTATTTTACAGTTTATTTTACTTAATTTTAAAACTTACTGAACCATTGGTACAGTTGTTAGTATTCTAAGACCGTGCATATCCTTGATTTCATCTTTAAGGGCCTATTAAAATATTTGAAAAGGAGTAAAAAAAAACTCAGACCTACGAAGCCCTGTAAAGGACAAGGTGAGATTGTTTCTTTAAAATCTCGACATTTCGACTTTAATCTCGAAATTTCAACTTTAATCTCGAAATTTCAACTTTAATCTCGAAATTTCAACTTTAATCTCGAAATTTCAACTTTTTCCAGAATCTAGACATTTCAACTTTCAATCTCTTTTATTCGGCCATGTTCTGCGCACCATACTCTAATAATTAATTTAAAATTATTAATTAAATTATATTAAGATAAATTAAATTATAATTACATTATTGCTGCTACAAGAGGGCGCTTGCAATAATTTCATTATTAGAGTATGGTGCACACAACATGGCATAATTAACATGGCCGAATAAGAGATTAAAAGACGACATGTCGAGATTAAAGTCAAAATGTTGATTATAAAGTCGACATGTCGAGAATCTGGAAAAAGTCGAAATGTCAAGATACATGTCCTTTACAGGGCTCCGTACAGAACAGACTGAAATCTTTACAAAAATCAGCTTTTGACTATTTCAACACAAAAAACAACTTACAGCGTTGACCATTCGATGTTGTTGAACTCGACTCTTGTCTTTAAACTCGATTGAATCGATTGTTATTTCGTACATCGCACCACAACCACCTGTAAACCCAACAAACAAAACGCAGCTCTGGTTCGACACAAACAAACAAACCGGAAATAAAAAGTTGGGCATAAAACTGACCGGAAATGTCCGAAACTGTGATTTCGGACGCCTTTGGAAACGATTTCTTCAAAATCGAGCTCAATTTCTGTTCTCCTTCACTTATCTGAGGACTTGATTGAGATCCTACAAACCTAAAAACCTATTATAAAAACAAAGTTTATCATTAATAACGATCTCAGGGTAAGATAGTCAAAGTTATACCTTAGACTATTACTTTACGTTAAGTAGTCTAACGTTATACTATTACCTGTAACCTTAACCTACTAAATAAACCGATTCTACTCATATTTTTCCAGTTGTCAGCGTAAAAAACAATAACAAAACGCTTTTATCAATACTTAACTATACAAAAATTATAATATAAAGCGCGAAACGTGAATAAAACGCATTATTTCAGTGTTTTTCCATCGGCAACGATAACCCCCAGCCAGTTCCTTAAAGACTCGCAGCGATTGGTCGTAATGTTATTGCACAATTTGCACAAA
This sequence comes from Brachycybe producta, assembly GCA_036925085.1. Taxonomy (NCBI): domain Eukaryota; kingdom Metazoa; phylum Arthropoda; class Diplopoda; order Playtdesmida; family Andrognathidae; genus Brachycybe; species Brachycybe producta. Next base: position 414,233 of record JAUPFP010000091.1, read on the forward strand.
CAACACAAACGCGCCTTCATTACAATTGAGTGACTTGTGCATATTGTGTTTATTAACAACCATTTAAGGACACCAGTTTAGACTTTGTTGTCAGATACAAATTTCCAAGTTATAAACATTTTCTTCGATCAAATTATGAATGCTTTAAATAAATTTACATAATTTGGAAATTTATCTTTTCTATAAATCAAATATACGTGAATAGTTTGATAAGTTTGTTTAAATTATATTTTGTTATTTTTACTTTTTATAAAGATTGATAAAGATTTTTTTAATACAGTCTGGGCACAAAGCTATTAATTTGGCGCCAATTTCACTCGTTGTTTTTAACTTCATTTCGTGAATTAAAAACCGTTGTTAATATTGTTAAAACAGTAAAAAATGGACACATTAAAGCCAATAGTTCATGTAGAAGTGTGTATGCTACCAACATGGTAAGTATAATACAATAAAACATCGAAAAGAAGACCTAAAATCTTACAGATTTACGTGTTAGTTTATTGTTCTTCCTTTCTCCTTACGTTGCGTAGTACATTAACGACCGGCCACATACAGAAAAAGATTCAACTCGTGTTAGGTAGAACAGGAAACGTTCACGGCGAAGAATTAACGATAACAGAGTTTCAGGACTCTAACCTGAACGAACTAGTAAAGAGCATTCACATTTCGCAAACCGAATACAGTACAAATCATGGAGTAAACGCGGAAGAGGTTGTTCAACTTACCTGGGACAACGTTTGTTACCATTTCTATCGTCTAAACAGCGATGGACCAGTGAACGATGGAATGATGATCGAAGGAGATGGCGACGGATCGGGAAATGGAGGAGATGTGGCCGCTACGAGTCAATATATTCTTCCATCGGCAGAATTTCATGGTTTATGGGAAAGTCTCATCTACGAAACAAGTATCAAATCTAAATTACTTAACTATGTGTCTACGGCGATGCTCTTCTCCGACAAACAGGTCGATAGCAACATCATAACGTGGAATCGAGTCGTTCTTCTTCATGGTAAATTTATTTCTCGTAATAATCGATTCAGAACCTCATTCATTCCCCCTTGCGGGTCGTTTTAGGACCTCCGGGAACGGGAAAAACATCCCTCTGTCGAGCTTTAGCTCAGAAACTATCGATACGGCTAGGAGATCGTTATAAGTACGGGCATCTCGTTGAAGTTAACAGTCACAGTTTGTTTTCCAAGTGGTTCTCCGAGGTTAAAACTGATCGAAATCTGCTTGATTCAATTGTTTCTGCTAATTGAAACTTCATTTACAGAGTGGAAAACTTGTTATGAAGATGTTTCAATCTATAAAAGCGATGGTAGACGATAACGACGCTCTCGTAATCCTTTTAATCGATGAAGTCGAAAGTCTGACTCATGCTCGAAAGTCGGCGATGGCCGGAACTGATCCTTCGGATGCGATTCGTGTCGTTAACGCCCTTCTAACTCAGATAGATACAATTCGAAGGTTTGATTGTGTTATTTCGAAACTTATCTCATCTGTCTTTCATTAAGAATGGTTTTAAAGTCTAAATTTCCCTGGAACTTTTGATTATTTCTGTTTTTCAGGAGCAAAATTAAGAGAAACTTGAAAGTATTTTTGGAAACTAGAATGGTAGCTCAATCATTTAAGGGTATTTTCATGTTGATATCTTTCAAAATAAGCTTTTTATGCGATTTAAAAAATGAAATTTTCATAAAATGAAGAGTGATTCAGCTACCGTTCTAGTTTCTAACACACTGTCAATTTCTTTTTGCTGCTGGTTCTGAAATGCCGAATAACTACAGTTACAAAAGCAGCTTTTCATAAACCTCGTTTTAGAAAATATTAAAACACTTTTCTGAAGCCTTTTAAAATAATTTTAAGAGTAAAGAAGTTTGGATTTACTCTTTTCACGATAACTTCGATAAAATTAAATTTTTATGGAAAATTTGAAACCTTTTTTGTACTGTTTTTGTTGCTCATAATTTTGAATTAGCTATGATGCAGTTTTTTTACACACCTTAGTTTCCTCTTCGCCGTAAACCAAAATTATTTCTTCCTCTTAATAAGATATCCAAATGTTCTGGTTTTGACTACTTCGAACATGACGGCAGCGATCGATATTGCGTTCGTAGATCGTGCAGACATAAAGCAATACATTGGACTTCCGTCGGCCGATGCCATTTTTCAGATCTACGAATCTTGTATCAAAGAATTGATGAGAGTAATTTTTAAAAAAGTTGTAACTTTGAATTGATCTTTAAGAAACTATTTAACGATTTTTTTTTCTTACAGACCGGTATCATATCGCCGATCGAAACTTTACTTGATCTCCGTTCTCTTCATTTAATCGGTCAAATGAATTGCCAACGGAGTATTTTAAAAGATAGTTCATTGACACGGTTCTGTAAAAAATTGCGTCACATTTCAGAGTACTGAACTATTTCTCTCTTTTTTTTTCTTTTTTTTTTTGACAACAAACTATGAAACATTTGAGCAGTTAAAAAATCTCTTTTGTAGGAAAAGTGTCGGTCTTAGCGGTCGTACTCTTCGTCGTATTCCGATGTTAACTCACGCTTTGTTTATACGTGTAAGTATCCAACTAGATGGAAGCATTTTTAAAAGCAACTGCAAGAAGAAGAAAAAATTGAAGAATGTTTCAAAAATGGAAAACAAAATTAATAAAGAAAAATATATATTTTCGTGACAAAATATGACACTTTTTTATGATAGATTTTACTTTTTTTGTGTCAACATTTGATGCTATTAAAAGCTATTTAAGGTGGAAACGCTTCTAGCCAAGAAACTAGATGGGTTGCTCAATTAAAGGTATTTTCATGTTGATATCTTTTAAAATAAGCTTTTAAGATGATTTTCGAACTTTGGTTATTCTGTCTTTCAGGGAGCCAAAATTAAGATGAACATGAAGATTTTTTGGAAACTACAGTAGAAACTTTAAATTGTATTTTCATGTTGATGACTTAAAGATGAGTAATTTTCAAACTCACGTAAAAAGCTTATTTTGAAAGATATCAACATGAAAATACCCTTAAGTGATTGAGCTATCCTTTTAGTTTCTAAAATACACGGACGTTTGAAAATAAATATTAGGATGGAAACTTTAAAAAGTTTAATTTTAATTCAGAAATAAATTACAGTCGATTTAAGTTAATATTAAGAGTTAACATTTTTATGATTGTTTTTATATTTCAGAGTCCGACTGTGACTTTGGGAGACTTTCTGGTCGGTCTTGAAAAAGCCGTGGAACGACAACTCGATGAGCAAAAAGAATTTCAAATCCAGTCTTAAAGAAGTTCTATTCCAACACATCGTTTAAAAGTTTTTTGTTTTATTTAATGAGGTTAGGATTTTGTAGAAGAAAAAAGGAAGAAGAAAAAAATGTTTTATTGTTTGGAATTTAAAGTTTGATTATTACATTTCTTGGCATGAATTGTAAGATGTGAATGCGTGATAGAAGTTAACGATTACAAACATTATTATTGCACCTGTGGTCGATCCGATTTGCACCGTAGCACCGAACCAAAATAGCCCTTTAACGCCTTTAGTACGGACTACGGTTGCTAACGATATTTTAGTGTAGGTAACCGTTCCACTGAATAAAATCACAACGAGTATCTAAAAAGAAAAACTGAGTTAATTTACAAAAGAGTCTCCAAGTTGCAACTCTTAAAATAAATTCAAGGTTTAACTAAAATTTAAAAAAAGTAAAACAATAAAATAAATTTACTTTTATGATAATATGTTTCAACACAAGTTTTTTAAGAAAAAGGGTGTGATGTAATAATAATTTTAAATTTAAATAATTACTCTGTAAACATCCTATAGGGCTTATGTCAGAGGGACGATATAGTCCAAAACCTGCCATAAAAATTTCTCTATGCAAATATGTACAATATGTCAAATTGAGCTGAAAAGCAGCATGAATATATAAATGCTTTGTAAAAATGTCACCACTGTGAATTCCTCAAAATATAAATGCATTCATTGACAACATCCTCAAGAAGTAAATTAATATTGTTTAATTACCCTCAATATGGTTGCCTCCACATAAGATGAAGCTTGTGACATCAGAGGGGTTGACAAAAAAATTAGGCTTGTGTCATTTTATCTGATACAAAAATGAGGAATGCAATACACCTTTTTGTTTAAACTGTTGACAACGTTTTCTATCATTTTTTTATCAGAATAAACGACACAATCCTTAATTTCTGGTCAACTTCTGAACCAGGGTGGTAGTGATTTAAATCAAATGATTTTTTTAAGAAAAAAATTCACGTTAATTTAAACATTTAAATTATACAATAAAAATAAAACAGTTCCCAGCATTTTTCTCTATGTTTATAAAATAAAGTCCGGTGGTATTTTTTCTGAAGATACCAGCGAGCGTATGCTTGAGGAAGTATCCCCAATCTTCATTGAAGCAATAGGACTTAACATGGTATATACCACCATCTAGCAGCCGATGTTTAAAACTGTGGACTTAACACTGTTTACTTCTGATAGAACTTGACCAGCTGTTAAAAAAATACGAATTTTACATCTAATGCAGATGTAAAAATTGTGTTTTTTTTTTTTTTAAAGTGACTTAACACAGTTTACCTCTGAGGCACTGATTTGCTTTGGAAACTGAAAAGGCTGCAAAGCTCGTGTTCATGTTCAGAATGTTAAATTAAAAGTGCTTGAAACTTATTATTTTCAAATTTGAATGTTTATTAATATTTTTTTTTTATTTTGCAACTAACAACTTAACAATCAACAATGTTATTATTACTCATTTTTGCAAACATCTTCATAAGAAAAATTTATTATTTCATATAAATGAAAAATTTGGGGGTTCAACTCCCCCCCCCCATTGAGAAACAAATTTACACTAAACAAAACAATCTTTTAATTTCAACTATGTAAAATGGTAACATTATACAAAAAATTAATGTAAAATAAAAAATTTAATCATCCAACTTCGCTAAGCTATAATTCGCATTTCGTGGATTATGACTGTAATGTGCGCACAGAACACAGCCAGGCGCTTCTCACACAGTATAGAAAGGAGACAGTAGTTGCAGCACAGAATAAGGAGAAGAATATATCTCCTTATTCTGTGAATCTGTGGTTGCAGTTCGAGTGGGCACTTTGATGTTTTTGACGTTTGAAGGTCATTGAGAATTTGCTAATCTATACTAGCGCCTTCTAGTGGCAAAGGAGCTGTTGAGTGGTCAGCTCCTTATGTAAATTACAGTGCACATAAGAATTGAAAGATATACAAATACTAGTGGGGTAACCCGTCATAAATGACGGGAGCAAAATTCACTGGCAATTGTGCCCAGCAGTAGAATTTCTTTGCCTCCGCCCTTTTATGACGTCAGACCAAGTAACAAACCAATTAGAAATTGATGATGATCATAAAAGGGCGGAGCAAAAAAAATTCTAATGCTGGGCACAATTGCCTGTGATAAACTGTAGTTTAATTTTGCTACTATTATCCCCTCCCCTTTTTTATATTTGAAAGAGAAAATTAGCGTTTCATTTTCTCTCGTGTGCACATGCGCATCGTTTGTTCCTTTTTTTGGCTAGTTTGGTTTTTACTTTTGTTTTTACCCAATCAGGGGCTACTGAGAAAGTGTTCTCAGTATCCTCTTTTTGGGTATAAAAGGCCATGTATTTTGATGACAGACATTATGTCCAATTTTGCCTAGAGATGATAAAAGATGTAAATAAACTGTTACTATGTCTAAAAAGTTGCAGAAGTCTTATTTTTATTCTATTGAACCGAACGAAGAACTTCAACATTTTGCCATCTAGCACTGTCAACCCAGGTGTAAATCTGGATCTCCAGCACTAGATAAAACTTTGGAGGACAACACGATCGACCAGCTTTTTATGGACGAAAACCCCGGGGAATAACAGACAACAAAAGATCTTTGAAACTGTAAAGGTTCTTGTGGGAGGAACTTGTGAGGAAATGAACAGGACTAATTTGTTCCCTTCCTTCTGAACAAGAGTAGAATTAGTGGCCTAGCCAACCACTCTTGACAATTCTATTCACCCCATGAACGTAGTTTGTTACACTATAACTATCCTAATGTAAACCAAGCTTAAAAAGAAAAAATCTATTTACATTCCAACTTGCACTAGTGCAGGCACAGTAGGCTTTTTTAAAGTTAATTATAATTTTATTAATATTTGTTTTTAAATTTGTGAATATTCATTCAAAAATATAATAAAAATTTTAAAATATATTTTTAAATAAAAATTTAAAATATATTTTTAAATAAAAAAAATATATTTTTAAATAAAAAAATTTAAAATATATTTTAAGTAATTTTTTTTAAAATATACTTTAAGTAAGTTTTTTAAATATACTTTAAAAAATTTAAGAAACTATTATAACATTTTCAAAATGTTCCAAATTAAAGTTTTTTTTTTCTTCTTCCCTTGCTTTAAAATGTTTTAAATTTTATATTTTACCTCTGTTAGACTCTTTAAATCTTCAAATGTCGAGTAGAGAAAGTGTCGTAAACAGTTCACGTACATAAACAAATAAAGAATAACAATATTCTATTACTAGTGGGGTAACCCGTCATAAATGACGGGAGCATCTAGTTTCTTTTTGTGTGACTGTCCGGTTGTCATGAAGCAATTCGCCTTGACCACTTGTGTTTTTTATAAGCACCTTAATATTGTTACAGGTATGTGAAGACAGGGAGATACAGTCATGTGCCCCGCCCCTTTATGACTGTCAGACCAAATATCAACCAATTGGAAATTGAAAAGAACTGGGCATGTGACGTCAGACCAAATAACAACCAATTCAAAATTGAAAAGAACGGGACATGTGACATCAGACGACATAACAAAATAATTAAAAGTTGCTGGCCCTCATAAAAAGGCGGGGAAAACGACTGTATTTTACTGTCTTTACTTGCCTGTCCTTACTATTGTTTGGATTCTTGGATCGGGAGAGTGCAACATAAAGTTGACCATGAGAAAAAAGCAGTTCATTTAAATTTCAATCTGATTAAGTTTTTGTCCTAAAACAATTTACCCTAAAGAAACATTTGCCCTAAAGGGAGATATTGCCCTAAAAGGAGATATTGCCCTAAAGGGAGATATTGCCCTAAAGGGAGATATTGACCTAAAGGGAGATATTGCCCTAAAGGGACATTTGCCCTAAAGGGACATTTGCCCTAAAGGGACATTTGCCCTAAAGGGACATTTGCCCTAAAGGGACATTTGCCCTAAAGGGACATTTGCCCTAAAGGGACATTTGCCCTAAAGGGAGATATTGCCCTAAAGGGAGATATTGCCCTAAAGGGAGATATTGCCCTAAAGGGAGATATTGCCCTAAAGGGAGATATTGCCCTAAAGGGAGATATTGCCCTAAAGGGAGATATTGCCCTAAAGGGAGATATTGCCCTAAAGGGAGATATTGCCCTAAAGGGACATTTGCCCTAAAGGGACATTTGCCCTAAAGGGACATTTGCCCTAAAGGGACATTTGCCCTAAAGGGAGATATTGCCCTAAAGGGAGATATTGTCCTAAAGGGAGATATTGCCCTAAAAAGACATTTGCCCTAAAAAGACATTTGCCCTAAAAAAACATTTGCCCTAAAAAGACATTTGCCCTAAAAAGACATTTGCCCTAAAAAGACATTTGCCCTAAAAAGACATTTGCCCTAAAAAGACATTTGCCCTAAAAAGACATTTGCCCTAAAAAGACATTTGCCCTAAAAAGACATTTGCCCTAAAAAGACATTTGCCCTAAAAAGACATTTGCCTTAAAAAGACATTTGCCCTAAAAAGACATTTGCCCTAAAAAGACATTTCCCTAAAAAGACATTTGCCCTAAAGGGACATTTGCCCTAAAGGGACATTTGCCCTAAAGGGACATTTGCCCTAAAAAAACATTTGCCCTAAGGAGATGTTCCTCTAATGAGTAGTCTAAATATACAGTAATTGGTTTTAGGGCATATGTTCTTTGAGGGCAAATAGTTTTAGGGCAAATGTTTTTAAGGGCAAGTGGTTTTAGGGCAAGTTGTTTTAGAGCAAATGTTCTATTAGGGTAAATAGTTTTAGGGTAAATGGTTTTAGGGCAAGTGTTCCTTGAGGGCAAATAGTTTTAGGGCAAATGGTTTTAGGGCAAATGTTCTATTAGGGTAAATGGTTTTAAGGAAAATGTTCCATTAGGGTTAATTGTTTTTATGGCACAATTGCCTGTGATAAACTGTAGTTTAATTTTGCTACTATTATCCCCTCCCCTTTTTTTATTTGAAATAGAAAATGTGTTTTTCATTTTCTCTGGTGTGCGCATGCGCGTCGTTTTTTTTTTTTTTTTACTAATTTCATTTCAATTTCAGTCACCCCCTCCCACTTTTCCTCCCTCCACGTTTCTCTCTCGCCCCCCCCCCCCCCCCTTTCTACACTTTCCATCCAACCTTTCCCCCTCTCCAATTTAATATCATGGGGTTCTTGGATGGGAAGCGTGCAACATATAGTTGACCTTGAGAAAAAAAAAAAGCTGTTCATTTCTTCATTTATTTAAATTTATATAAATTCCGATGTGCTTCAATGGTTGTACAGCGTTATTTCAGACAGAAAGACAGACAGACAGACAGATACACAGACCTGGGATATTATATATATAATTGTCTATTTTCTGTTCCTTCAGCTAATTACTCTTAACTTCTAACTTAATTGACTTTATTTGTTGAAAATATGAATTACCATACGTATAAAAGATTAGATAGAAATTTAGAAAATAGAAATTTCTTGTCTGGCAATTTTCCAATTTACTTTAACTAATTGAGTGTTTTTAATGAGTTTTGCAATAAACATGATAATGAAATGGCAAAAATAGAAAAACAAATTTAAAGTTTAATTTGTTGTGATTGTTATTTTAACTTTTTGTCAATTTAGCTGTTACTTATGAGAAAATTTCTGCCCGGGTTTTGATAATTACTTGATTGGAAAAACAAGAGTTTCAAGTTCAATCTAATAATTCCACATAAAAAAGATATAGAATTAGCAACTTGAAAAATTCCACGTTAAAATTTATTGACTTTAAACTTTATTTTTTATAATTCTATATAAAATTTAAAAAGTCCATTGTGCTTTTTAAGAAGAAAAGAATAATTTGATTAAGGTGGCTGAATAGATATTTATTTTTTTTTGTTCCTCTGTATGGCGCCAATGTAGGAGGTCTCTTCACCCACCCGCAGTTTTGAGAAAACGTTTTTCAGGATAAACATTACGAAAAAAAAATTCAAAGTGTTTGAAAAACTAGAATAGTTGGTGATAATGATAAGAATATATCTTTCAAAATAAACTTTTTATGACAGTTTGAAAAAAGAGGAAAATAGTTTTTCAATGAAATGACCAATGGAAAAACCAAAAAACCAGGTCATTAATTTTTCCAACTGCTATAAAATGTTTATTTTTTAAGATATTCCTATGACACCTTGCATCAGCAGACTTGTGGAACACCCATAGAAATTCCATTATTTCAGAATGGCACCCCATTGAGCACAGATGTCCAGACTTGGGTGGCCCTAATTCCAAGCCATTTTGAGGAACCAAGATGAACCGTGAGAAATTGGGAAAAGTCCCAAAAATGCCTTTCCTTAAAAGAGAATATTTGGAGCCTAGGGCAATTATTGGCCCAGTTGGCCTGTCATTGAGCCCTTAGGTGACAGTTGCCCCTCCCTTGAGACATAATGAAAGTGCCGTGCCACTTATGTTTGAGGACAGTTCCGAGTAGAGATTGGAATAAACAGTTCAGTTCCAGAGATAGTTCCGAATAGAGTTTTCGAAGTAGAGAATTCGAACCGAGATTTCAAAAAGTAATTCTGAACTTAGAGCGAATGAAATATTCAAGTAATCTAATCAATAATTGTATCGTTAATTAACAGTATACCCACAACTATGTAAGAGTGCAATAATGTTACAAAGAGAACTTTTATACATCGAAGTGTCTGTGTGTGAGTTTTATTCTCCAATAGTGGGAATTACCAAAAGAGGAACTTTAGCCATCAGTTCTCATCACCAGAAGAGGCACTCTGAAAAACTCTGAGTCCCTCTGACTGGCACCTTCAGACCAGGCTAAAGAAGACTAGGACCATCAGAGTGGTTATGCAACTATATCAAAGATTCCCAGGACAGGGCTGAGAGTGTTCTAAACCTTCAGTAGAGAGGAGGGCCACCATCGGCCCTGGCCAAAATAGATGTCTTTTTGTGGTCTTTTTGAGGATTAACTGTGCTCGAGAGACTGCAGTGCTCGGTAAAAGTTACCTGGACAATATGCAATGTCGCATGTGGTTAAAATAGGGGCTGGTCTTCAGCCAGCAACACCACAAAAGGATGGAGCTAAAGTGCCAGCCTCGTCACATTCCCATCTACAAAGAAAACTTTTAACATAATCGTTTACAATTCTAGTTTTTTTAAACAATTTGAGCTTTTGTGCAATGTTGTTGCTAAAAACATTCACTTGACTTTGTCTCCAGCCTTTATTGGTTAATAACATACAAGAAAAAAATAAAATACAGTATAGTAAAATAACATACAGTCAGAAATTATACAAATCATCGTCTATTCGTCTTGATTTATGACTCAGTTCATTTGATACTGCAGACAGAAAGCGAGACTTAGCTACATTTTGTCTAGACTCATCTGTAAATGAAGCCCAAATCCTGGGCCAAATCCTTTTGTAGTATGCTTTAATAAATCAATCATTTTTACAAAAAAGTCTAAGAAGCAAGCTTACCCAGCTGGAAATGACCTGCAGAAATTTTGCAGAATTCTGCAAAATATTTACAGATTTATTGTCAATCTGTAAATATTTTGTAGATTTTCTAAAGTTCAAAACTGCAGTTTATAAAATTATAAAAAATGTACAGTATTTCTGTACATTATTCGCGGTGTTTTTCAGGTTGGAAATTTGTTGAGATATTTTTTATATGGACCTCGATTTTTATCCATTAATTTCCAAATTCATACATAAACAATTATATATGCAATGTAGAACATTCATGTAGATAAATAATAATTGCAATATTTGCCAGACAAATTAATTTATTTAAAATGAGACACTAAATTGATTTTGTTGCTGTATAAAAATATAATTGTATAATTTATGCTACTCTATATTTCTATAAATAAATATTTAAATATATTAAATAAAAAAATTTTGAATTATAGATTTACTTACAAGGTATACTGGAAGAATTAAAAAAGTGTATATTTGACTTAATTATTTGACATAAAATATATACAAATATATGTATATAACTTGTAATTAATTACTATTATTTGATCATTAATAATTAAAGTTGGAGATTAAAACACATTTGTAATACTGCTGTCGTTTTTAAATAAATATCAATTCATTTTTTGCATTAATAATTATTATACGGTTTTTATATTTCAGCTGGAAGTAATCTGCAATATGTTTAAAATTATCTGCAGTTTTTCTGTGAAAAAACTGCAGACAATAAACTGCAGTTTACATCTGCAGAAATTTTGCAGTTTTTTTGCAAAGAGGAGGTGCCAATTTTGCACAGAATTTCTGCAGAAAACTGCAGTTTATGTTTGTAGTTTTCTCACAGAAAAACTGCATATATTTTTTGTAAAATTTCTGCAGATCATTTCCAGCTGGGTAGCATTAGCCACAGCAATGGCGTTATCTGGACAGAAAGGGGGGAAGACAAAAGCAAAATAAATATCTATTCAGTATTCAGCCACTTTAATACGTTTTTATTGACAAGAATTGTTAGATTTAAATGCTTTATAAACATTGACGACTATAAACATTATTACTGCTCCTAGTATCGATCCTAACTGTCCTGTGGCACCAAACCAAAACAGTGCACGAACGCCTTCAGTACGAAACATGGTTGCTAATGCTGTTTTCACGAAGCTGTTTATTCCAAAGAACACGATCGAAGCAACTATCTAAAAATGATAAACTGCGTTAATTTGCAATAATTAAAAACACATGGGTCTAAGAAAAGGTCTAAAATGGGTCTAAAATAAATAATATCATTTACAATGCCCGAATAGCTACTTCCCAGGTAGCACATATACGTTGGCCCAACATTGAAATTCAATTGGAATGGTTGGTAATTGGGGTGGTTGTCTATCCAACCAACATCCAATGGTCAGTTTTCGGTTCGATGAACATACTTTGGGCCAACGTATACATACGACAGCTTTCCAATTTATTTCCAACAATTTTCCTACATATTTTCACCATAGTCTAAATATGGTGAGAAATATGACCATTCCCCAATCATTCGTGAATGCATATTTTGTATGACAAAATTCAAACAAACAATTCTGACCAATTTCCACCATGATACAACTCTGTAACAGCCAAAATTGAACTGTTGGTGTTTGGTTGGATGGCCAATAGTAATACAATCAAAAATACGACATTGGTCAAAAGTTCCATGGTAAATGATTTAAATATACCACCTAGATTACCCTCTCTTGAAGAAGCAGTCTGTTGCTAGTAAAGTTGTTGGAATGTTGAATCATAAAAGGGTGCACTCATTGGTAAAATAAGAACAAACAGTGTTGCTAGTTATTGCCCTATTTGCCTTACTAGTTGTGTGTGCAAGCTCTTTGAGCATCTTAAAACCATGGTTTTAACCATTTTTTAATAAACCTTTGGTTTTAACCAAAGACAACTAATTGTATGTATTTTTTTGTAAATTGTACTGAATGTATTGGTTTTTAATAAGCAAACAAAAATTAGACTTTATTCTCACCACATGCTTCACTACATAGGTCAAAGGCATGCTGAGAAAATAATTTGGTAATGGCATTTTTATACTGGATTGGCAATATTTTTTTGAAAAAAGAACAACTGGCCCAGTTGAATATCGGCCTTTCTAGCATTTTTCCGAGCTGCCCCATTGGGCATCCCGCCTCTGACATAGGTCATACTGTGACTCACAAAGGTCGTGGAAGTTGCAGATGGTAACTGAAGGTTTTATGTCTATGTCAATCACTGCTGCCCACACACATTATTCGAACGATCTGGGTTAGTGGAATTATTAGTTTAATTACTTGAATATTTATAGTACATTAGTATTTGATTTTTGAATAAAAAAATGAAAACATGCACAATATGCAAAATGCAAAAGTATACACTTTTCATTCTCTTAGAGTGAGTGTAATAATATCCTTTATAAATAAAAAACATTTTTTGGTTTAAACAAAAAAACAAAACAGGTTTAAACCAAAAAAAACCTGGTTAATTTGTTTGTTTCTCCAAACTAAAAAAAACAGCCACCCTGTTGGTGATATTGTTAAAAGTTTTTTCATGATGATATCTTTCAAAATAAACATTCTATGACATCAAACTGTCATAAAATGTTTTCATGAAATGTCAATGGAAAAACCAAAAAACGACATTTTCAAACTGAACTATAAAATGTTTATATATCAAGATGTTGACTTTTAGCATAATCTACTAAAATATTCTAGTTTTGAAAACAATTTGAACTTTTTCCATTATGTTGTTTCTAAAAAAAAAGTTTGCTTGACGTTTTTGCATTCAAAAAGAAGGACTAACCTCAGCCGTCAAGTTCTACATGGACAAATTAATTATAAGGAGCTATGCACACCAGCCACCTTTTCTGCAACTATTATGTTAAAGCCAAAATTACTTAGGTTATTAAAGTTTTTTTTTCTCCAAGATATTTACCACCAATGCCTGTCCAAAGAACGTTCCAACAAATGGCGGGTTTGGACTAAAAATTGCCAAAATAATTAGATAAAGCGCCAGGAATGACTCGATAATCACTGATATGGTTAAAACCGATGTTTTTCGAATGCGGAAATAAAAAACTGACAATGAAGCCAACGGACACATGACGGTTGCGAGCGACACTGCCAGTTGATACGGAAGGTTGCCATATGGAAGACAACTATAGGATGAAATAGAAGGCAGTACACCAAAACTAAGAAATGAAGTCCAACTATTCATAGTCAAGAGGTAAATAAAAGTTGAAGTGGTGAACGGCTTCGTAATTTTCTCCGTTTCTTTATCATTCATATTGTCAGAACAACTAGTTCCATAAATAATGTTATTGTTCGAGCTGCTGCCTATTTCTGCGTTACCATCGTCGTTGTAGGTGGATACTAATCGCCGCTCCGATTCTATCGAAGGTAGGAAACGAAGAAGGACGAAAGCCGCGAAGCTGATACCCATCATAAGGCAGAGAAAACCAAAAAACAATTCGACACCGAACAAAGGAGACGAAGTAACCATCATGTTCATGTAACCAGATCCGTTACCTGTTGTTACGTTCTCACAGATTGACCTTCTTCCGACTCCTTGTACGAGAGATACGACGCCGGGTAAAAATCCTCCGAGTCCATCACCGACAGACACCGAAATGATATATTTTTCCTTAAAGAAACCAATGAATGGATAAAAGACCACCGATGAAGTATTATCTACAATCGAAAGGAAAAACACCAGGATAATGAGCGCTACACTGTGGTAGTTACCACCGATTACGGCCGTTATGTCCCAGGTAAACACCAGAAGGAGACAGGAAACCGTTCCGACACTCATTATGACAAATATGGCCAACGTCTCGTGGACATACCGAGGAAAAAAACGATTTAAAATGCCGTACATGATTGGACCGATGTTTGCAATTTGTTCCACAATTGTGATATACGATGGAAGGTTCCATCCTTCGGGAAGTTTATCGACTAGAACAGGAACCTCTATTATGACACCATTCATGACAATCCACGATCCGATTCCGAAAAGAGTTGCCAAAACATGAACGATGGAACTTGTGTTCTTTTTATTATTCAAGGTTGCCATGATGTTTGTAACTAAATAAAAGATAAAAAAAAGAAAATCTAGAAACTAAAAACAACTAATTTTAATCATGTTTTTTTTATTATTTAAATCATTTAATTTAAAATCTACTTGTTTAAAATCATGTCATTAAAAATGATAAAAGCAAGTTTTCTTTTTCTTTTTGAAATATTTTCAGGTATATCAAATTGAACTTTATTTCAAATTATGATTATTTACCATGTTTCTTATTAACAAAATTTTCACAAAAATGCATTGTATTTATCTGAAATGTTTGGAATTAAAAAATAGTAGTAATTCAGCTACTTAAGCAGTTGTTAGCATTTTATATTTTGAAACTTTTAAAAGTCACTTATGTCACTTTTTAAATACTTTTAAAATACGTATTTTAGAGGAGCATGGTCCTTTACTACCTTGGACCTGTGTACACCTACGAGGTGTAACCAGGTCCAAGGTAGTAAAGGACCATGCTCCTCTTTGTTCTTGGTCCACTCTTTCGCTCAAATTTTGTAATATGTCGTTTAGTTCATCCGTATCACATTATGGGCACGTGGACGCACCTTTGATTAATAACTATTCATTCTTGTAACGTTCATGTTTCAATGCGAGAGTGAATAAAGGTGTTTACAATATGAAACTACGTTGTCTCTATGTTTGGTAACTAACCTTTCTCTAGGCAGGCCAGAGACACCATAGGGCAAGAAGACATAAGGATCCCTTACGGAGCAGCAAGTCTTCAATCTGGAAGATGAACTACAATGGCAACCAGAAGTGGATGGTAACCATCGTTATGAGAAGAATTCACCCCTATACTCAGGAGGACGACTACAATCCATCACCATCCGCATACTCTGGTAACTCGAATCTTCTCCATGTGGTTACCACGCGATCGAGGGAAGAAACGAGCTACTGGAAAATGGTCAGAAAAGTCGCTCACGCAGTGTATATAATTGTTTTTTTACTGATACTTAACAATATTGTGAGCTTTTGACGTCGACCTTATAAAAATACCAACTTGATGATGCTGTTTTCTGCAACTCGTTTCTTCTCCTGATCGCGCGGTGACCGCACGAAGAAGAATCGAGTTACAGAAGTAGTTGGTTGGCGATCGATTGCAATCATCCTTCTGTGCAGGGGTGTAATCTTTGCAGAAGGATGCATGGTTGCCATCTCTCCTGGTCGACGCTGATATACATCTTCCTTTGTCTGTTGCCAAGTGAAGATGTTGTAGCTGCTCCAGGATCTGTATGTCTCCTTGCCTTATGGTGTCTCCGGCCTGTTTAGAGAAGTATTAGTTTCCAAACAGAAAGTCAATGCAGATTTCCATTATAAACACTTTATTCATTCAAGTACGGAAACACTCAAGTTTACAAGAATGGAATTGTTAATCAAAGATGTCCTCATGCCCATGATGTGGTACGGATAAGAATCGATATAATACAACAAAGTTGAGCAAAAGACAAGGACGATGAACAAAGAGGAACACGGTCCTTTTATACCTTTGACCAGTGTACGCCTATGAGGTGTAACCAGGTCCAAGTGACCATGGTCCTAAGTGTATCAATATGCTCCATCTGCTTTATCTCAAAAATTTAAAGCCCGATGCATGCATTCGTTTTTTGGATGTGCGGCGCCTATGCGTCGCCGCAATTACGGTCTGAGCAGTGGCGTAGCTAGGCACCTGCAACACCCGCAACTGCGGGGGGGGGCGCAGGAGGTTTGGGGGCGCAAAAAAAACGAAATGAAAGTTATGTATTTTCAAAAATAATTGAATTCCCGAAATTTCCGAATCGCTCGCTTAATTTATTCAGTTAATTTAAAAAATAAATCGACTTTCATTTAATATTTACTTTTAAAAACTACATAGTTGCACCAGTAAATCTTCATAGAGATCAATGGGCACGGAGGAACAATGGTAGGAATATTCGAAAAAATTTCGACTTTTTCCTAATTTGATTAACGGGAAGAACGGTCGGAACACTGGACAAATTTGTTTTAATAATTCTTTAAAAAATGGGGAGCTGCGCCCCCAGACCCCCTGCAACATGATTAATTTCTTAACCTTTGCTAACCTTCCGACTGGAACTACTGTTGTTCAGACCTGTTCCGCCATTCATCAAAATAGTACCCCCCACCTATAGTATGGGGGCTATGTGGAAAGGCAACTAAGGGGCGCAACCAAGTCATATTTCATCCAGAAAAAACGTCGACCGATCCCGGTCGGTTAGGACCTGGCAGAGTAGTAGGCAACCCCGGGCCCACTTTTGACCAGCTGTGGCCGAATCTGACCGAAATTGTCCGAATGTGGTCACGGGAGCCATACGTTGAGAACGGGAAAAAAAGTTATGCCCCGGGGGCGTAAATCCCTAGGATTATTAATGACTTAGCTACGCCACTGGGTCTGAGATACTTATATTTATAGCAAGTTTGAAAAATGATCCGTTTTTTAAACGTTTTTTCATTGACATTTCATGAAGAAAAAAAAACTATTTTCGCCTTTTTCAAACAATCATAAAAAGTTTATTTTGAAAGATATGATCATGAAAATACTTTTAGCATTATCATCAACTATTCTAGTTTCTAAAACAATTTAAATTATTTTGTATTAACGTTTCTAGTGAAAAACGTTTGCTTGAAAAATATAAATTTTCTCAAAACCGCAGGTGGAGGGGGAAGATGCTTCCTATAGAATATAATAAGGCAGTGCAGCTGACTCGCCATCCGAGGGGAAGAAAACAAAATTAAATATCTATTATGCCACCTTAACTACAACAAGCTCTGTACGGAAAAAGAACCTTACCTTACAAATGAACCATCATAAACAAACTACAGCCGCAGGAAGGAGTGCATGGCCAGATAATTAAACCATTAGATTTAATCTCTACGTCATAATAATTAAATTCATTATATATACCTTTTTATTATTAATAATGCAATTAAAAACACACTCATTATATTTACATCAATCAATCAACCAATGAAAAGCTGCTTACAGAAAGTGCTAAAGTGGCTTTAACTGGTTTAAGAGCCTAGATACAGCGTTTAGTTCAAAATGTTTCCGATTGTAGGCGCTGCGATCGTTTTTGATTGAAAAACGGTTTTTTAACGTTTGTTCTCCAGGTTTGAAGTCGCATAATAATTAATAGAAAAGTAATTTCGCGTGCTAAGCTTATAAAAAGGAAACATCGTGGAGCCAATAGATTAATGCACGTGCTAATTTTAATGTGATTGTTCTAAATCGTTTTTAATGGGAGTTCTTCAAATGTTTGGGTGATGGTTTTTTGATCCTATGGGACTTAACATGAAGTTAAAAAATGTACGATTTTAAACCGTTATTACAAAATAGAAGGACCTTTTCAAAATTTATAAAAAGAAAACATCGTGAAGCCAATACATTAAAGTATGTGCTAATTATATTTTTAATGTTCTAAATCGTTTTTAACGAGAGTTTTTCAAATGTTTCTGGGTCGGTTTTTGATCCATTGGGATTTAACATGGGGTTAAAAAACGAACGATTTTGAACCTTGTTCAAAAATAGAAAGACCTTTTCAAAAACTATATAAATCGAGCAAGTGAAGAACAATACTTTTTATTGCATTTTGCACTTTACTGTATTTTAATTGAGCGATTGTGAGGCAATTTCTTGCAGTTTTAGTAACACCATATTGTAACAAACCACGTTTGTGGGGTGAATAGAATTATCAAAAAGTATCGTAGCCCTCTTTCAGGCGATCAGGAAGTGGTTGGCTAGGCCACTAATTCTACTCTGGTTCGGGAGGAAGGGAACAAATTAGTCCCGTTCGTTTCCTCACAAGTTCCTATTTCAACAACCTTTACAGTTTTAATGATCTTTTGTTGTCTGCTACTCCCCGGCTTTTGCCTGTAAAAAGCTGGTTGATCGTGCTGCCTTCAGAAGTCTCATCTAGTGCTGGAGAACCAGGTTTACACCTGGGTTGACAGTACTAGATGACAAAAAGTTCTTCGTTTTGTTTTAAAAAGGTAAAAATAAGACTTCTACAACTTTTTAACTATGATTTCAAGTTTATTTACATCTTATCAGCTCTAGGCAAATTTGGACATAATGTCTGTGTCCAAAGAATGCTTTCGAAACTGCTTTAACAGAATCATCTCTTTACATACAAAAAATATGGCCTTTTATACCCAAAAAGAGGATACTGAGTACACTTTCTCAGTAGCCCCTGATTGGGTAAAAATACAAGTAACAACAAAACTGGCCAATCAACAAGATTGACCAGTGGTCAACAAAATATAGACATGTGACTCTTTGCAATTACAAACAAACTTATAATGGAAAGTTTTAACCGCATAGACCCAATGCTGAGGCTTATGAAGATGATCTCTTTGTATTAAGGGGTGGTACTGTGAGGGAAAAGGACCCAAGACCCAAGACAGGATAATGGCATCATCATCAGCTGATAGAACAGAACTGTTTCAATCCTCTGTACGTGAGTACAGTGGGTTGACAAAGTTCTATGCAAAAATAAAAACAATGATCCAGACAAAACTAAACGAGCCAGGATCGCTCCTGGACTTATCGTTTCACCCCCCAACTAAGATGGAAGTTCACTTGGAACTTATGTCAAATAAACCCGTGGATCCCGATAAGCCACTGCAAGAGGTTACATTGCAAAATCCCCAAAATACAATATCACAATTTGCATATCAAAAAACGATAAATAAAATTTTCGAAATCTGAAAATAAAAATATCACAGTAACAATATCACAGGTTTTCATTATGCGATTTGATCACAGCAGGATTTTAACATTAAAACCCCCAACAATTAAACTGCAGTTTTACCCAATCACTATTTTAATCTGCAGACTACAATATTCCACCCAATTTGTAATTAATATCAGCACTTCCCAGAAATAATATAAAGCCAGGAGTTAAACACAATAAAAATTCTTCTTTAAAATAAATGTTTAAAAGGAATCATAACCCCTTTCCCATGAGCTTGACTTAGCTGACACACATCTCTGTCTACAGAGACAATAATTTGAAAGAAAAACCCCTCTTTTTAATTTCCCAGGCAGATTTGACTTAAAACACTTTAAAGAGAAATAATTTAGTTCACCAAATTGAAATCCCTTTCCCCTACCCTGACTAAAATAAAAAATAGAATTCCCAAAACAGTTAAAAACCCTTTTTAACCCCAAGAAAACGATAATGAAATTCATAAATTAAATTACGCTTCCTCGCCGCATCTCGTTCCTCTGGCTCCTTCGGCGTGGGTCGGAACTGGTCCACGTCGATCTGTTGTCATTCTTGGTCTTTTCTAGTGATCCAGTTCCAGATGGCCTCCTTGGTCCCTGGCTCCAGGTTCTGCCTCTGTCGACAGGATGTTTAGGTCCTCTAGCATATGCAGCGGGACGACTTGGGACCGTGGGATTGGTTCCAACACGATTGATTCCATGAAGTCGAGCTGTTGGGTAGCCAGGTGAGCATTTTCATCCTGCTCGGTCAGTCGACTGTGCACCACATTGCGATGCCCCTGCTGCTCGGAATTAAGGTGGCCACCATCGAAGAAATTACCACCTGTAGAATCCCGCTCATTGACTTGTCCCAGGGCTGCGAATATATCAGCTGAAGAGTCTCTGGTTTGGTGTTGTTGTGAAGAACGACAACGGACCAGTGAACCAAAACTTGGATGATCGCTGCAGTCCATGGCCGGTCCAATCGCGGACGGATTCTGTCCTCTTTGATTCCATCATTGCTGTGGAAGAAACCTATATATCTGAATATATTTATCCCCCAACAACGACCAAAAGACACTAAACCATTACGCAACAGCCGGTTGGACAACTTCCCATTGGACATATCCAGCTTTCCTTTTGAACATTGTTGAGGGGGCGGCGGTAGTGAGACCTTCGGGATACCCCTAATAAAATCATTTCTGATCCTATCCCTTCTGGTCACCCCACTCATAAACCTTAGCATTCTCATCTCAGCTACCTGCATTCTATCCTCACGAACCTTCTTGATTGCCCAACATTCTGACCCATACAACATAGCTGGTCTGACTACTGTCCTATAAAACTTTCCCTTCAATTTTATAGGTAACTTCCTGTCACACAAAACCCCACTAGCCTGCCTCCACCTATGCCAACCTGCTTGTGATGTCTCAGTCTAAACTCCCATCATCTTGCAGCACACACAGATCCTAAATACTTGAAGTCATGCACCTGCTGCATTAAACTGTCCCCAAGTCTAATCTCCTCATTAAACTGTTCTTTCACATCCCACTGAAATTTCATGTACTCCGTTTTTGCCCTACTTATTTTCAACCCCTTTGATTCCAAGGCATTCCTAGTCTCCTCTAACCTTATCTCGAGTTTCATTTTGGATTCCCCAACTAAGACTATGTCATCTGCAAACAGGATACACCCGGGGACCTCCTGCCTCACCCCTGCCAGTAACTCATCCAGGACCAAAATGAATAGATATGGACTAAGTGCTGAGCCCTGGTGCACACCAATCTTAACACGAAAACTATCAGAGAACCCCCAGGCAGTCTTAACGCTTGTCCGTGCATCCCTATACGTGTCCCTCACCATATCTATATAACTCTCACCCACCCCCTTTTTCTGTAAGACCTCCCACAATAACTTCCGTGGTACTCTGTCATAGGCTTTCTCTAGATCTATAAATACCATGTGTAACTCTTTCTTGGCAGCCCGAAACTTCTCAATAACTTGCCTTATGGCAAAAATAGGGTGTATTGTGGATTTTCCTGGCATAAACCCAAACTGACTTCCCCCAATTGCAGTTTTACCCCATAGTCAAGCTTCAATTACTCTCTTAATACCTCTATAGTTCCCACATTCCTGAGCATCACCCTTGCCTTTGAAAATAGGCACTAACCAGCTGTCCCGCCATGCACCTGGCATTCTATCCCCCATAGCCAATCTATTGCATAACTTTGTGAGCCAGGAAATGGCAACATTCCCTAAGACCTTCCTCACCTCTACTGGTATCCCATCTGGCCTTTCCTAGCTTCATTTTTCGCAATGCCTGAACAATTTCCTCAGCCCTAACCTGCTCCACTTCTTCTCCATCATTATTTCTTCCAGTGAAAGGCTCATGCTCTACCCCCTCATTCATAAGGTTACTAAAATATTCCCCCACCTGTTCCGTACTGGCTCCCTACCCCACAATTCTTTGCCCCCATTATCCTTGACACTCACGACCTTTTCAATATCCCTGCCTTTCCTCTCCCGAGCCCTAGCTATTCTATATACTGCCATTTCTCCTGCTCTGGTACCTGACTTGGCATACATGTCTGCATATTTCTTATGCTTTGCTAAAGCTATCCACTGTTTGGCCTCTATCTTAGCACGCTTGTATTCTATCTGGGCCTCCCTGCTTCCATTGTGCCACCAAGTCTTGAAAGCATCTTTCTTCTTTTTAACTGCCATCTGTACATCCTCCTCCCACTGCCAAGTTTCTCTGTCTAATCAAGACCCCCCTACTCGTACTGTCCCTATGACCTTGTTTCCACAATCATGGATCTGTTGTGCTACCCTTGTCCACAGCTCTCCTGCAGTGCCATCTAAATCCCATGCTATCTTACCTGCCATTTTCTTAAACTCTTCTGCCTTGTCTGATAATGCCCACCACCTAATTGCTGTCTCTCCTCTATGTCTGACCACCTGTTTTGCACCCCTAGGTTTTAGGTCTAACACTACTAGCCTATGTTGTCCCGCTAGGTTTTCACTCGGTATCACTTTACAATCCTTGCACTCGTTTCTATCCTCACTCCGAATCATGAAGAGATCAATCTGGGATTCTCCTGCTTTGCTCTTAAAACACAAGTATGTAAAGTACAAGTATGTAGTTTTTAAAAGTAAATATTCAATGAAAGTCGATTTATTTTTGAAATTAAGCAAGCAATTCTGAATCACTAGTTTAATTTATTCAATTATTTTTGAAAATACATCACTTTCATTTCGTTTTTTTTTGCACCCCCCCCCCCCCACCCGCAGTTGCGGGTCTTGTGGTTGCCTAGCTACGCCCTTGGAAACACTGACTTTCTGTTTTTAGTTTGCGTTTTGTCAGCTTTATGTGGATCCCGACCTAAAACACTTTGAATTTTTTTCTTCTAATGTTTTTCCTGAAAAAAATGTTTGCTTAAAAAACATAAATTTGTTATAATAGACAAAGTGGCGACATCCAGAAAGACAAAAACAAAATAATTATCCATTCAGTTGTAACGACCCGACTGGTCAGTTACAATACCTCGAGTAAATTTTGTACCGTCCAAAAGAACAAGAACAAACTTACCCGGACACAGACTCCAATTACGGGGACGGGATCGTACCCATAGCAGTCCTCTGCACAGTAGCCTTGGGACACGTCGACTCCCACGAAGTCTCCCTCGCCGGACATGACGGTTGATCTGCCACCACAACGAGAATATCACAGTGGAACCTCTCCCACCGCGAGCCAACGTAAGTACCAGCCAAAACAAGCCGGAAATGGATGGTGAAAACCGTAGAGTTTCCCCAACCCCACCGTACTCCCCAAATAAATCACACAATACAGATTGTAGGTTAAAAGTGTTAAAAGTGTTTTATTATACACTTACAGAGATAATGAGATGCATGCAATGAGATGCTGTGGTGATGTTCCACACAACTTGGCTGGTGCAATCCACCAGCCAAGCCCCCATGAAAAACAACAGAGCACAAAACAAAAGATGATCCAAACAATGGATAATGGAGGCCACCCAGGCCTCCAGCAAGATGATCTTCAGTCTAAACAAAGAAGCTCCAGCAGAACAATGGAGGCAACCCTGGCCTCCAGCATGAAGTTGTTGTTCAGTCTCTTGCCTACAACACACTGCCCAGATTCAATGGCTGACCAAGCCATTGAAACCTCCAGGCAACTCCAGCTGGAGGGGATAGTGATCACTTCTGACCTCTCACCCATTGACTTCAATGGTGAGAGGTCTGTTGGCACCAAAATGGCGTCCGACCCAACAGCCTACTGTATGCTGTCAGGCAGATCACCATAGGGAGTTCGTCTGCTCAATCAAAAATTTGATTGAGCAGACCAGGCCTGTTGCCACACAGTCAATCTAATCTCATATTAATCCCACATTACGTTTCGTATAGATCTATATGTACTTTTTGTCACCTTATTTAAGTAAGAGGACAAAAAGTAAATAAAGATCTATACGAAAAAGATCCTGAGGTCGTAAGGTCCTAAGCTAATTAGTTCTTCTCACGCTTCACTTAATTGCCGCAATTAATTTTGGCGCATTTTGTTTAATGCAAATATTAATTACCATACGTATAAAAGATAATTAGATATTACTTCAAAATAGCAACTTGTTGACTGGCAATTTTCCAATTTACATCCATTATTAAAAATTCATAATTTGTTTCACAATAAAAAAAATGGCATGGCAAAAAGTGCCATAAATAAAAATGAATTTACTTTGAACATAGGGAGTACCCTCACCTACCCTCGATTACCCTTACCTGCCCAAAAATATCGCGACCTGCCCAGAAATAATGAAATTCTGCCTTTTCTGCCTGTCCTGCCTTTTAGTATGACCCGACATATAGTGATTTTAATTTCAACTTTATTGTCAGAATTTGACAGTTACTAGGGCTACTTTGGACAAAATGTATGGTTCGATTTCGATTGGCAACTTGACTGGGAAAAATTTTTTTTCAAGTTCAACCTAAAAAAAGTCCACCTTAAAATAATATTATTCGCATTAAACTTCATTTCTTAAAATTTATGTGAGATTTAAAAATTCCTCAAGGTGGTTTTTAAAGTTGTAAACCGCCTCTTGAACTCCGATTATTCCGTCTTTCCGGTGCAAAAACCAAAATAAACTTGAACATGTTTTATAAACTAGAAGGGTAGTTCTATCGCTTAAGGATATTTCATTTTCATATATATATTTCGAAATAAGCTTTTAATGGTCAGCTTGAAAATGACCTAACATTAAGCAGACGATGTTTTTTTTTAATTTTGCATATAAAAAGTTTAGCTACCCTTCTTCTAGTTAATAAAACACTTCCTATAGTTTCTCTTAATTTTGCTCCTGAAAGACAGAATAACCAGATTTCGTAACAATTAGCTGTTCGTAAACCATATCTTAACGTACAGTATAATTTTTTTTAATAAAAAATGTTTTATAGTTTTGAAAATGAAAAGTTTGATTAATGCGTTTACTGACAGCTAGAATCAGATAATTTCAATGCATGGTAAACGTTAATCACAACAAACGTCAAGACTGCTCCTATGGATCCTCCAATCTGTGATGTGGCACCGAACCAAAAAAGCGCTCCAACGCCTTTTCTACGAAACACGATTGATATCGATGTTTTCACGAAGGTGTTCATTCCAAAGAATAAGATCACACCGATTATCTAAGTAAAAGTGCAAATTGAATTAATGTATTTTTAAGAGTTGAAAATTTTAAGAATTTAGAAACCAGGCCCCGTTATTCACAACTGTATAAATATGCAGACAGGGATCTGTTTCTCTAGCATGCTGAAGAAATGACCAAAGCCCTTACCCTTTTCAGATGTTTACTGGCAGATGATAATATTGCCCTACTTAATGACTTACTGAATATACAGTACATCCTCGTAAGGAAAGACACAGGCATTCAAAGACTTTAAAAGAATTAATGGCTAGAACTGATCCATATATTATTTGGTTCTTTTTTTCCCAAATGTTATTAGACTATAGAATTCTCTTCCAGTTGATAGTCCTTTGTAGCAGACAGCGAAAAGATCCTTAAAACTGTAAAAGTTCATTAAGGAGGAACTTGTGAGGAAACGAAAAGGGATTAATTTGTTCCCTTCCTCCCGAACCAGGATAGAATAAGTGGCCTAGCCAACCACTTTTTGGTAGATTCTATCCACCCCCAAAGGTGGTTCATTACAATAACAATAACCTGTAACACCCGGTAACTTGCGATCCCGCCAAAACCATAGCCTGGGGGGTAAACAATTATTGATCATCTCCCTCCCTTCTCTGTCTCACATTTCTGACTCATACCCAAGCGGCGGATTAATAAACTAAGGACCATGGTCACTTGGACCTGGTTACACCTCGTAGGTGTACACAGGTCCAAGGTATAAAAGGACCGTGTTCCTCTTTGTTCGTCATCCTTGTCTTTGCTCTAGTTTATATTACGTTGATTTTATTCCGTACCGCATCATGGGCATGAGGATGCACCTTTAATGAAACCAATTCATCCTTGTAAACTTAGTAGTTTCCGTATAAGGATGAATAAAGTGTTATAATGGAAAACAGCGTTGTCTCAATGTTTGGTAACTAACACTTCTCTACAGAGGCCGGAGACACCATAGCGCAAGGAGTCATACGATCCTGGGGCAGCTACAGCATCTTCGTTTGGGTAACAAAGGAAGATGCATATCAGCGTCGACCGACGAGAAAAAGATGGCCACCATCCTTCTGCATCGATTTCACCCCCATGCAGGGAGGATGATTGTAATCTATCTCCATCAGACTCTTTCCGTAGCTCAAATCTTCTCCATGCGGGCACCGCGCAATGCAGAGAAGCAACGAGTTGCAGAAAACAACATCTTCAAGTTGGTAAAATATTAGACTCGACGTCAAAAGCTCACAAACCAATTAACGATTATAAAGCTGCACAAGAACGTGTTAAACCTATTTAATACATACAGTATATAGACAAGCGTAGTGACTCGTAAGCTATAAATTTTGTTGTACATTTTTGATTTATGTTTACGCACTTTAGAAATTCTAGTGAGCGAAGCAAGCAAAAAAAATAGTAAATGACAACGGTGATAAAACTAGAAAAAAGTTTTATAAAATGGCGCTATGAAATAAATAAACTTTTCATTTGTAAAATTATTGTGGCCCGGTATTAACATTGTTTTGGTTTTTTGCAATATTCAAAGGCGTTTTTATTTTATACAATTTTGAATTATGCTAAGTTGCTTGTCGACCCATATGTATGGCTTCAAAAAGGGCCCATTTTGCTAGCCACATCTCGATTTTTAAAATCATCTTTCAGCTTTGAGAAAATTGGGTGTCTTCCTTAATATGTTCCACAGGTATTAAGGTAAATTGATGACGTTTCAAATTGCCGTTTAGTTGCTACAGCCTACAACCATTTGAGCAACTTTTGAACCGCAAAACTGACCGTTTCTCATGGTACGTGAAACTCTGAATTATCTATGCTCTTAAGCGGCCCATAGAGATAAATGCCAGATTGCCCAACAGGCCTAGTCAGTTTCCTGCAAAATTTAATAAGGTTATTGAAGTGTTTTTCTCTATATATAATTACCAACAATGCCTGTCCAAAGGATGTTCCAACAAATGGAGGATTTGGACTTGAAATCGGTAAACTAATGAGATAAACACCCATAAGTGATTGGATAATCACCGCAATGGTAAAAAAAGCTGGTTTTCGAACGTGGAAATAAAAAGTTGCGAAAGAAACCAACGGACATGTGGCAGCCGCGAGTGAATTTGCTAGTTGATACATAATTTTGCCATATGGAAGGCAACCATAGGGTGCAGTAGGAATTATTACACCATCAGTGATCAATGAAATCCAAATGTTAATACTCAAGAGGTAAATGAAAGTCGAATTGGTCAACGGTCTTGTTCGGTTTTCTGATTCTTTTCCCATCCGATCTTTCGAAGAAATACCAAATCTCTCGTTTGTCATCCGTTTTGTAATTTTTTCGGTTTCTTTATCCATCGGATTGTCTAAAGATCCATCACTTTTGTAACTCGTTTTCACATTCGAGCCACAGCTTCTTTCTGTTTTGCTGTCTTTGTAAGTCCATGTAAGTGTTCGCTCCGATTCTATTGAAGGTAGGAAACGAAGAAGAACGAAAGACATGAAACTGACCACCAACACGAGGAAGAGAAAACCGAAATACACACTGACACTGAACAAAGGAGGCGAAGTGACCATCACGGTCATGTAACCTGATCTGTTACCTGTTGTCACGTTCTCACACGTTGACGTTCTTCCGACTCCTTGTCCCAGAGACACAAGGCCAAGTAAAAGGCTATTGAGTCCTTCGCCGATACTGTAGGAAATGATATATTTTGCCTTAAAAAATCCAATAAAAGGACAAAAAACCACCGAAGACGTACAATCTACAATCGAAACCAAAATCAAGAGAGCAATGAGAACTACACTGTGGCAGTTACCAAAGATTACGGCCGTCACGTCCCAGGTGAATATCAGAAAGAGACAAGCAACCGTTTCGACAGAGAAAATGATGAAAGCGGCCGAAGTCTCGTGGACATACCGAGGAAAGAACCGATGTAGGACTCCATAAATGATCAGACCGACGTTTGCAATTTGTTTCACAATGCTTACATATGAAGGAAGGTTTATTCCTTCGGGAAGTTTTTCTGTCAGAATAGGAAGCTGTGATGAGACTCCATTCACTACAATACACGATCCGATTCCTAAAAGAGCTGCCAAAATGTGAACTGTAAGCCTTGTGTCCTTTTCATTACTGCCGTTCGCCATGGTGTTCGTAAGTGAATTGATGAAGAAGAAAATCTACAAACTAAAATAAACAAATTTTAATTATGATTGTTTAATTTAATTAACTTCTTTTAAAATCACTTAATTGAAAGAAAAAAAATAAAACTTCAACTTTTTTCTCTCTTTTTCGAATTTTTTATTTTAAAATTATAATTTTTTATTTAAACATAATTAAATACATTACATTTATTTGAATGTTTGCATGATAATTAACAACATAAAGCAAGTGTTTCTCAATCTTTGGCCCAAGTGTCAATTGTGAAATAACAATTCCAGGGCGAGTTCACCCGGTGGAGAGTACCCACCGTCCGAAATGACAGGCTCGGTACCGCGACCACCTTCGGGGAGGATGTAGGGATGTCAAGAACAATGTCTCACATGAATCTCCCGTCTGTCCAAGCCGTCACCACTTGACGGGTATGGTCTGGTTGGTTCCTGTCTAACACGTCTACCCTGGCGTGCTGGGACTCCTCCTCATATGTAAAAACACCCGTTAGAGGCAGGGGGCGGATCTAGCTTTTTGGGGGATCCTGAGCTTCAGGTCTTTCTGGGGCCCTTTTTTTAAAAACTTTTAATAAAATTTATAAATGCTGTTTGTAGCATACAGTAAAAATATACTGTTTTAATTGTTTAAGATATTGTAGTTATTATTTTCAGGCTAATACATATTTTAACACAACTTGCATTATGTTTTGAGGCCCCCTTAAAATTTTGGGCCCTGGGATCAAACCTAATTAGCATTAATGTAGATCACCACCGGTTAGAGGCAAGAAAAAGCATAATTGTAATTGTTCACATTGCTTCACAATTAGCCCTAGGATCACGAATTGAGAAAAGTTAGCTTGATATTGCATAAAAATCAAAGCTCTATAATAATTAAGGCCCAAAGAATTATGCGTTTTTAAATCAGTGAGAAGTCTCTAAATAGTCTTCTTGATTGAAAAATTCATAAATTTTTTGACATTACTAATAAGT
This sequence comes from Brachycybe producta, assembly GCA_036925085.1. Classification (NCBI taxonomy): domain Eukaryota; kingdom Metazoa; phylum Arthropoda; class Diplopoda; order Playtdesmida; family Andrognathidae; genus Brachycybe; species Brachycybe producta. The sequence goes on from JAUPFP010000091.1 coordinate 443,600, forward strand.
AATAATTAATCATACAAAATTAAAACTAAAATTTTAAACGTTGAAACTAATTAAAACAGTTGCTTGAAAATGTTTTATGAATAGCTGATTTTCGAAAACTCTGATTATTCTGCCTTTCAGCGGAACAACATTAAAAAAAATTGAAAGTGTGATAGAAACTAGAACGGTAGTTGAATCAATTAATAGTATTATTTTCATAGTTGATATCTTACAAAATAAAACTGACAAAAAAGCTTATTTTAAAAGATATCAATATGAAAGTTCCGTTAAATTAACAAAATTTGAAAGTGCTTTAGAAACTAGAAGGGTAGCTCAATAGCTATCCTTCTAGTTTCTAAAGCACTTTCAAATTTTGTTAATTTTACTTATGAAAGACTGACAACTTTTTCTTAATTTTCCTCCATAAAGGAAATAAATAACCAGAGTTTAAACTTTAAAACCACCTAAAACAGTTTTTTTTTAAATAATATATTTTAAAAAATAATTTTAAAAAAATCTAATTTTGTTGTTTTTATAAAATTGTAATAATTGTAATAATTTTTCAAATTATAATATTAATAAATGGGTTATTTTTTTATTTTACTACTTACAGCCTTACTGGACTCCAAATCTCAAAAGATAAATTCTTGACAATTGGAGTTGGTTGAGAATGTATTGTGTACAACGTACGGCATGTGTCTTATTAATCTCACTTAGTTCATTTTCAAGATAAATATAATTAGTCTTAAGTGATATTTACGTGACATTGCAATTTTGTTTTTATGCATTTGATTGTTACCTGTTGCGAAGTGTTGCTGTGATAACGAGGCACAGTCCAAAAGTTTTATGTATTTTCATTGAAGGTATTTTTAAAATAAAAACACCGCTCGAAATAGGATTATTCTGTTTTTCAGATGCAAAATGAAGAGAAACTTGAAAGTGTTTTAGAAACTAGAAAATAAATTACTCTATACTATAATTTTTGAAAGTTTGTCATTCTGTTTGTATGTCCGAAGCACCGAAATCTCACAAACGGCATAACGCGAGCGCAATGAAATTTTTACAGTCTGACATTCTGCTACCGATTTCTAGGCCAACGCAACTTATTTCAAGTCGTTATGAGGTTCTCTTCACGATTTATTATGAGCATTTGATTATTTATTGTATGAAACGTTTTGGGTGGCGAAGCTGGGCACTAAAGCTAGTAATTTTATAATTTAAAGTTTAGTTTTTGTTAGTCTATGTGTAAGACCTATTGAAAAGTCTAACACAAAAAATCAAGCCAGTAGGGCCCACAATATCTTTTGCAAACTTAACAATAGGCTTTGCAGTTGCGATACTGCAACATTCTTGGGTTTGGTGCCACCTAGCTGCCCTTGGCACACAATCATGTTTTAAATGAGGAACTTGGATAGGAATCAAGTGATCAATGTAAAAAAAAAGTGATCGAGATTGCAATTAGTGATTCTATATAGCAACACAACGATTGGTCACAAGTTATAAATCTCACCGAATTGGAAAATTTAAAAGACTGGCTGAATAGTTCTGCTAGAATCGCCACGCAGCACTGGCCTAGCTTCCACCTATTACGCTCTCTCCAAAAAAAAAAACTACACTGAGCTCGAAAAACTGGTTCAGTGAGTCTTTTAGTGCTATATGGGCCAATTTGTTCAAGCCTTGAATTGAAAAATTGTTGAAATGATCGGAAAAAGGTCGTGAATTATGTAGGAAAAAAGAAATATATTATTGACTGAATTTTTGAGTTCAGTTTTGTGTGTAAATAAATAGGTTAGGATAGGTGTGTTTAAATAAATTGTACCGATAACTTATTGGACAACCCAATAACGATTAGGCGTCGCTGTAATTTTAATTTGACTGGTAATTTTCTAATTAATCAAGATCCAATTAAAAAACACATATGGTAAAAGAACTTGTAACATATTAGAAATTTAATTTGTTGTGACTATTATTTTTATTTTCGTCAGCATTTTTGGCAGTTACTTTGAGAAACTTTCTAGTCGATATCGATATAAACTGTCAAGTTCCATCCAAATAATTCTACATTAAAATTTGTTGGCTTTAAACTTTTTTTTTTTTGTAATTTATATAAGATTTAAAAAGTCGTTGAGATGGTTTTGCTAAGAACGGGCCGATTTTTGAACTCTTTAATTATTCTGTCTATCAGAAACAAAATTATGAGAAACTAGAAAGTATTTTAAAAACTAGAAGGGCATCTCTCGAACTCTGCAAAGTTCGAGAGATGCCCTTCTAGTTTTTAAAATTATTCCTATTTTTCAAAAAAAAAAGATCTTTTTATTTTTCTTTTCTTTTTTTTTTTTCTGTTTTGGTTCACTTACAAGCTTAATTTTTGGGCTCATTTGGTTTTTGTTTTTAGTAATGGGTTTTGTTAGTAAGGCTCAGCTGAGACAGGAAGTGGCATGGCTTCTGGCAGTGGTGTCTTTGCTGAGAGAAATGTTAGCTGTATTTGAGGCTAGCCCTTCCCCTAGTGAAGAGCCTGTGTCTGCTGCCATGCCAGTTAGGCCTGCACCAGGGGGCTAGGATGGGAAGTTGTGGTTAAGGGGGCTAAGCTAGTTGGGGTCCCTTTAGTGTCACCCAGGACTCCTATATGTAATAGATTTGATGCATTGGGGAAGGTCTCTAGGGACCAAGAAAAATCTTTATAATGTGTAGGTGGGAATAAGGAGGCTAGGATGTCCTGTATGCCAAGGAGGGTGAGTCAAATAAGAAAATGGCTAAGACTAGATCTGTAGTCATTGTTGGTGACAGTAATGTGAGGTTGGGCTGTCCCCAAAAGAAATGCCAGGGGAAAAGTTAGTGTGGCATGCTTACCGCGGGCTAAAATTGAGGATGTTGAGCAGCATATTAATAAGATGGTACGGGGTGAAACTGCAGATGAGGTGCTAGTGGTGCTGCATGTATGTGCTAATGATCTATGTAGACAGAGTGGCTCAGAAGTTATAGATAAGTTAGTTAGCTTAGTGCATCATACAGTTAGCTCTAGGGTGAGGGTTAAGGTGTGTGTAAGTGCAATCCCAGAGAGGGTGGATAGAGGCAACTTAGCCTTCTGCAGGGCCCAGTGGGTTAATGACAGATTAGTGGAGGCTTGTAGTTGGGTGGGGGTTCAGGTAATTGAGTGGAGAGCAGCTATGGTAGGTTTCAGGGGTGAATGGAGTTATGATGGGGTGCATTTTAACACTCGTGCAGGAGAAGTAGTTGGTAAAAAAATAGGAAAATTTGTTGGTAATTTTTTAGTGTAGTGTTGGGGCCTGTGGGTGGTATTGGGGAAAGGGGTATTATTGCTATGAATTATGTTAATAACCTTTTTTCAGGAATTAATGCTGAGAGGATGATAGGGTTCTGCAGAATCCTAGAAAGGAAATTTTTCACATGGGTCAGTTATAAATAAAAATACGAAAATCTAGGTTGTAAATTGCAGAAGTTTGTGGAGAAAAGTACCTGACTTTTTTGCGGCCATTGAAGAATCAGACTGTCAAATAATACTTGGAACTGAGTCATGGCTGGATGACAATGTTAGCAATGGAGAGGTGTTCCCATCTAACTTTGCAATATATTGTAAGGACAGGGTGGGGCATACTGGTGGTGGAGTTTTTATAGCAGTTTCAAATTTGCTTAACAGCAAAAGGGAACAGGCATTTGAGACTGGGTGTGAGATAGTTTGCTGCAGTGTAGAGCTGCTCAATGGGGAAATGGTATTTTTAATTTCTTTCTATCGCCCACCAGGATCTTCAATTAGTGATATAGCTGCCTTTTGCTCATGTCTCAATGCCCTTCATCATGCACATAATAACCCAGCTATAATTTTAGGAGGTGATATTAACTTCCCAAACATAAACTGGGAACTTTGCTCAATTACAGGTGGGAATGATGTTACTTTAGCTGTTTCATTGTTGGAAAGTTTGGATATTTACTCCATGGAACAGGACTAGGAATAGTAGTGTTCTTGATGTTGTAATAATGAACCTTTCCCTTATTATATCTAATGTTAAGGTTTCTGAGGGAATTAGTGACCATCACACTGTAACTTGTGATGTCACTGTTAATGTTAGGAGTACTGTTAAAGCCATAAAGCAGGTTAGTCTTTATAACAAGTGTAACTGGGATGGGTTTAAGTTGCATATTGTGACGATGCTGGCCCTTTGCCACCACCTTTTTGTTGTTTAATCAATGGTGCCGGTGCCGACTCTGTTGTTGGCGGGCCAGCCTCTGCTCTAGGGGTTGATTTTACCAGCCAGGACATCTACTGGTCCGACCTGGTAACGGCCAACAAAAAGACTGCCTTTTCCTAGGGATCTTCCTGTATAGTATGTGACGACCCGATATATTTTCAGTCCTGTTTGCTTGAGTCAATGGAGGCTCCAGGCGGAGAGACTCAGGTAATATCTGAGTGCCTTCAGCTGGATACTTCGTTATTTTCCGGAGTGCTAAACCCAAACACAATTAGAGACACAACACTCACAAATCCTTGTAGATAAAAATAAAACATCAAAAACTTTACTGCGATATGTTGTGACATTTACATAATTCTTTGTTGTATTCTAGACATTGTCTTCTAAGTTAGGACTTAACAGTTCAATTCGCAAACTCTGACTGTCTAGTTCAAACTTACTCTCTGAACTCTATTTTCTAATTGTCCTCACACTCAAGCCTCAAGCACACTTGTCTGGTCCCCTGGGAAAGGCAGCTGTCACCTCAGGGCTCAATGATTGACCAACTGGGCCAATCATTGCCCTGGGCTGGGGATATTACCTTAAAAGAAAAGGTATTTTTGGGACTATTTCTAATTCTCATGGTCGGACTGGGTTCCAAGAATTCACTTAGAATTCGGGCCACCCAAGTCTGAACATCTGTGCACCAAGGGATGTCATACTGACAGAAAAGAATTTCTGCCGGGTGTTTCACCATTCTGTAACTACAGGGTGTCACAATATGCAGCAAAATCTTGAGAACTTTAAAAATAACTTTAATCAGCAAGATGTTGATGAAAATTGGGCAATTTTTCACTCGTTACTGATGGGAGGGGTCTCGAAGTTTGTTCCATTAAAGATATTCCGGGATGCCTCAACACTGGCATGGTCTACACCATGTGTTAAAAGGGCTTATCGTAAGCAGCGATTATGGAGAAATAGATACAGAGGTAATTGAAATTTATTGAATGCAAATGGTTTGCATATTGCTCGTGCAAATGCTAAAAAAGAACTCTCATTGGTCCATAAGAATTTTAAAACTAATAAACTCAGTAAATGGCTGCAAGAAATCCAAAACTGTTTTGGAGGTATGTCAAACATTCTTGGGCTGGTGAAAACTCAATTACAGCTCTTGTTGGGGCAAATGGAGAACTAATATCACACCCAGAATTGAAGCCTTCTTTGTTGAATGAACAATACTGATGTATTTTACAGCAGATGAAAATACCACACCTATGGCTTTTGAGTCTATAACAATGCATTCTTTGGGGGATATTATTGTTAATACTTAGGGCATTATCAAGCAACTATTGACCCTTACTAAAAATAAAAGTGGGGGCCAGATGGAATTCATGCAGTAGTTCTTATAAAATTAGCTCGGGAAGTGGGACCATTTCTTCAGCTAATTTATCAGCAGTCTTTGGATCATGGGGTTGTTTCAAGTATGTGGAACTTAGCAAATGTTACCCCAATATTGAAGTCAGGTAATATGTTGTGAGCTTTGATATGATGACCTTATAACTCGTTTCTTCTCTGGATCGCATGGTGACCGCGCGGAGAAGATTCGAGCTATAGAAGTAGTCAGATGGTGATCGATTGTGTTCATCCTTCTGCATAGGGGTGTAATCTCTGCAGAAGGATGGTGACCATCTCTTCTTGCTGCCATTGATGTTCATCTTCCTTTGTTCTGGAAGATGATGTTGCTCCTTCAGGATCAGTAAGTCTCCTTGCCTTGTGGTGTCTCTGGCTTGTCTAGAGAAGGATTAGTTTCCAGACAAATAGACAACGCAGTTTCTCATTATAAACACTTTATTCATTCTTGTCCAGAAACATCAAGATTACAAGAATGAACGTTTGATATTAAAGGTGCATCCACGAGCCCATTATGTGATACGAATAAAGATCTATGTCGTACAAAGACAGGGCAAAAAGAGTGAACTCCGAACAAAGAGGAACATGGTCTTTTATACCTTGGACCTGTGTACACCCGCGAGGTGTAACCACGTCCAAGTGACCATGGTCCTAAAAGTATCAATCTGCCACTCGAATATTAAGAGAAGAGGGAGAGACAAGCAAGAGTTCTTTACCCCAGGCTATAGTTTTGGTGGGATCATGAGTTACTGGGTGTCACAAAGTCCGAAGCTGCAAGCTATAGGCCTGTATCTCTAACTTCAGTGGTTTGTAAAATTCTTGAGCATATCATACACTCTGGCTGCATTAAGTTTCTCAAATCTCACAATCTCATTTCTGATAACCAACATGGTTTCCTGAGAGGGCATTCTTGTGAGACCCAACTTATCCTGGTAGTGGATGACCTCCAGAAGAGTTTAGACAATGGTAAACAGATTGACATGGTATTTTTTACTTTTGCAAGGCTTTTGACACTGTTTCACATTCAAAACTTCTGGCAAAAGTTGCAGCATATGGGTTGGGAGCAGGTAACCAAATGGGTAATTTCTTTTTTAAGTGATAGGAAACAAAGGCAGTTGTAAATGGGTCTCACTCAGAGTGGTTGGCTGTTAAATATGGTGTACCCAAGGGTAACGTGCTGGGTCCTCTTTTGTTCCTGATATTTATTAATGACCTCAGCAGCACAGTTCGCAGCAACTGTAGACTATTTGCTGATGATACTCTAAATTACAAAGAGGTTGATGGTATCCAAGACTGTGAAACATTAGCTCTAGATTTGAAGGCAATTGAGAGATGGTGTACTACATGGCAACTTCAGCTGAATGAGGGGAAGTGTAGTGTTATGAGGCTAACTCGGCATAGAAATCCAATTGTGTTCATTTATAGTATGAATGACACTATTCTTCGGAGTATCAAGTGTTATAAGTACTTGGGGGTTACAATGACAGATGACCTTTCTTGAAAAAAACACATTGATGCTATTACTTTAAAAGCTCTACAAATGCTTCGTTTTAGTCAAAGACATTGGGCACCTGCCCAGCACAAGTTAAAACTATTGCCTATCAAGCATTGGTTCAGCCTCATCTTGAGTATTACTGCAGTGTATGGAATCCTCACTCTGTCACACACACACACGCATTCAGTTGAAATGGTTCAGCGTAAGGCAGCTATGTTTGTTTGTGGTAGGCACAAATTTACAGATAGTGTCACTGAGATGCTGTCAGTGCTAAAATAGCATAGTTTGGCACATCGCAGGGCTGAGTTAAGTTTGAAATTGTTTCGAAAAATTACATGTGGTGATTGTCCTAAACTGCAGTCCAGTGATATTCATAAAGCACTATATATGGGCAGGGCTGACCACTCTAAGAAAATTAGAGAGATTTTTGCTAGTACAGATTCATATTATTGGTTTTTTTCCTAGAGTTATAAGACAATAGAACTCTCTTCCTGAGGCAGTGGTGAATGGGGATAATTTTGTTTTGTGGGATTGACATTTGTATATTCATTTTGTTTTTATATATGTGCTTGACAATGCTTAATGATGCATATGGACTTTTATGTCCCTCTGCCATAGGCCTATTTGGCTGCTAGCAGAGTACTGATTGTAATTGTAATTGTAATTGTAATTGTAATTGTAATTGTAATTGTAATTGTAATAAAAGGGAGATCGACTTGGGGTACGAGAGAACCCTAGGCTATGGTAAGGACAAAAGGATGAAATACAAGGTGTTACAAATGTGTTTTTAGAAACTTGAAGGGTATCAAAACCACTTAATTGTATTTATTGTATAATTGTATCTTACAATTTTATTTTCATTCTAAAACTAATTCAAATTTCTCTTCATTTTGCACCTGAAAGACAGAAATCTAATCAGAGTTCAAGAGGTGTTGACAACTTTAAACCACTTTAAGAAGAAATAAAATAAAATAAAATGTGTCATTCCATAACGAAAAAAAAATCATTACTGCGTTTTCTGGCACGGATCGTAAGTTTTAAACGCATCGTAAACGTTAATGACTACAAAAATGATAAGTGCGCCGGTGGTCGAACCAATCTGTCCTGCGGCACCGTACCAAAACAGCGCTCGAACGCCTTCAGAACGAAACACGGTTGCTAAACATGTTCTTGTGTAGGTGACCGTCCCAGAACATAAAATGGCAACGGTTACCTAAAACGAAATAAATGAGTTTACCTTAAGGTGCCTGATTAGATATTTATTTTGTTTTCGCCGCCCGGATGGCGCCACTGCAGTGGCTATATATTCTATATAAGGTCTCTTCTCCCAAACTGCGATTTTGAGAATGCTTTTCAGAAAAAAAAACATTACAAAAATATTGAAAGTGTTTTTATAAACTAGAATAGTTTGTGCTAATGCTGAAAGTTTTTTTTATGATGATATCTTTAAAAAGTTGAAAAAGTTGAAAAGTTTTTCATGAAATGTTAATGGAAAGACCCCAAAACGGGTTATTTTCAAACTGAACTATAAAATATTTTATTTTTCAAGATATTACAATGAAAAAACTTTTACATAATCTTTTACTATTCTAGTTTTAAAAACAATTTGAGTTTTTTTGTAATTTTATTTCTATAAAAAAAAAGTTCTGTTTACTATTTTTCGCAAGCTTTAGCGAATTCTCGCGGAACTCTGCTTGGGAATCACTGATCACTGATCACTGATGTCAAAGCAAACTTGAATAAGGTTATTGAAGTTTATTCCATATATTTACCGCCAATGCCTGTCCAAAGAATGTTCCGACAAATGGAGGGTTTGGACTGTAAACCGCCAAACAAAATAGATAAAGACCCAGAAATGATGCAATAATCATCACTGTGGTCAAAATCGATGTTTTTCGCGTGCATAAATAAAAAGTTGCAAGAGAAACCAACGGGCCTACGACACAAGAGAGCGAAACTGCCAGTTGAAACGTTACATTGCCATATGGAAGACAAGCATATGTTGAAGTAGAAGGCAGTACACCATAACTGAGAAATGACATCCAACCATTCATAATCAAGAGGTAAAGAAATTTCGAAGTGGTTAACGGACTCGTCGTTTTCACTGTTTCTTTGTCCATCGGATCCTCCAAGCTGTTGCCTCTTTCTGTGTGGCTGTCTTCGCAGGTCGATACAAATCGTCGCTCTGTCTGTATTGAAAGTAGGAAGCGCAGGAGAACGAAAGCCAGGAAACTGATACTCATCACGAGGCAGAGAAAACAAAAATACACTTCGACACTGAACAAAGGAGGCGAAGTTACCATCACGCTCATGTAACGAGAACCGTTACCTGTTATGTTCTCGCACATTGACGTTCTTCCGACACCTTGTACGAGAGATACGACACCAGGTAAAAGTCCACTTAATCCTTCGCCAATTATTAACGAAATGATATATTTTTCCTTAAAAAAACCAATGAATGGATAAAATACCACCGAAGAAGTACTGTCTACAGTCGAAAGGAAAAACACCAGGGTAATAAGAGCTACACTGTGGCAACTACCACCGATTACGGCCGTCACGTTCCACGTGAACACCAGAAGAATGCAGGCCACTGTACCGACAGTCATTATGACGAATGTGGTCGAAGTCTCGTGGACATGCCGAGGAAATGACCGCTGTAAGACTCCGTGAATGATCGGACCAACATTTGCAATTTGTTCCACAACGTTCAAATACGAAGGTAGGTTCATTCCTTCGGGAAGTTCATGGAAAATAATAGGAACTTCCAGGAAGACCCCATTCACTACGATCCACGATGCAATTCCGAAAAGAGTTACCAAAACGTGAACGATGGTACTTGTGTATTTTTTATTCTTTGAGGTCGCCATGATGTTCATAACTATAAATAAAATGACAAAGAAGGAAATATAAAAACTAAAATTAATTAATATTAAACACGCGAGTTTGATTTAAATCTCGTAATTTATAATCGCACTGATATAAAATAAGATTCAATATTATACTCAGTTCAAATTGAACTATATTTATTGAGACGTTTGGGGCCCGCCGCTTATTTTTTTTCTTTAATTTGCGCTTCGTTTTGGGGTTTTACGTCACCCTGTATTTTATTTAGTTTCTGGGCCACTCGGTACTTTTGGTACCGAGTGACCCAGATATATGTTGAGATTATGATCTTGACCTTTTCGTTCCCCCTCATTTTTACTTCCACATGAGTGGAGTTAATGTGTTTTTAATGTGATTTTGTTTTCGTTTCTCTTGTTATCACCTATGTGTGATAACAGGAGATGAGTCGTGATTTTGGACAAATAGACCAATCTTTTGATTGGTCCATTTGGTCCAAAATATTGTTGTAACCAATTGTAAAGTTGTGCCCTGAGAATCCGACTTCTGGATTCTCAGGGTATATAAAGAGTCATTTTCATATGCTCAAGAGCTTCTTTCTAAATACCGAACCTATGCCCGATTTTGGCTAGGTTATTTTCTTTTTTAATATTATTGTTTTCAAGATATATATGTTTATGTGTTGTGCATCAATTCAAGTTTTATTTCGTCTTTGGTTAATAATTTTATCTGCGAAATAAACCATTTTCTACTTTAACTAAACCAGTGGTGTTTTATTTATCGAAACTTAAATTCCGCGATTGTGAATTCATCATTTGCAGGTCTTCACCTATTTTGGATACATCAAGGTCCCAACAGGTGCAAACCTGCAACGTACAAGTGAGTATATTTTACACGATTCTTAGGGCAGATTTACGGACGAAAGTCCGAGAGATACAGAGATTAAAGATCCTCCAGACTGTGAAGTATTTTGCCAGAGACTAGTGAGGACACAAAATAGACGTTATATTGGTCTAGTCCTCCCGGGCCAGTAGAATTAGTGACCTAGCCAATCACTATCAATACGAGTGCGAACTCGCTCGTATTAACCAAAAAGAGCAGATTCTACTAACGGAAAAAGGTCCGTCACATTATAACATACTATGAAAATTGCATTAAGTTGAATATTTGTATAAGAAATTATCATAACTAAACTATAAATATGCAATTTATTACTTTTTGTGTTGCCATTTTAAATTTTAGAGCTTATAAAATTGTTGCTTGAAAAGTATTTAGATACTAGTGGGGTAACCCGTTATAAATGACGGGAGTAAAATTCACAGGCAATTGTGCCCAGCATTAGAATTTTTTTTCCTCCGCCCTTTTATGACATCAGACCAAGTAACAAACCAATTAGAAACTCGAATTTATCACAGGCCTGTGATAAATTCTAGTTTAATTTTGCTACTATTATCCCCACCCCTTTTTATATGCGCGTCATTTTTTCCTTTTTTACTCCTTTCATTTCAATTTCAGTTCTCCCTCCCCGTTTCTCTCCCCCCCCCTTCTACACTTTTCAACCTTTTCCCCTCTCCAATTTAATATCATGGGGTTCTTGGATAAGAAGAGTGCAACATATAGTTGACCTTGAGAAAAAAAAAAGCGGTTCATTTATTCATTTAAATTTATATAAATTCCGACGTGGTTCAAGGTTTTTGTCCTTAATTGTTTGTACACAAAAACAACACAGAAACACAAAAACACAGACGAGGCTTAATATATATATAATTTTTAAATACTTTTAAAATTAACACAATTTTAAACATTATCTTTGAAATACTTTTAAAAAAATTAATACAATTTTAAACATAATTTCAACACTTTTAAAAATTAATACAATTTAAATACTTTTAAAATACAATTTAAATACTTTTAAAATACAATTTAAATATGTTTCAAAATTAATACAATTTAAATATGTTTCAAAATTAATACAATTTAAATACGTTTAAAAGTTAATACAATTTTAATACTTTTAAAATACAATTTAAATACAATTTAAATATGTTTCAAAATTAATACAATTTAAATATGTTTAAAAGTTAATACAATTTTAATACTTTTAAAATACAATTTAAATACAATTCAAATATGTTTCAAAATTAATACAATTTAAATGTTTCAAAATTAATACAATTTAAAACTTAAAATACAATTTAAATTGTTTCAAAATTAATACAACTTAAATACTTTTAAAAATTAGTAAAATTTAAATTTGAAACATTAAATTGAAAACATTAAATAACTATTTTCTATTTTAAGTTTTAAGAACCTATCACTGGAAACAATTGAAGCATTAAAACTTGCGATTCAATTGGACTTGCGACTACAACTTTTTAATAAACTTTCATATCACACAAAAGAAACTAGTTTTACAACAAGTTTCTTAAGCTGGTTAGAGAAAACAACCAATCAGTTAAATAAAACGAAATGAAATTCAAAAATCTTGACACCCAAATTCAAATTGCACGTCACAAAAGAAACTAACAACAGAAAATAAATTTGCTTCATACCTCTGATGTCATTTACAGTCCATTCCTGATTCTGATTGGCTTGTTAACCGGCTAGTTGCATGAAAAGTTTTAGAAAAGTTAATATGAAACTGGGGATCTCACACAAATTTTATAGAAGGTTTCATGATCAAGTTGCATGTCATATGACACTACAAACCCAGGCTTCAGTTGAATATGTTTCATTATAAGTTTCCTTGCATGGAAGTTTCATTAAAAAGTTATTTGCATGATAAGAGCATTCAAATTTTAATAATACTTCAAATAAAGAAAATATCCGATTTGTTTTACCTAATTCTTGATACTGAGTTAGTCGATAAAGTGTTGCGGAAAACTTCCTTAATGCATCGTATTTACTCTAACAACTTATATTTTTTTTTTCTGTTGGGAATAATATTACTTGGCCGTGAACAATTAACTATTACTATAACATTGACGCACTTTTATTTAAAGCATATACAGTAAATACCGTATCGTCATGCAGATATAAACCAACTATACTATTTCTAATGGCAATTTATTGGCTGCCAAATTTCCAATTAATCAAGCTCCTTAATTAAATAGCAAAAAAAAAAATGAAAACAACTTTCAAGTTTAATATGTTGTGATTGTCATTTTCATTTTAGCCAGAATTAAGACAGTAATTACGTTTTCGAAAACGCCACTGAACGGTAAAACGACCAACAAAACAGCTTTCAAGTTCGTTTACAAAAAAGTCCACATTAACATTTGTTGGCTAGAAAGAACTTTTTTTAAAAAATGATATAAGATTTAAAAATATTTAAAAGGTAGTTTTAAAGAGTAAACGCCCCTCAAACTCTGATTATTCCGTCTTTCAGGTGCAAAAATGACGAGAAACTTGAATGTGTTTTAGAAACTAGAAGGGTAGCTCAATCTTTTAAGGGTATTTTTTCATTTTGGTGTCTTTCAAAAGAAGCTCTTTATATGAATTTGAAAATGAAAATGAACTTTAATTATTTTTTGTCAATGAAAATTTTGAAAGATATCAAGATAAAAAATACCCCTTAAATGACCCCAGCTACCCGTCTATTAATTTTCAAATCACTTTGTAGTTTCTCTTAATTTTGCTCGTGAAAGACAATTAACGTGAGTTCGAAAATCAGCCGTCCGTAACCCATCTTAATAGTGTTTAAGAAGAAATAATTGAATAAAATGTTTTATCGGACTGAAAATGGAAAGTTTGATTTACTGCGTTTACTGGCAAGGATTGTAAGATTTGAATGCATGGTAAAAGTTAACGACAACAAACATCGAAACCGCGCCTATGGCCCCTCCAATCTGTGTTGCCGCTCCATACCAAAACAGTTTTTTAACATCGTTGTTACGAAACACGGTTGCCAACGATGCTTTCGTGTAGCTGATCGTTCCAGTAAATCCTATCGAAACGATTACCTTGGTAAACGAAAGAAGTTTTCAAGAGTTAAAAAACAATACATTATTTTTTTACACTTCAAAATGTGAGTGTAAAAATCTTTTTTTTTTTTTTCCTTCAAATTAATTAAATAGTGGGATTATTATTTGGATGAAACAACTTTTTTTTCTAATTCATTTCTCTTTAAATTTGTTAATCAATTAGAAGAAACGCAGAAATTAGAAGATTTAGAAGAAATAAGCGCTATTTTGAAGATAAAAAAAGTGAATTTTGAAGGATAACTATACTGTTTTTTTCCTAAGGTGGCCGAATAGATAAACATAAAACACGAAAGTGTTTTATAAACTAGAAAGGTAACTCAATCATTTTAAAGAGTAGTTTCATGTTGATATCTTTTGAGATAATTAGCTTTTTATGACAGTTCAAAAATGATCCAGCTTTAATCAGATGATCTTTTTTTAATTTTTGTTTATAAAAAGTTTATTTTGAAAGATAAACATGAAAATACTATTAAGAGGCTAGATAAATCGTTTAGTTCAAAATTTCTCCGAATGTAGGCGCTGCGATCGTTGTTGATTGAAAAACGGTTTTTAACGTTTTTTCTCCCGGTTCGAAGTCACATAATAATTAATAGAAAAATAATTTCGCGTGCTAACCTTCTAAAAAGAAAACATTTTGAAGCCAGTAGATTAATGCACGTAATAATTATTTTGTTATTGTTCTGAGTTGTTTTAACGGGAGTTCTTCAAATGTTTGGGTGACGGTTTTTTGTTCCTATGAGACTTCACATGGAGTTAAAAAAACGTAAGATTTGAAATGTTATTTAAAAATAGAAAGCCCTTTTCAAATTTAGAAAAAGGAATAATCCTGAAGGCAATAAACACATGTAAGTACGTGCTAATTTTTCTGATTGCTCTAAATCATTTTTAATCAGAGTTCTCTTAACTTTTGTTGGACGGTGTTTTAGTCCTATGGGACTTAACATGGAGTTTAAAAACGTACGATTTTAAACGTTATTAAAAAATAGAAGGACCTTTTCAAAATTGATAAAAACGAAACATCGTGAAGCCAATACATGGAAGTATGTGCTAATTATTTTGTTATTGTTCTAAATCAGTTTTAACGAGAGTTTTTCAAATGTTTGTGGGACGGTTTTTGATCCTATGGGATTTAACATGGGGTTGAAAAAACGAACGACTTTGAACGTTGTTTAAAAATAGAAGGACCTTTTCAAAAATTATATAAATCGAGCACGTGAAGAACAATACTTTTTATTGCATTTTGCGCTTTACTGTATTTTAATTGAGCGATTGTGAGGCAATTTCTTTCAGTTTTAGTAACACTATATAAGAACACTCATTTGTCTCGTTGTCATCTGCTCAAAACAACAAGATGGACGTGGATCTAGTAATTCAGCTATTATTCTAGTTTGTAAAACATTTTTAATTTCTTCTTAGTGTTGCTTCTGTAGGCAGACCACTCTAGAAAAATTCAAGAGATTCTTGCTAGGACAGGTTCATATTATTGGTCTTTTTTTCCTAGAGTTATAAGACAATGGAACTGTTTTCCTGGTGAAGTGGTGAATGGGGATAATTTTGTTTTGTGGGATTGACAATTGTATATTAATTTTGTTTTTTATATATGTGCTTGACAATGCTTAATGCTGCTTGTAGACTTTTATGTCCCTCTGCCATAAGCCTACTTTGTTGCTAGTAGAGTACTTTTTGTAATTGTAATTGTAAAAGAGTTTAAAAAAAATCAGCTGTTCACGAAGCCTCTTAGGGCTTTAGCACACATACCACTTTTGGTGGTAGATTTCGACTGCAAAATGAAGTCGGCTTGTCGCATGTGTGCTAAGGTCCTGCTTCTTTCCATAGCAATACATTGGTCGCTCGGGTGCCAAAGTTGGCGTCTTTTTTTATAGAAAATACATTGCAACCATAACCAACACAACTGTGACAACACTTTGCAGGAGAAATCGGCTACCGAAACGCGGTCTGTGTAACAAGGGCCTAAATCTTACATCTTTGTTTCAAGCAGCATTTTAGTATACGAAAATAGTTTGTAAATTACTACTTCCAAAAACTTTTAAGAAATTTACTACCAAAAGTGCAAAGAATTTTTCTATATTTACCACCAAGGCTTGGCCAAATGTTGTTCCAACAAAAAATGGATTTGGACTCAAAGCTGCCAAAATAATCAAATAGAAAGCAAAAACTGAACCAATAATTGTGGTCACAGTCAACACACTTGTTTTCTGAGTGGCCAAATAAAAGGTTGCAAGGCAAATTAAAGGATTTGCCATACTAGAAAGCGAAGTTGCCAAATGATATGCAACATTGCCAAAAGGAAGGCAATAATAGGATGAAATAGAAGGTAGGACACCATTGCCGAGGCACGAAATCCAACCTTGAACGACCAGTAGGTAAAAGTAGGTCGAATTGGTCAACGGTTTTGTACTTTCTACTGGATATGCTGGCATTTCGTTTTCCACTAGGTTGTTTGAAGAGCTACTACTTCCGTAATTTACGCTCTTTTTAGAAATTTGTAGTCTTGTTTTGCTGTCAAAATCGTGTTCGCTTTTTATCGAAGGGAGGAAGCGAAGAAGGACGAAAGCCACGAAACTGATCCCCATCATGAGGCAAAGAAAGCCAAAAAACACTTCGACACCGAACAAAGGAGACGAATCAACCATCACAGTCATATAGCTAGAACCGTTACCTATAGTTATATTCTCACACTTTGACGTTCTTCCGATTCCCTGTCCCAGAGATACGAGACCAGGTAAAAATCCACTCAGTCCTTCACCGACAAACAAAGAAATAAGATACTTATTCTTGAAATGGCCAAGAAAAGGAAAAAATACCACGGAAGACGTGCAATCTACGATCGAAATGAAAAAGACGAGGATAAAAAGGGCAAGACTATGCTTTTTATCACCGATTACGGCCGTCACGTCCCAGATGAAAATAAAAACGAAACAGGCCACCGTTCCGACAGTCATCATGACAAACGTGGCCGAGGTTTCGTGGACATTTGCAGGATTAAACCTATGTAAAACTCCATAAATGAGCGGACCAATGTTCGCAGCCTGAATAATGACGACCAGATACGAAGGAAGGTCCCATCCTTCGGGAAGTTTTTCGACCAGAAGAGGAAACTCGACATAGACTCCATTTATCGCAATCCATGATGCGAGTCCAAAACAAACTGCCAAAACATCAACGACGTAACTTCTTTTTTTAGAAGCCATACTGATCCAGCGGCTTCCAATGATGAAATATGGTTAAAAAGAAATCTAAAAAGAGAAAAAATATATAAACATATATATGTACATATATGTAATTGAAATCGTAGAATTCGTACAATAATATAAAATCGTAAACATTTGTAAATTATGCACTTCAGTTATTAAAGCTAAATTAGGCACAAAAATGAAATGAACTATATATTTTTTGTTTATATGGTCCACATCTAAGTCACATGATTCTTATTATCTTTGACAATTACACTTTAGACCAAGCAAAAACACTTTCATTTTTTTTTTTAACTAAAATGTTGGCTAAATCTTGTTAACTCAAGATAGCTGGTTTGATTATGTAAATGAGGAGCCTTTTTTCTTATAAGGTGTATTAATGCACCCACTTACAGCAAGTAACAAAAGGGGTAAAAAAAAGACAGGTGTAATAAAAAAGCCAGTTGGGCTCGATAAGGCCAATAAAAAAGATTAATTAATTAAGAAAATAAAAACGTGAACAATACGAAGAATCAGAAGTTAACCCAAACACTGAACTTGATAAAACTTAATTATTGTGGACAAAAAATTGTTGTGAATTGTATTGATTAAAAATTATCAATTTATCGAAAATAAAAACAAAGATAGACTTCCAAGTATTACACAACCAGATAAAAAAGATAAGTATAAAACACGATGCAATTCTAAAAGTGTAATATGAAAAGTAAAAAAAAAATTTCCCTATAAGTACAATTTCTGATAAAAAAAAATTGCCCTAACAATACAGTTAAAACTCAACTAAATTCCTCGACAGTACAGATGCCTGTTGAAAAAATTCCTCGTCATAACGAATCCCTGCCGTGAAAAGCCAACGAGAGTAGAAACACTCATCGATAAACTACCTCAAGAATTGTTTTCACATAGGATTAATTTTACATTGTTTTTCAACAGTGCTAATGCTAGAACCGAGAAAACGTTTCACAATACAAATATTTGGCTCTGAGAAATACTCTCGACAGTACAAATACCCGTCAAAAGACGAGTTGTCAAGAAAATCTCGCGAAAGTAGGCTATAGTTGTTGAACGAGACTATAATTCTACAATAGTTTGTCGAAAATACTCTCAACAGTACAAATGCTCATCGAGATAACATTGTGGTTGAAAATGCAGTTGTTTCATGGAGAATTAATATTAAAGTATAAATGTTTCCCCGAAGTAATTTCTGGCACGGAGAGAAGAACCTTTGATTGACAGTTCAATTGACTGATTAGAAAATAATTTCACAATACAAAATGTATGCCAAGAAACTTTGTCAACGTGAATACTTATTGATACAAAAATACGATTTACCTTAACTCTAACTTAACTTAACTTAATTTAACTTAACCTAGCTGACATTATTTTTTTAATTTTCATCTAGAAAAAGTTTATTTTGAAATTTATAACAATCTAAAAATTCTAGTTTCTAACACGCTTTTAATTTCTCCTTAGCATCGCTTCTGAATTTCAGAACTGGAGTTCGAAAATCAGTTGTCTATAAAACAACTTAAAGTAGGCAAAATTTATTCAAGAAAATTGAATAAAATAAACTAGATTTGATTTTTCAATTAGTAGTTTATTGCTTTCAAAAATGACTAGTAATTGGCATACAAAATGTATTATCATTTAAATATAAACGTCACGTTACTACATCACCAAACTGACATAGGAATGGGGCCAATTTTTTTTTTGTTGTGATGACTTGCAAAGTTTCAAAATCCTGTATTAAAACGAGATCTTTCATCCGCCTTCACTCACTACCAGCATCCTTTCCTTTTGTTATAAAATTATCTGGATAAAACTGTCATCACCAGTGTAAAAACTTCCTTAGTAAAATAAAAATTAATGATCTAGTGTAATATTAAAATATTCAGACCCTGAATCTATTTTGACAACGTTTTGAGAAATTAAAACCATGTTGAAGAAAACCCGTCGTTTTATTAAAGAAGGATCCAAATATGTTGAAATCTGAAAATACAAAGATAACTTAACCAATGTGACCTTCATTAATTCAGAAACCAAAAACCAAATAGAAAACGTAACGGTTCTTTTAAACAGCGTTTCCACTTTTGCTCATTCATGATCGTTTATATCCCATTTTGAGATAATGAAGGCTTTACGAGTTGCTATTTAATTTGCACTTGATTAAATCTGACACACCATCCAGGCCGCCCCGCCAACGAGGAACCAGCGCAATACCAACCGTTGGCGTTTATATAAAGATGTTGGCCTACTGATCCGGCCGACATTGTGTTTGGCCGTTGGTCCCACTATTGGCTGTATTTGATAGCCCAACGATCGCTGAACCTGTCATCAATGACATGTCAAATATGATTTTTGGACCAAACATTAAGTGACTTATTACTGGAAAATACGTATTTTTGCAACATTGGGCCAACATTTAATGGGCCAAAAGATTGTCGCCAACTGCCACTGTTCTGCCAACATAAATTCATACATTGAGCCAACATGTTGTGCTATTTGGGCACTTGTGCTTTTATATGTAGCAACATACTGTTTAACATAAAAAACACTGCAAGTGCCACCCCCCCCCCCCCCCCCCGGTGAAGATTCACCACATGTAGGCTACGTGCACCACTTTGCTTTTAATATACTCAAATATGTATTAACGATTCATTGCTACTCAGAGGGGGGGGGGGATAAAAGAAGGTTCAGGAAAAATAATAGAACACCTGAACACGTAAAATTGATTCAAGGCTGAAATTAAAATATTTAATTACGTAATAAATTAACACAAGAGCTTTTTTTTGTAACATAAACTTAAAAGTTTAGATTCAGAAATATAATTTTGGAATGTATTCGAATGTAGTTGATTAGAAATTAATTACCAAATACATCAACAAATTTTTGAAAACAAATCGTTTTTTTTTAATTGTTCTGCATGTTGCATTTTACACTAAAAGCCGACTTAAGCCCTGGACCCTGGTAATGATCATATGACTAAATACAGCGCAATCGGGGATACGCGGCATCGGGACTTCAAAAATGACAGTCACAATCAATGTCTTGCATCTCAATGCATTGTTTTGAAGTCACTATTTAGTATATTCCCGTTTGCGCCGCACTTAAGTCGTATTCAGGAAGAAAAAAAATCCAACAAGCTTCAATAGAATTTTTCGGTATAAATGACAGCATAAAATTTTATCAAATGTTCGATCCCACTTCTCACAATATGTTCGTGCACAATGTTTCATCAACACTTACTCTTTTTATGGGCAACATGTACTTTTGATTTCTGTGTAATCCGTACTTTTCAGAAATCCGTCGATCAAAGTTTAGAGATTATAAGTTCGTGGTTTAACACAAATAAGAATTCAGACAGTTTCCGTCAAATCTCGTGTATATTTGAAAATTTCTAGAACTTATACCTTTAGAGTTAGTAATGACAGGTAAAACCGATTAACAAGAAAAATCGTATAGTACAAAATATGTTTCCTATCCGTATCTTAAAATTGCCAAAAAAAAATCCTTTTTAACACAAAAGTCGTTTAACAGGAAAACATATTCAAGTCCCTTCCATTTCGTGTTAAACGGTTTCCAAATTATAGGTAATAAATAAAAAAAACAATTTTCTCACATATTCCGTTTTGTTAGTTAAGCCAACCATATGTTTACATTTAATAAAAAAAACCACGCTTCATTAAAACCGTGCGACTTACGTTGTAATTAAAATTTAAGACGACTTATAGAACCGACAAACTTAAGCAGTGTTGGTCAATGACCTTTGTGACGAACGTAATAAACGACTTGCACTTCGATGTTTATCTTGAATTTCCTGAAAGTGGACGAG
This sequence comes from Brachycybe producta, assembly GCA_036925085.1. NCBI lineage: Eukaryota > Metazoa > Arthropoda > Diplopoda > Playtdesmida > Andrognathidae > Brachycybe > Brachycybe producta. The sequence goes on from JAUPFP010000091.1 coordinate 464,542, forward strand.
TAGTTTCCTGAAATTGATCGATTTCAAAGTAGGTCGTAAATTTACTGCAATTGATGGCCTGCCAAGAAAAAAAATACATCCATCAGATAAAACGTGGCTTGAATACGATCAAAACAATTACAGATTCCGAAGATCTCACTTGCTGTCGGCCGGAATCAATTGCATGTTTGGCACACAGTTCAATCTTCTTCGAAGACTGTGAAATGCTTCACTCTGTGGAAGTATCATCAGAAGTCCGTATAAACTTTTTACCAGATGTGGATTCTGATGAACATCTAACAGCTGTAACCTTAGATCTGTCGTATGAAATTAAGAAATGAATCAGCATGTGTCAATAGTGCCACATGTGAAGCGAATATCTAACATATGACACTCGAAATTACGATTATTCTGTCTTTCAGGAGAAAAATTAAAGAGGAAAATTTAAAGTGTATTAGAAACTAGAAGGGTAGCTCAATCGCATTCATTTTGAAAGACCTCAACATGAAAATATTTAGTGACTCAGCTGCCGTTCTAGTTTCTAATACACTTTCAATTTCTCCTTCTCAAACGTAAAATAAACAAAGTTTGAAAATCAGCTGTTCATAAAACATATTCTTAACTGGAGTAACTTTAACCTTGACACCGTTGTAGAAATTCTAGCAACTTAGAGGCTACTTTGAAACAAAATTCAAAGTCTGTTTAAAAATAGAACAGGAAAAAAATTGCATGAAAATATTTTCATGAACTCTAAACTGCAATCACATAAAAGCAAGATGCATTCAATCCGATTTTTTTTTGCAGGGCAAGATTAGTGTGATTGCTGCTTTAGCCTTGAAATTAACTCTTTTTTTAAAAGTATTTAAAAAAAAAAAGTCAAGTTTCCATTCCATCTGTTTGCTAATAACGTGGAGTTCGGTATTTTTCACAAGCTTTTATTTAAGTTGACATGAGACCGTTGTTTGTTTGCGTGGATTTTCTATTTCCTCCTATTTTAACCAATGTCCCCATCAACCAAGAAAGCTGAAATTTTGTACAAAGCAGCCTCTACTAAGTGCGACCTGTTAATCTTATCAGATTTTGACAGACCCTCAAGGGATCCGCCGTTATACGAAGAGGATGCCTTAAATTAAACGTACGTTTTAACAAAATAAAACAAATTACACTCCAGTAGTCCCAAAAACAAAAACAAAACCATGTCTTAGTAGAAATAAAAGCTTGTAAAGAAAAACATACTTTTTTACATTTACTTATTCAAACTACAGTAATATAAAAGGTTTTGCTCACAAAAAATATTTCTATTAAAAACACATTACTTGACCATTCTAGTTTCAAATACAACTTTGACTTTTTTTTTTTTTTTTTTTTGCAATTTTATTTTTTTTAAATGGCTCAAAGTTGAATTTCTCTCCATTTTTAACCTCTTGATGTTATTTTTTTTTTTAACCTTTGCAATGACACAATTAAAGCACTATTTTCAACCATTTTAGATGTTTCTTTAAAAAGTAAAGAGTAAAAGAAGAATCTAAAAACGCTGGGTAAAAAACTAATTGAATATCACTTTGTAAGGCATTTACAAAATGTGCCATGTACCCTATGAGTGCAAACAAACACAATTGTTTATTTTACGGATGGGACATTCGAATCCTCAATTCCCGTGAATCCTGAAAAATATTCGAGATTCAAATCTTCGCGCTTTTTTCGTCTTTCGCATCCTAACCTTTAAAAAACACTGTTAAAAATTTTGGTAAAATTAGTTTTGAACTCCACTGACGTCCAATGAAAACGTTCACTAACAAGAAAACGGCGATTGTTACAATTTCGGTGGTACACGAATCACCAATATCATCACCTTGTGACGACCCTGAGTGCCACACTGTTTTTCATTATTAATAATTTAATATTTAATATTATTTCATTTATTTGTATCTTCATAATGAATAATATAAGATTCTTATGTGAAGGATTCGAGAGACTCGAGATTCGGGAGATTAGAGAACCTTCTAGGATTCGGATTCGAGATTCGATTTCTATTTTTTTGGTGGTTTTTCAGCGGAATTAATTGTATTTGTGTATTTTAAAAGCTTTTGGTTTTTTTCTAGTTTGATTTTTTTCACTTGTATCGATTTTCTCCATGAATTCAGCCCTTTAATGAAAATACCGGTCCTCAAACTAACTTGCAAATCGGCTACCCAATAGGTCAGTATTACAATTTCAAGCGAGTGGGAGAAAAAATAACACGATGGAGAAAACATCCTAGTCCTCATTTCAAGATAGTTATGGAAAAGTCTCACAATTCTTCCATTCATTTTTGATACTTCTAATTTCAAAGGGTTTTGTTGATAACACAAATTTCATCTAATGAGAATTAAGAAAACAAATTGATAGTTAAAGATTCACTAAAAAACTCTTGCCCCTCAAGTCACGTTAAAGTATGGAAATGCACGTGGGCATCTTTAAATTTCACCAAACAATCGATGCACAAAATCGGATACTTACATGTAAATATTGGTGATTCGATCAACTGAACCAACTTGTCGATCTCCGTAAGAAATTCAACTGTAACTTCAAGATCTGCGCTGTTTTAACAAACATCAACGATCAAAGAAACAACTCATTCTAAAACATCGTAATCAATAAATTAAAAAGGTATTGTAAAAGAAGGATACAAGATTTTAAGCAGATCGCAAGCATGTTCGTAGTTTTGCGTCAAGAGGCAGAGCGACATGACGGCAACCGCATTATGGCACCAAGTACGATATAAACAACAAAATAACAAGCAACTATTCTGTAACGTCAAAAATAATGATTAAAAAATCAATTTAAAAAAATACAATGTTAAAAAAAAAATTAACCTCCGTTGCTAGATCTTTTAATTGGTTTCGTAGTTCGAACAGTTCTGCCGATGTCAATAGGATCGAATTTAAAGTCTGAACCATATGACGAGCAAAACGTAGATCCTCGTCGTGAAGAAGGATCTCGGACAACATCCGATAGATGTCTTCGGAATTTAGAAGAAGGCAAAGTTGCCTTATAATGAACGAGCCTCTGTCTTCAAGCAACTGTCGATCGGTTGCAAAAATACTCAAAAGGCTGACCATAAACTTCGTAAAGTAGCTGTTCATGTTCGACGAACGATGAACTAAATGCATCACTGGTTCCGGTATGATAATATCCATCTTACATTGATATTTCAGACCTGCTGACGAAGATGAGATTTCGGCTAAAACTTCGAGATCCAATAAAACCACCTATTAAATAAATAGAAAACGATATTTACCAACAAGAGAAACAGTTAAAATCCGAGATCTAAAAAACATCGCCAATACTTTATTTTAAAAAAATCTGAAATGAATAATCAAATTTTATTTAATTTAGTTTTAAGGTGCAAAATGAAGAAAAACTAGAACGTGTTCCTACAAACTAGAAGAGTAAGGGTATTTTCTTGTTGAAATATTTCAAAATTAACTTTTAACAGATTATTTTATGCTATCAACATGAAAATAAACGTAAATGATCGAGCTACCCTTGTAGTTTTTATAACACTTTCTAGTTTCTCTTAGTTTTGCTTCTGAAAGACAGAATAATCACAGTTATAAAAAAAACTGTCCATAAAACCAAGCGACAATTAGGAGAAATTGAAAAGTGTTAGAAACTAGAAGAGTAAGGGTATTTCCACGATATCTTTCAAATTGAACTTTTTATAGAATAAAATAAATAAAAAGTAATCGTCTGCTGAAAGTATGGTCATTCTTCCAAATGCCATGAAAAGCTTATTTTAAAAGATGTCAACATTAAAATAGCGTTAAATGATTGACCCTCCCTTCTTCTTTTTAAAACACGTTCAAGTTGCTCCTTAAAAACAAAATAACTACTTGAAGAGTTCTGTAAGCGCTAAGAAAAACACTAAAAATAATTTCAATTAAAATAACACAACGGTGTTCAAAACTCGCCTCGTCAGACGGATCACAAAGAGTTTTCAGAAGAACGGGGAAAATCTCTTCAACGTGTCTAAAAATCTGTAAATTATCCATTAAAAACCTGTAAATAATCAAATCTTGATAATACTAATAAAAAATACCAACTAAAACCTTATTTGGTATCTTAATATGTAAATGGTAGATCCATCGCAAAGCTGCGACTTTCGTTTGCATCGAAGTATGCAAAAGATGACGAGTGAGAACATCGATAACAGGAGAAAGATTCAACTGGATGTGACGACCATCGCATGCTACCGGATCTACAGAATTCGTGTAATTATCAACACCATCACCCGTTCCATCCGAACCTTCGGGCAAATCGCGATCGTCTTCGACGTTAATTAACTGCATCAGGCAATAATTGACGGCCTTCGCAGTTTCGTGAATACGTGAAAGAGAATGTTAAAGACAAACAATAATTTCGATAACTTTTTCTTCAAGCCTCAAGGATATTCTTTCGACTGTCGTCGTCGTATCCAACACTCGGAAGCACGGCAGTCAAGATTCCAGAAGCAAAGGGAAGCATCGTTCGACCGGACAAAGTAATAAATTCTTTAATCCAAATTAAAGCAGTCAGTGGCAACAACTCGTCTTAAAACAAGAAACGACAACTTCATTTTCATCATTTCTTCATTTTTAAAATGAAAATAAGCCTTTTTTCTTGTACCTGTCGATGCTGAATGAACGACTAGAATATTAATCATGGCCGAAAAATTAACTTTGGTTGGGTTTTGAATAATATTACGCAAGAATTCGCCCAAAACTGTTTCACAACTGAAATGAAATTTTAAAAGTTACTATATTTAGTAATTAATCATCAAACAAACATAAAGTTAACCCTTAGTTTGAATAAAATCAACGTGAAAATAAACATGAGGTTGTTTTAAAGTGTAAACGCACCTCGAACTTGTGATTATTCTGTCTTTCATGCGCAAAATAAAGAGAAACTTGAAAGTGTTTTAGAAACTAGAAGGAAAGTTCAGTCACATAAGGGTATTTTCAAGTTGATATCATTTAAAATAAACTTTTTAAAGTGAAAAATTCAAAGAATATCATCTGATAAGCATGGTCTGCTTAAAGTTGGGTCATTGGCTCACGTAACAAGCTTCTTTTCTTATGAAAGACACCTACGTAAAAACACCCTTAAGTGATGGAGCTAGCCTTCTCGTTCGTAAAAACACATTCAAGTTTCTCTTAATTGTGCACATGAAAGAACAAATAATTAAGAGTTCGAGAGGCGTTTACATCTTAAAACCACAAGAAGTGTCTAAGCTACCCTTCTAGTTTCTAAAACACTTTAAAATTTCTGTTTAAAAGACAAACTAATCAAAGTTTGCAGGGCGCTTACACTTTAAAACTTCCTTAAAACAAACTCGAATTTGCAGTTTTACAAATTCAAGATTTCAGTTTCATTTCCAATAACATAAATTATCAAACAAAAAAAAAAACTACAAAATCACCATTTCTTAATCTCAATCGTAGGATCTTCTAGTATACAAAACATTCCGTCCAATATCTCGGGAAGAAAAACCAACATGTCGATATCGGGAACAGAATCGAGAGTCGATATCTTTCGACATACAAGAAACAACCGATGATAATCTGGTGTGCAACTAAAAAAAAGGGTTAAGTTGTGTTACCCACGAGACGATGAACTGTTTTCCGAAGGTGTTTCTAGAGTAGATTCGCTCTCGTAAAAGTGGCATGAAAGCAACGAGATCAAAAGACGAACTCTCAGTCACAATGTCCTGTACAAAACGCCTTAACAGTCACAACGAGCAACGTGAACACGAAAGAAAACGAGACTTCACCTGCATGAGGCGATCCAACATCTCAAAAGCGTTCTTAACGTTCTGATCGGGATCGGCCGAAAGTCTACTCAGAGCATCAAAGATACTATTGAAGAGCGTTAAAACGGAACCTCTAGATACCTTTACGACGTTATAGAGCGCCTCGCAGGCATAATAACGAACTCTACTGTCCGGATCCGTGAAACAGTTTAGTATCGGATGTACAAGTTCCTCGATATACGTCGCTGTCTCCTAGAATCGTACGAAAACCACAACTTCAACATATTAAAGTGACGAAAAGGACTCGCGTAGAAAACAGTAGAATTCAGCAATTTTCTGCAAACTTAACTTATGTTGCTTTTGAAAATTACTTCGCATTCTTTCTATTTCTTTGCAGTTTTATAAACAGTTTTACTGTTTTCTGCCACTTTCTTAAAATTATTTCTATTTCTTTCAAGTTCTATTAACAATTTCTCTGTTTCCTAACAACTTTTTCAAATTATTTCTATTTCTTTGCAATTTTATGAACAGTTTCCCTGTCTCCTGCAAATTTCCTACAAAATTACGTGTATAAAACGACGTCCAAACCTTTCCCAGTGCGATGGCCATCGCCGCTAAACCGATCAATCCACCTTTTCGACTGTGAGGATTCTGCGAACCACTAAAATCCTTCCCAAGAATCTTTAAAAGCCTCTGAATGTGTAACGTATCGTTGACAGCGACGAAGTCCTTCACCATTCTATAATTTCGCGTGAAATAAAGAAGAAATACATATAATAAGAAATTCACAAATAGCAAGTCGGACTAATGAAGCTTTCAATCTAAAAGTCAACGAGTAAAGTAGGCAAGTTTTAAAGTGAAGAACCACATTAGCCCTATTGTATTAGTTTTCATTCGCTAAAACAGTTACTTTTCGATTTCTAACGCTGCAGTCTTCCGTTTTTCGTATAGTTTATCATTAAGAGCACGAACGCATGCCGCACTGAGCGGTGCGTAATCCTTTTCAGTCATTTTCCTCGACAAAATCAGTCAGAAATTACGTTGTCCATTACTGCAGGGCGTAAAAAACCGCGTAAAAACATGTGATAAGCATATACCACGATATTAGCGCCATTTAGCAGAACACAATGAGCGGCGGCGGCGGCGGCAGCTTGCGAGCGAAATTAGCCGACAACGAAATATTCAACAGCTGAAGATGTAATAATAGTAATTCAATTGAATATTTTGTTGTTTTGAACATAATAAAAAAAATAATTTCAAAAATACAGGTAATCCTTTCAATAAACCAAACTAATATTTCTGTACCGTGTGTAATAGTTTTGCTAATAGATTTAAAAAAATTCAGTAGCGGCGGCGGCGGCTATTTTTAAAAAGTGGTGTCTGTCGTCTGCTTTATCAAATTTTGTTGAATGTTCAATGAGGAGAAGAAGGTCATGATGGCCGTAACGAAGAAATCGACCGTTAAAAGTCCGAAACAAAGTGCTTTAAAGTGGAACCGTGGCTCAGAGAGACCTAAAGATGGTCCTAAAGGTATTAAACCTGTATCAGAACCTATGTCCATCCAACAGATGGTTGTTTTATTGTTGATTCATGGCTGTAGAAGAGTTCTTTTGATGAACACAGCTCATAAAGTTGCCGCTTATGGAATCGTTCTACTCTTTGGATCCGTTCTGTGCGACTTTTTTCCGCTTCCAAAGAACATTCTATGGCAAAAGAACGGAATACTCAATAAATATTTTGCTAAACTTAGTTGGGGTTGGACTTTAACAGTTGTCGGAGCTTTTGTTTATTTTACTAGCAACGTTTACTGCTGCGGAAACAAAGTTCGTATCCAGAGACACCTGTCACGACTTTTAATCGGTACTCTTTGCTGGTACGGATGGACGACTACGTTCACAGCCATCGAGGCTGTAACCGGTTACTGTGTCGGTCCTATCGTAGGCGAATCTGTTGCAATTGAGACTAAGAATCTCTTACGAGATGCTTGTATCGAAAAGGGATTCCGTTGGCGAGGTTTCGACGTCTCCGGTCACGTTTTTCTTCTTATTTATTGCAGTCTCCTGATACACGAAGAATCGAAATCGATCAAAGGATGGGAAAGGATCAAAGATTTGATACGTGACTATGAATACGACGAAGACAGTCCATTAGCAACCCTTTCGGCCGACGAACTGAAACATCTGAGGACGTCTTACGATCGCGACGGCATCTACGTCAAGAGTCTCTTCGTAGGTCTCACTTTCTTGAGTCTCGTATGGGATTTTCAGGTGTTCGGAACGGTTCTCTATTATCATTCAATGGCTCAGAAGGTCGCCGCCGGAATCATAGCCATCTTGACGTGGTTTGCGACGTATCGTGTCTGGTATCTCAACGAACAGTCGCCAGGTTTACCGGGTCAGGGTCTCTTTAAGTTCTCGGACCTCAAGAGTTCGAACGAAAGCAGCAGAAGGCGGTCGATCATCATCGCAAGACCCAAGATGACGAGGAACGGACAGACTGTTGACTACGAAGACAAATCATGAACAGTCAATTTCAAGATAAAAAATATGACTTTTGTACAAAATTTTTCTTCTGTGCTAATTAATTTAATCATGAAGTTTCGATTATGTTGGGTTAATAAAAACGTTTTAAAAATCGTCATCACTTATAAAAAAAAACAAAAAAACAGAAAAACTATATTTCTTAAATTCTTCCATATTTTTCTAACTTATTAGCACATTTTTAATCATGAACAGTTGAATGATAAGTGACGTAAATATTAATTCAAACATCGCATTCTTTTATTCATCAGTTTATTATGCTTTTTCATAGGTCAGCATAGAAACAGCTGAACAAATCGATAAATAAAGGAATGTGTACAGATATCTGAACGTATAATGTCAACGGTTATTAAGCGGTTTGATTCATCAGAATTTCAAAAACGCCACCTTATATTTATCTCTGTATCTTTGTATTTTTTTAAAATATTAAAAACTAATCTGTTTGAATTGCACCTTTTAATGTTGCGTTTATAGTCGGCATTTCACGATAACGTCCTCTTGAATTTGTATTCTAATCGAACACAAGATTAGAAAGGACTTGATCACAAAATGACGAATATAAACACAACTGTAGAACGTTTACAGCCAAGCGACTTTTAGTGGTCGAGATGACCTGTAAAAAGTAGTTGGCGTTCGGCTGAAAATCGGCCACTCGTGTCGACTTTATACGATCACTTTTTGAGGTTCATTCAATTACACTAGGACTACTCCACTGGTAGTCAAGTCTTCAGTTTCGGCCAGACGCCGACCACTTTTTGCAGTCCATCTCGACAACTAAAAGTGGCTCGTGATTGCAAAAATGCCGACTACAGTGGGCAAAATCCATTGAAGTTCAAAATCAAACACTATTTCGCACACCTATAGCAATAACAGCATTTTCACAACGATTCCCACCAAATCACACTTATTTAATTTTAAATTATTTTAAATATATATTATTAAGGCCTTTGATGTTTTTTTTTTGGGGGGGGGGGGGGGGGGGGGGTTTAGTTTTTTTTTTTTTTCTTTGTTGTTTGTTGAAACCTTGTACACATTATTTTAAATGAACTTATAATTATGATATTAAAATGTTATGCAATTTAAGTTTTCATTATGTGTTCTGTTCACGGTGATGAATTTTGTGATACGAGATTATCGGCTACAACCTTAAACCTCATATTCGGAACAGTTTCTTAAAATAAAGCAAAGCTTAAAACGTGATGCAAGAAAACACTCAAAAGTTTATGTGTTTAGCTTTGTTTAAGTTTAAGCAACGTTTTTCGTTTAAAAATTCTCATGGTTGCTAACAAAAATAGCCTCTAATGCAGCCTTTCCTCGCTATGCCGTCATAGATTAACATGAGTTTAACATGTTAACATGGTTCTCCTCGAACTCTGGTTACTGTCTTTCAGACGCAAAATTAAGAAAAACTATAAAGCGTTTTAGAAACTAGAAGGGTATTTTCATGTTGACATCTTTTAAAATAAGCAAAAAGCTTATTTTAAAAGATATTAACATGAAATGCAAAAATGCAAAAATCACGACAAACTTGAAAATCAGCTGTTAATAAAACAAAGTTAAAAATTAAAATCATTTACAAATAAAACAACGTTTATTTACGAACATGTGCTTCTTTTTAAAACCCGAGTGCTACGCGCTCATTAATTAATAATTATACAACAAAGTAATGACTTAGAGGAGCCCCGACAATTTTTACAAATATAATTATGGTTCTTTCCTGCAATGTTTTTTTCTCCCCCAGAGGAACTCATTTAGAAAATAAAAGACTGCACGTTAAAAAGGAATGATGGTATCGAGAGAAAGAGAAGAGATAAAAATAATAAAAATAATCGCGTTTAACCTCGTGCGAGACTCAATTACGACATTTGTAAACGTATAAACCGACAACAACAGCGGCCAAAAAGACCGACGTACTGATAATGAGTGGAGCTTTCTCCTTAAGAGCGTCTAACGAAGCTAATATTTGTACAAACCTCGGCATCCGAGCGAAAGTCTTAACGAAAGACTCCCTCGATTGTACTCTACGGAAGTAAGAGGCTAAATGGGGCCTACGTCCCTCACCCCAATACCTTTGATCCAATCCGAGACATGAAAGCCAATTCAGAAGGACCGTTAACGAAACATCTGCGACCGTGAAACAATCGCTACAAAGCCACCAATCAGAAAACTCTAAAAGAAAAGAGAGAAGAAAAAAAAAGGGATTTAAGAGACAATGTCGTTTAAAACTTTCGAACTAAACCTTCGACGACGTGAGATCCGAGTTCTTCTTCGATTTTGTCGAACGTCATCTCCAGTTCGTCAAGTTTCAGTCGGACGTCGTCTAACCTCTGGTTCTCTGGACTTCGTTGCCAGATCCGGTTACGCTTACGTAGGTAGTGTTCAGCAAACTCGGGATATTTCTTTGCCAAACCGTCTAAAACTTCCAAGCACTTTGTACTCGAATCTAAACGAACGAAGAATCAGAATCCTTGAGTACGAAACAGAATCACGATGAATCATCAAAACCCAGCAAGATTAATTTCAAGATTTACGGTGGTTCGTCAAGTGTATACGCCCCTTGTACTCCGATTAGTCTGTCTTTCAGAAGTTAAATTACGGAAAACTAAAAGGGTAGCTCAATCCCTCAAGGGTAATTTCATTTTTATCTTTCAAAAAAAAAATGTTTATGTCAAGTTTGAGAATGAACCAAAAAGTTTATTTTAAAAGTTATTTTGTTATTAAAAGTTATTAAAAAGTTTATTTTGAAAAATATGAACGTGAAAATTCTCCTTAATGTTGCTTCTCAAATCCATAATAATCCAAAGTTCAAAAATCAGCTGTTCATAAACCGCCTTAATTAAAACTAGAAGAGTAAACAAATTTTCAGAAATAATTTTCCAAATTTTGAAAAGTTTATTTTTTAAAAACAACGTCATGAAAATGTACCTTATACACCTTCATTTACTCTTCTAGTTTCCTACTAAATGTTAAAATCTTTAGAGTTCTCATCCTTTTTCTGCACCATGTCGATCGTCTAAACTCACTTAACAAAGCTTTCCGCATAAACAGAGGAACTTTCATGTCTTTCGTTAACTCTTTGTACTTTAGACAACCGATCGTAATCGTCTCGATCGGAATATTTGCGAGGATTTCACAAAAGTGATGCATCTTCGCAACCCGTTCGCTTCCCCTTTCGAGCCAAAGTCTCGGCGTATCACCTGCAAGACACAGTAAGGTAAAAAGTTACGGGAGAATCATAATAAACTCTTTTGTAACTACTTTAAACCATTGCTAAAATTGTCCTCCAAGTAGTCGATGATTCGAGTCGAGTCAGGAATGACCTTGACACCGTCCTTGAGAACGGGTACCTGACCTTTCGGATTAAGTCTCATAAACCATGGTTCGTACTGATCAAAACGCAACAACTGAACCATATGAGACTTGTACTTTAAGTTCTTTTCGTGTAACGCCATCACGACCTGAAAAAAAAAATGCATAAACTTAAGATTACGAAATGAAAAAAGAAATACATAAACTGAACTATCCATCAATATTCATTTCATAACTCAACAAAAAACTGTTAAAATATAGACAAATTTGCAAGATTTCTTCAAAGTTTCAGTGAAATTTCACAAGTTTCCAATGCAATTTTGCAATTTCTTGTTGTATGTCAGCACATTTTTAAATAATTTCTTGCGCATTTATGCAATTCTTCAACGATTTTTTGCATTATGTTGCAAGCTTCTCCAGTTTTCTGCGTTTCAGATAAAACTGTTTTAGACATTGCAGACTTAAAACCATTCAAACAATTGAACCCACGAATCCGTCACAATAAAAGCTATTATAATAAATGATGTACGGCTAATGTGGTTTTAACATAAGAATTGGGGCAGTGGATTTACAATGTTAAGTATACAAAGAGCCACATTTGTCCTACTCCTCGCATTTGAACTACAAAACATAGACTCTTATATGTCAAAAACAGAAAACAAACGAACAAATGCACAAACAAAGAATCTCACTTTTTGCGAATAATAAGAACCATAATAATGATACAATAAAAGGCCATTGCCATTAGAATCCGAGTTATCAGCTGATGCCGCCATCTTTGCTTACATTGACCCGAAGAGAATACAAAATATACCTATATGTAATCTCGCACCAGCTTATCGAAACGATCGCCTACCATATTTACTTAAAGGGCCAAAGTGAGAATAGTAAAAAGGGCCTGACAAGAGAGTAGATATCAAGGTCAGTAAAAAAATACATTCTGAACCATAGCCTTCTATAGATACAGGCCTGCCGGCTTCGAAATTTAGATACCCGTAAAATGGCCGCCATTTGCCCAATTTACTAGCCAGGCGGCGCAACCTGTGATGCTTACAAATGTCATTTTGTTGTGTATTGTATTGGTTGTGGCTCGTTGTTTAACCTTAGACTATTACTCTACGTAGAGTAATAGTCTAAGGTTTAACCTTGTGCTATACGAAAAATTAAGTTGGTTTTCACATTTGTTTTAATTTATTTATTTGTTCAAAAAAATTTTATGTTCAATTTAAGTGATTTTTTAAAACAATTTTATTTTTCCCCCCACAATATTTTCTTTTCATATTTTTCTTCTTTTAAAAAAAATAGCATTGTTTAAAATTTGCTATAAATCCCACAAATAATTTTAATTTAAACATATTTACATAATTTACAATAATAATCACTTAAACATGTCATTAATTGGCTAATTCAAATGCATATTTTTTCATATCGAAATGTTGACCAATTTGAAATGGAACTAATAGTATTGTTAATTTAAAACATGCCTGGTGGAAAGCCAAGTGAACTTTTTTGCAAACAAAATTATTATCATTTTTCTCAAATTTGAACTTTGAAGAAAGTTGATATTTACAATATAAAAATGTATTATATTATAAATGACGTTAGCGAAATTCACAGGCAATTGTGCCCAGCATTAGAATTTCTTTTCCTCCGCCCTTTTATGACGTCAGATAAAGTAACAAACCAATTAGAAATTGATGACGTTCATAAAAGGGCTGAGTAAAAGAAATTCTAATGCTGGGCACAATTGCCTGTGATAAACTGTAGTTTAATTTTGCTACTATTATACCCTCCCCTTTTTTATATTTGAAAGAGAAAATGAGCGTTTCATTTTCTCTGGTGTGCGCATGCGCGTCGTTTGGTCCTTTTTTTACTCTTTTCATTTCAATTTCAGTCACCCCTCTCCCTTTTTTCTCCCTCCACGTATCTCTCCCCCACTCTACACTTTCCAACCTTTCCTCCTGTCCAATTTAATATCAGGGGTTCTTGGATGGGAAGAGTGCAACATATAGTTGACCTTGAGAAAAAAAGCGGTTCATTTATTCATTTAAATTTATATAAATTCCGAGGTGCTTCAAGGTTTGTAAAGCGTTAAACACACACACATACACAGACCTGGCTTAATATTATTATATATATAATATCCCAGGTCTGTGTGTGTGTGTGGAGTAACAAAAACCATTGAAGCACGTCGGAATTTATATAAATTTGAATAAATGAACCTTTTTTTTTTCAAGGTCAACTATATGTTGAACTCTTCCTTTGGAAAGTGTAGAAGGGGGAGAGAGAGAGAGAAAAGTGGGAGGAGGTGAGGGGAAAAGTTTGGAAAGTGTAGAAAGGGGGGAGAGAGAGAGAAAAGTGGGAGGAGGTGAGGGGAAAAGTTTGGAAAGTGTAGAAAGGGGAGAGAGAGAGAAATGTGGGAGGGGGGTGACTGAAGTTGAAATGAAAGGAGTAAAAAAAAGAAAAAAACGACGCGCATGCGCACAATTGCCTGTGAATTTTGCTCCCGTCATTTATGATGGGTTACCCCACTAGTATATATAATAATAATATCCCAGGTCTGTGTGTGTGTGTGGAGTAACGCTGTACAAAAACCTTGAAGCACGTCCGGAATTTATATAAATTTAAATGAATGAAGAAATGAACAGCTTTTTTTCTCAAGGTCAACTATATGTTACACCCTTCCCATCCAAGAACCCCATGATATTAAATTGGAGAGGGGAAAAGGTTGGAAGTGTAGAGGGGGGGAGAGAGAGAGAGAAAGTGGAGGGGGAAAAAGTGGGAGGGGTCACTGAAATTGAAATGAAAGGAGTGAAAAAGGAACAAACGACGGGCATGCGCACAATTGCCTGTGAATTAGTATATATAATAATATTAATACACCTGTTGACCTATGATCTTAATTGTTTTAGGCGATATCGGATAATACAATATAGAAACAATTTTTTTACAGTGTTGCCAATTTTTATGCAATATTTTTTCCTATTGACATAGCGTAAATTACGGTAAATATTATTTAAATTATTTTTATTGGTTATAATTATTTAAATTGCATAAACTGTACTAGAATGTTTATGGTTTTAATACGCTTCTGTGAGAACTTTTTGTAAATTTAGTGCTTTAATTATTTTAATCCTTAGTAAGAAGCGCGATCACAAAGATGCACTGTTTCTTGAATTAGTCAATAAAGTTGACAAATACTATGAATTTACGACAAAAGTATTTAAATTTCACGTGACATATCTTAAATTTACATGTCAATAAACGAAGATGACGTTTAATTTAAAATAATATTGAAATCTATTTCAGCTTAATATTAATTTTGTCATGTTGACAACACTGTTCTTTGAAAGGAGCGTTCAGATAACTTTAGTTTATATTAAAACAATGTTTTTAATAGTAATCGGAGCGCTCGGAGTTGAATTACCGGCAGTGAAATAATTTTATCTATTACTTCCGGTAGTTCTTTATGTATGGATATCAACATGGAGAACGTCGTCGGTGAAGAGAAATTAAGCAAGAAGTAAGTTATTTGTTAAGTAATTTGGACGCTTTCTACGTAATTTAATGCAAAATGTTTGTATAGAAAGCGTTTTAAAGTGTCTTTTAGATATTTGAGGGCTGAAAAGGGCTTTCCTTTATTGGCGGTGGTGTGAAATATGGCGGGAAAAGTAGGACACGTGGGATATTTCTCTTTTTTCTCCCTCTTATTGTTTTTATTTTGACGTTATTGTGACGTCACAGTTGTATTTTATCGTGATGAGGTGAAAGGGGAGAAATTTGAGAGAATGTTTGACCTTTTTTGATTGATTTGGTGAGAGGTCATTTGAGGTTATTCGGATGTAGAAAGAAATGCTACCACTTACGTCTTGTATGAGTTAAATAAGTGAGACATAACTTTATAAATTATAACAATAGCCTCGCTTTACAAGATACATTATGTAAGAGAGTTTCAACAAAACTGTATTAGCCATCGTTATTAGTCAATAACGACTCGGAAGCATGATGCAACAATGTTACGAGATTGCTATTTGATGCCACTTAGCCTCTATGTACGAGTTCGTACAGCTCTTCCGGCGTACTATACGTGCCTCATCGTAAGAACAAGCTTGTGACGACAGAGGAAGTTAATGTAAAATTGACGCTTGTCTATAAAAAGTGGGTAATAAAAGAATGCATGGACCCTTTTGTTTAAAACTGTTAATATCATAGGCAAGTGTGCCCAGCAGTAACATTTTATTGGCCCCGCCCTTTTATGAAAGTCATCAATTTCTAATTGTTTGTCACTTGGTCTGATGTCACATGCCCCGCCCTTTTCAATTTCTAATTGGTTGATATTTGGTCTGACGCTCATATAAGGGCGAGGCCAAAAAAATGTTACTACTGGGCACACTTGCCTGTTTAATATCAGACTAAATCAAACTCGTCTGACACCACGTGTTTCTTCTTAATGGTGAGGTAGCTAAATTTAGACCTACTTCACATGGACCACTTTGTAACGCCACATAAAGTGGTCCTTTTTAGCAAACCATTAATGGCATAGGATGTGTTCACATGACGTGGTCGACATGAGCCTGTGCCACTGTGGCGATGAGTGGCCGAGTCCGGCCGCCGCATTTTAGTCAGTGATAATGAAGGTCATACCAATGACAGGCAGTTAGAAATCGGAGAGAACTTCAGTTGGCTCCGCCCTTGTTATGACGACTGACAACTTCTAATTGGTTGGTTATGTAGTCTGACGTAACATGCTCCGCCCTTTTCAACGTCGAACCACACAACAAACCAATCAGAAGTTGTCGGTCGTCCTAACAAGGGCGGAGCCAACTGAAGTTCTCTCCGATTTCTAACTGCCTGTATACCAATGGTGGTCCGTGTGAATCAAGCAGTGTCAGCCACTTTTTGACGCTACTTTGTGACAGTTAAGTGGTTCGTGTGAAGCCGGCTTTAGTCTGCAAAGTAGTATGCCACCATTACGAACCGTATAGTAGTGGCCCGCCTAAAAGCAGTTGATTTGGCGTTTTGTATTTATTAAATTGTTCCAGATTAACCGCTGCCCTGGGCACATTCAAGTATTTATATTAACAAAGATGAACCTATAATAAATTGTTAAAATTGACAAGTAAGCCCCTTTGAGAGTCGCGGTCTTTGAAGGTTGGTGTTTCTCGAGAATGATTATTCCTCCTCCTTTTTACAATTGACACAGGAGAGAAGAAAAAAAAATTGAATAGGGAGCGAGGCAAGGAAGAATTTGGTTCATTTGTTTTTATGGTGTGAAATGGTTTTGTTTATATTTTGATGATTGGGCGCAGACACATTTTTTTTTTTAAAGAGTCTTGTAAATTGGACTCTGGACTCTTTGTTTTTTTCGTCTTCCTCTGTTTTGTTTTTTTGTGTTTGTCTGAAGTTCCAATTGCAAGATCAAAGGAGAAATGCAACGGTGGACGTAAAAAGTGTCAAACACAACTGCTCTACTATAGATTCGAAAGTTTTCTTCTTTCGAGGGGGGGGGGGGGGGGGGAATAAGACACTCTGAAATTTGACAGTTCAGAAAACAACTATAAAAATCGCAATTTTAAACTTTTAAATTGAGACACCGTAACACGACAAATAATTGAAAAAAGTTCAACGACAATAAATTAAATTTGTTTACTATGAGTTTTTTTTATTATAGAAAATCATAGAAACGCAAAATGGAGTTGAAATGTCAGGGGTTTGTATTACAGAAAGATAATAAGATTGTCACAATACATGATATTAATTTGTTAAAAGTTTAGCTCATAACCTCATAACAGAGGGTCTCCCATATTGACTAGTGTGCAGAATAATATGACAGTCATAAAATAACGCGCAGATAGTGACATGATAAAGTATGATCAAAGAGCTTCTAAAACTTTTTTCGTGTGATTGTCACAATTTCATAAGTTTTTCTCTAATAAGGTTTGTAGCGTTATTTTGAAAGATATCGACATACATTAAATACCCTTCTAGTTTCTAAAGCACATTCAAGTTTCTCGTCATTTTCCAACCTAAACGACACAGAATAATTTTATAAAAACGGAATTAAAATGCAAGTGGTAGTCCTACATATACAGTAAATCTCTTGTGTGTTTGTGTTTGACAGGTGATTTTTGTGGGCCCCCTGCATTCCACACCTGTGACCTGTCACAATGTCACTTACACGATGTGTGGTGACGGCCCTTTATCATCATTTTAGACCAAAAAGACTTAGTAATGTGTTGGCCAAAGCGAATCAAAGTCAGACATTCTCTCGGTTTTCTTCCTCTTTCGTCTCCAAAGGGTTGGTGTGTTTTTTTACGGCACCATTTTTATTTCAAGCGATAAAAATAATGTCAAATTCATTGTTTCGTTTTTTTTTATTTTTTTTTACTTTGATTTTCTGTAGCGAACTGAAGAGGAGACAAAAGGCGGAGCAAAAAGCCCGTGAAAAAGCCGAAAAAGAGAAGGAAAAAGCTCAAATCGTTCAAGAAACGAACGATGTTACGGCCAAGAAGAAGCTACAATCATCAAAAGAAGAGGAAGACATCGATCCAAACGTAATTTTAGAAGGTTTCGTCTGTCGAACCGAAAAAATCTTTTCCTAATAGAATCGGTAATTTGTTTTCAGGAATTCTACAAGTTGAGAAGTCAGGCAGTGGGTCATCTGAAGTCGATTGGCGAAGATCCATATCCTCACAAATTCCACGTTTCTATCTCTCTTGCGGCATTCCTCGATAAATATCAGGGTTTGGCCGTAGAGGAGACAGCGGAAGAGATTGTCAGCGTTGCCGGTCAAGAGAGATAATTCCTGGGTTTTGTACAGATTCTGATCGAAAGTTTTATTGTTGTTATTTGTAGGTAGAGTTCATGCAAAACGTGAATCTGGTACTAAACTAATCTTCTACGATCTTAGGGCCGAAGGAGTTAAACTTCAGGTCATGTCCAATGCAAGGTGTGTTCTGTTGTCCTTTTTGTCAGTGTCTCATTTTAAGTCGGATTCAGGAACGAAGCTTGGCACATGAACTTCGATTTACACTCTCTGAGCATGGTTCCATGCTCTTAATAGCTTCGCTTTTATGTTATGACAGGAACTTTCCATCCGAGGAGGAGTTTTTGAAGGCTAACGGTAAAATTCGAA
This sequence comes from Brachycybe producta, assembly GCA_036925085.1. Classification (NCBI taxonomy): domain Eukaryota; kingdom Metazoa; phylum Arthropoda; class Diplopoda; order Playtdesmida; family Andrognathidae; genus Brachycybe; species Brachycybe producta. Next base: position 483,275 of record JAUPFP010000091.1, read on the forward strand.
GAGGCGACATCATCGGATGCAGAGGACAACCGGGTAAACGCTTTGTACCTGCGTCTATATCGTTGCCATGATGAACTAAATTATTAAACTCTGAATTTCGCAGGACGAACTAAGAAGGGTGAATTGAGCATTCTACCAATTGAGATAGAACTCCTGACGCCTTGTTTACATATGTTGCCCCATTTGCACTTCGGATTGAAAGACAAGGTTCCAGTCCTGGGTTTTGGGTTGTGTTTATTATCTAATGCTTTTGGTAATGGCTTAGGAAACGCGGTTTCGTCAAAGGTACTTGGACCTAATCATGAACGAGAACGTTCGTCAGAAGTTTATCACCAGAGCCAAGATAATAAATTACATTAGGGCCTTCTTTGACAATCTCGGCTTTCTCGAGGTAAACCTCTTTCCGGGCAAACGTCTTTTATTTTTGCTTCGTGCATATATTTATGGAATTTGTTTCTTTTGTAGGTGGAAACTCCATTGATGAATATGAAGGCTGGTGGCGCAACTGCGAAACCATTTGTTACTCATCATAACGAACTGGATATGGATCTTTACATGAGAATAGCTCCCGAGCTCTATCTCAAGGTATGATTATTACTGTTTTTTTTTGGGGGGTGGGGGGTTTGAAATTATTTCCGATTAAGTATTTTGTCTTATTCGAAGATGCTAGTCGTTGGTGGATTGGATCGAGTTTACGAGATTGGACGACAGTTTCGTAACGAAGGTATCGACATGACGCACAACCCCGAGTTCACTATGTGCGAGTTCTATATGGCGTATGCCGATTATAACGACGTGATGCAATTGACGGAGAACCTACTTTCGGGTTAATAAAAGTTTCAGTAGGTTAAGATGTAATCCGAGCAGATTTTCTCATACCTCATTGTAGGGATTGAAGTAATTAGCATTTTTTTACAGAAATTTTAAAGTTTATTTGAAACTAGAAAACTAATGGACTGAAATAAAGATATTTTCATAATAATATATTTGAAAATAAAAGTTTTAACTATTCGGTAAAGTAGAAAATTTACCTTTTGATAGATAATTATTAATATGAGCAACAATAATTGTTTTTTTTATAATCAAATAAACTTAATCAGGTTGTTTTATAGTGTAAACGTACTTTAAACTCTTGATTATTCTGTCTTTCAGGAGAAAAATGTAAAGAGAAAATTCGAAAATGTTTTAGAAACTAGAATTGGTGTAGTTGAATCACGTAAGGGTTTTTTCATGTTACCTTTCAAAATAAGTTTTTTTTTGTCGGTTGTAAACAGTTTTTTAACAAATTTTGTTTTGAAAGATGACAACTTGAAAATACTATTAAAGTGATTAACCAACCTTTCTAGTTTTCTAACAATTTCAGTTTCTTCTCGGTGTTTCCTTCTGAAACTCAGAATAACCAGTGTTTGAAAATGAAGCTTTTCATAAAACAGCTTAAAGGGAAAGTTGACATGGTAACATCTAGAAAGTGCTGTCTTTGAAATTACGAAAGAGCACCATTATTGTTGCTCCTACTAAATGATAGTTGTCTTTTTAATACTGAAATAAAATGTCTTTTTTAACGATGTCGAACTGAGGATACCGTTTTTACTCTTCTAGTTTTAAACGAACGTTAAATTGTTTTTAATAGATGATTCTAATTCCTGAATTTCATATGAAACTCTTAAAATGTGATCAAAAAATTTTCTCTGGTTACATCTTAAACAAGAGACTCGTCTTGAATTTAAGTTTGTAATTAGTGTTTTTGTTAAAATCTTTTACAGGAATGGTTAAGCATATTTTCGGGAGCTACAAAATTACGTACCATCCAGATGGACTCGAAGGAGAAGCAGTCGAGATCGATTTTACGCCTCCGTTTAAACGGATAAAAATGATACCCGAGTTGGAATCGGTGTTGAACGTAAAGCTTCCAGCACCGTCAGAATTTGACAGTTCTGGTTTGTGATTTTACTTTTTTACAGGGTGAAAAACGTTATCATTTTTAATAAGAAATGAATTTATTAAAATCACATTTTTTTAAAAAAAAAAAGTATTTTACATACTAAGGTTAAATTATAAAAAAAAAATGCGAGCGGCTTTGAAGGAATTTCCTACCTGTCGATTTTCATTTCTCAAGTACAGTTTGTAATGAATCATTGCATACTTGAGAACTAGTAATGATTATGATTAATTTTAACATAAAAAATTTAAAAAACTGATTTTTTTAAAAAAAATCACTACTACCTTGCTAGTTAAATTGTTAATCTTTTAAATTTTCTTTACAGAAACGACTAAAGTGTTGTCCGATTTATGTTTGAAACTCGGCGTCGAGTGTCCACCTCCCAGGACTACGGCACGACTTTTAGATAAAGTAACGCTTATCAGTTATCATGTCGTTGAAGCTTGATTTGTTGATATGTAGGTTGGTTTTTGCTTTATTTTGTCGTAATTTCGATTTGATAGCTAGTCGGTGAATTTATCGAAGTAAATTGTATCAATCCTACATTTATAATCGATCATCCGCAAGTAATGAGTCCGTTGGCTAAATGGTTAGAAAATTCACACATTTTTTAAAATTGACGTAAACGAAGTAGTTAATATTGTTTTTGTTGTTTTTTTACTTTAGGCATCGGTCCGTTCCTGGTTTAACGGAACGTTTTGAATTGTTTGCGATGAAACGGGAAGTCTGCAATGCATACACAGAATTGAACGATCCCGTTGTTCAACGGGAAAGATTTGATCAGCAAGCCAAGGTTTTATTTTATTTCTTAAAAATGCTCTAAACAAACTGAGACACAGACGTTTTTTCCGGCAAGAAACTGAAAATTCTTGAAGGGTTTTTAAGTTTTCATTTCGTTTCAGTTCAAGGCAGCTGGCGATGATGAAGCTCAAGGTGTCGACGAAACGTTCTTGACTGCTCTCGAGTACGGTCTTCCTCCGACTGGTGGATGGGGACTGGGAGTCGATAGACTTACAATGCTACTTACCGATTCAAATAATATTAAGGTAACGAATCACTAGTGTGCGGCACCTATCGTGAAAGTAAGATGTTGATTTCTGTTTTCAGGAAGTACTGTTGTTCCCCGCAATGAAGCCCGACGATCAGAACCATCCGAAGGAAGAAGATCGTTTGAGTAATCCACCGAGTCCGAGAAAGACGAGACCCGAATAACAGGAGAATAACATTAATTTAATTTGTAATTCTCGCTAATTTATTGTTTTGAGAAATTGCTTAGCAGTTGGCCCATTCAGGGTTCACTTAAATTAAAAATGCAGGACTTTTTGTTTTGATAATCAGAATCAAAAATGATGTTTATTCAAAGATTTTACATTAGACTTAAATTATACAAATAGTTTGACTTTTAAGGTAAGGTAAACCAGACTCGTCATCTTTATCGTGGCAAGAACTCGTCTTTGTTTTGACGAATAAAATCGGCAGTTTTGTGTCTTAGGTCGGCCACAGTCAACTTAAATTTGCACAACACATGTAGTTAACTATTACTTTTGGCCGCGATCTTATGGTATGGAACTTTCTTATCTAACATTGGTTTGACACGGGCCACTTTTTGGTAACACTATGTGGTTGTTGCACCTTGTTAAACTCGGACCACCATTGAAAACAATGGCCTACTGTCCGTGCGGGTCACTAGTATGACCTTGACCAAACGTAACCACTCATAACAGGTGCATATAAAAAACACTAGCCTCTCGTATTAACATCCCCTTATGTAATCAATGGCCTGCTAAAAACAACACTATGTGGCGCCACAAAGTTGTCCGAGTGAAACTGTTCTAAGAGTTCTTCCTATGGAGCATTCCACGTTATAGCTGAGTGTCACCAATAGATAGTGCTACCTCTACTTAACATTCCTTAGTTACATAATGTAACTTACATTGTAGTGTTGTACAAGATGGTAAAATAGTTTCAAGATTCTCTTTAGAAAGAGAATGATAAAGGGAAGTAAATGGAATATAAAGAAAACCTTGAAGAGAGGTTATACAAATAAAACTTGCTTATGAAATTTTTCTCTAGCATTGGAGTTCAGCTAACTTCATATATACAGTAGATTGAAAGTGTTAGAAACTGGCAGTGTTTTTATGGCAGTCAAAAAAGGGTCGATTTTTGATTAAGTTGAAATTGAAAAGTAATTCTTATGCATTCAAACTCACAAATCTTTCAAAATTAAAAAATACTGTTATGAAAACATTTTTTTATCATTCGTTAACTATTTGAAGTTTCTAAGACATTTTAAATAAATATATTTTTTTGAGCTGTTCAGAAATTAGTAAATTGCGTAAAGGGCTTGCGATCAAACCACAACTGCGTTAGCTTTATTTTTACCTCCATCGAATGCTGAAGCAACTGATGAACAACAGCTCCGTACAAACTGAAACAGAAAAGAAAGAATGGAACAGAACTGAACAGTAAATAGAAAATCTTGGTTTTGTTACCAGTCTCTATCTGAAGGAATCTGAAACGTAAAATACGACTTTTCACTTATACTTGAGGTTAACTTTCTATATAATGTATACATGCTCGATATTAGTCTAACCTGTCTAACCCTTTGGTAGCCAAAATGGTCTTTAGTTTCTCTGCTTCTAGATGTCGTACACCCTGTAGGTTCTCCTCTTGTTCGGCAATTAATCGATCCCGTTCTCTTTTTTGCTCGTCCTTATCCTTTTAAATTAAAATAACAAAAATCTCTTATGATACCGATAACGAGATTATATAAGGAAAATACTCTTCTCTGTGCTTTTGAAATTTTCGGCTGTTTATCGTCTTTCATCGTCAACTTCAAATTCAGTTCATCTTCCTGAAAGAAAAGGAAAGTTAAATATGTGGTGACATAGTTCGTCATTTATTCTTTTATTCTAACTAATGGGATGCTGTTCTTTTTAATCTCTGACAGTTCATCTTCATGTCTTCTGTCCAATTCCGCTTGTAATTTTGCAATTTCTTCTACTTCACGTTTAGTTTTTCTTTCTCCTTTAGGTACACTGTGTTTCATCTTAGTTATTTTTTTATAGCAACAAACTCGACTATATTTACAATTTTCAAATACCACTAAGTACAAGCTAGAAAGTTACCATTATGAAACAATAAGATCGTTGGCTATTGACTTATTAATACACATGTTCAGCACTATCTCAAAACATTTTCAAATTTTACCTTGTAATTCCTTCAGTTCTCGCTTATGTCGCTGTATAATATCATTCTCGGTTAAATTACTATCAATAGAAGCCACAATTAAACGTGTAAAATATGTTAAATCAGGGTTGGTTGGTTGATAGAAGTTTAACGTCCCTTCAACTACGAGGTTATGTGGAACTAACAGTCAAGCAAAGCACTAAAGCAAGAAAAACCAAGAAGGAACCAAACATAGTCAACAATAGGGGAGAACACAGAAGAAAATACACCCAGCACCCACAGGCAACCCCAAACAAAGGCCACCATACCAAAACATCATGACCCACCCCACAACCCAGTCCAACCCCACCGAACATCCACCAAGGACCAATCAAATCAGTGCAAAAAGCCCCCGCGCACGCAGAAAGCACATAACCCCCTCCACTTGCGGGGAGCCACCACCCAACACCTGGGGCAACCCACCCCCCGGGAAAAAGCCAGCACGCATAACAACCATAGCGTGACACACAGGAGATGCTCCACCATAAGAGGAACATCACAAGCCCTGCACTGAGGCACACCCTCACGGCGGAGCAAGTAACCATGCGTCAAATGACTGCCCAATCCGTAACAGTCAGGACCACCTACTCCCTGCGAGAAACCCGATGACTACATTCCCACCCCTCCACGGATACCTTAATCTGCCACAGCTTGTTTGCAATCAAGTCCCACACAGTCTGAAACTGTGCCATGGAAGCCCTCCCCAACACCCCAAGAAGGTCCCCATGAGGAATCCGCAATGACGAAACCACACCAGTAGATGCAGCCAACCGTGCTTCTTTGTCTGCAGCCTCATTCCAGTGTATCCCAACATGACTAGGAACCCAGCAGAACGCAATCACAGTTCCACCCCGATGCAACAACCACATCAACCACTGTATCTTCTGCACAACAGGGTGCTTCGGAAAAAGGGTACCAATATGGCTAAGGGCACTACACGAATCAGTGACAATAACACTACACTGTGTTTTGTTAAGAACAAACCGCAGAGCCTCATACAATGCTACCAACTCTGCAGTGTAGACACTAGACTCCGGGGGAAGCATAAACCGAGGCGCCTTCCCCTCCACAACCACAGAACACCCCACACCCTCCACACTCTTTGAACCATTCGTAAAAAGACATCAAAAACTCTTAAACTGCTCCATCAACCGGCAATACTGGTGGAGGAGAGGACCAGGTGTCATCCGCTTATCAAAAGCACAAAGATCAAGGCCCACCTCCACCACCGGTAACTGCCAGGGCGGAAAAGACGGAGCCTGAAGACACTCCACTGATGGTAAGACAAGTCCCATATGCTCCAAACAATCCTTCATCCACCTCCCAAATGGATGAGGCACCAAAAGGTACCTCCCACGCACATCCCTATGAGAATCATAGGGTATTGAATGCTGGGTTATCGGGCAACCAACACAACTTACTGCCATACAACAGCCCAAGCACATCCCGACAATAAGACAAAGGGAACTCCCCTGCCTCAATGCACAAACTAACAACAGAACTCATTAGAAAGGCACCAGTGGCCACGAGTACCCCAGCATGATGCACAGGATCCAGCATCCGCAACACCAAAGGACGTGCAAGACTACACTGGACACCCATAGTCAATCTTTGACCTCACCAATGCCCGATAGAGATGGAGCACCATGCGATCAGCCCCCAAGACAAACTAGCCTCAGCCCGCAACACATTCATTGCTGCTACACATGCCCCTGAATAAACTGGAAGTGGGGGACCCAGGAAAATTTTGTGTCAAACACCAAGCCCAAAAACATGCAGAAGCCCGGACAGGCAACTGCTGATTCCCCAAATAGAGAGACGGCACTGTAGCCTTCATCTGTCCACGGCAAAAATGGACACACACCGACTTAGTCATGGAAAAGTGAAAGCCATGAGCCGTAGCCCATGTAACCAAAACATTAATCGCCCACTGCAGCCGCCAGGTAACCGAAGACAACTGCTTTGCACTATAAAAGATGGCTAAGTCATCCACAAAGAGGCAGACACCGAAGGCACTGCAGACACAATACCATTAATTGCAATGGCAAACAGCAAGCAGCTAAGGACACTCCATTGGGGAACACCATTCTCCTACACATACACCCCAGAACAAACAGTCCCAACATGCACCCGATAAGTCCGGTGATGAAGGAACCCCCGAATAAACAAGGGAAGATACCCCCCAAAACCCCAAGCATACAAGGCCCACAAGATACCATGCCGCCACCTGGTGTCTTATGCCTTTTCCAAATCAAAAAACACTGCAACCATATGGTGCCCAATGTGAAGGGCCTCACTAATAGCAGTACCAAGCCGAACCACCTGATCTACAGTGGAACGGTTCCCCCGAAACCCACACTAGTGAAGTCAAATGCCCAGCCTGCTCCAATGCCCAACCCAAGCACTTGCATACCTTCTTTTCGAAAACCTTACTCACACAGCTAGTCAGACTAATAGGCCGATAGCTACTAGTATCTGTGGGGTCTTTCCCGGGCTTCACAATCGGGACCACCATCGCCTCACACCAATCCCATGGGAACCGTGAACCAGTGAAAACTCGATTCAACAATGCCAACAAAGCCTCCACCCCACCTCAGGAAGATGCTTCAACATCCTATAGTGAACACCATCTGCCCCAGGAGCAGAATCAGGTGTAGACACAACAGCATCATGAAGCTCCTGCCTCGAAAATGGCACATTATAGCTCTCACCACCCTGAGAGGAAAAATCAAGCTTCACTTCCAAAGCTGCATGCGACCTCCGAAAAGACTCAGGATAGCTAGAAGAAGCAGAAACAGCCGCAAAGGAGGAGGCAAGCACGTCAGCCACGGCTTGGGGCCCACCACACACTGGCTATCCACCACCAAGCCAGGCGGCACCACCCGAGCCCTATTCCCAGCAACTCGCCGCAACATATTCCACACGTGTGGTCAACACGGAAGATGTCATTGAAGACACAAAAGCCAAGCATGACTGCCGCTTACTAGTCTTGATAACCCGCCGTGCCAATGCATGTGCATGAAGGTACGCTAACAGCAGTGCATGTGACGGTTTAGCACCCAGGACATGCAAAGCCCGTTTATGCTCCCATACAGCCACCCTGCACTCATTCCACCATGGCACTGATGGCCGACCAGAAAAACCGGAAGACAAGGGCATATAGACTTGAGCAGCATGAAGCACCGCAGACGTAAACTGAGCAACCAAAGCATCGATGTCTGGCACCTCCTCACCCACAGGAAAACAACAGATCACTCAAACAAGTCCCAATTAGCCCGCCGCCAACAGAACTGAGGCGGGTATGCAATGCACATTGAAGCTGCACCCAGAAACGAAAGCACGATCGGGTAATGATCACTCCCGCAAAGATCAAGATCTACAACCCAGTCCAGCTGTGAAGCAAGAACTGGAGAACAAAGCCAAATCAAGTGCAAAACGCTCCCCTGTATGCGCATGAAAATAAGTAGCTGTGCCATCATTGAGAACCACCAAATCAGTACTAGTCACCCATGCCTCCACAAGCCTGCTACGGGGGTTGGCAACCAAGGCCTCCATAAAGGGCTGTGGCCATTAAAATCGCCGACAAGAAGAAACGGGGCAGGAAGTTGAGCCACCAAATTCGAGAGATCCAAGGCCGATACATCACACACTGGGGGCACATGCACGGTACACAATGTGACAGGCCGGGGATGAGAAAGCCAACCAGCCACAGCTTGGATGGAAGTCGTCAAGGGAACCCGCACATGCCCCCCTTGGCTGGTAGCTTCCACCAGCCAAGACCCCATAAATACAGACAAAGGCCTACAGGCCACAAGGCAAACAAAAGAAAAGAAAGATGCAATTGGAGGCCAGCCTGGTCTCCACCATTGATCTATCCTAGTCTGCTGCCTACAACACATTGCTCAGACTTAATGGCTGACTAGGCCATATAAGACCACCAGGCAACTGCACCTGGTGGGGACCGTGGTCAGTTCTGATCTCTCACCCATTGACTTCAATGGTGAGAGGTCTGCTGGCACCGAAATGGCGTCTGTCCCAACAGCCTACTGCATGCGGTAAGGCAGACCACCATAGCGAGTTTGTCTGCTCAATCAGAAAATTTGATTTGAGCAGACCAGGTTGTCACAATGTTATACTCAAATGTTATAATCAAGTTCTGTATCACCAATAGTACAGTGTATATGCACAACAACGTAAAACTAATAGAAATGTTATAAGAAAGTAAAGAGAACTTTTCTACCTCAAAGTGTTGTGTGTGTAAGTTTATCTCCAAACAGTGAAAATACACAAAAGAGGCTTTAGCCCACCACTCAGCCACCAACAGAGGCCCTCAGAAACCTTCTGAGTTTCTCTGATTGGGACCTTCAGATTGGGCTAAAGAGGACTAGTATCGTCAAGATTGTTATGCATCTATACATAAGATTCCCAAGTTGAGACCAATCGCGATCTAACTCGTGAGCGTGAGGAGGGCCATGTATGTAGTGGCGGATTTACCATTTTGCCGCCCCTAGGCAGCAACTGAAAACACATGGCCTATACTTTCTTAAAGATGACTTAGTTACTTTTGTATGCTTTTAACAATGGTAATGTCAACTGTTTTGTCAGAAGTGGTCATTCTGGCTCTTGTTACATCAATTACTCTTGCCAACCAAGTTATATTAGGCAGTTTATTGTTTTACAATACTTTTTTTTGTATCCAAAACAAATTTCCAAAAAAATTTTTTTACAATTTGCCGCCCCAAAAAATTTGCCGCCCTAGGCAGCTGCCTACTCTGCCTATTGGTAAATCCGCCCCTGCATGTATTGCCCCGACTGAAACTGAGAGATCTTTTAGTGGGCCTTTAAGACAGCCGGATTTGAGAGACTGAAAGAGCTTGAACTTTCGGGATGTCGCACCCGGTTAAATCAGGGGCTGATTCAGAGCCACCACCACCACGTCAAAATTGTGGTGCGAAAGGGCCAGCCTCGTCATAACATTCAAATTTTTTTCTTTATTTTTCAGTTTGAAAGTCACAATACATTTATATTTCAATTAACGAATAATGAGTCAAAACTAGAGTCCCTGTAGAGATACGACATATGCGTGTTTGCATCCAACATTGTAACCACTCTTTTTTCTTCTTCTTCTAGATGACCGTTGTGGACTGGAAGTAGAAGAAGGACGACATGGTGAGAATTTTAGCATTTATGACTGAGAACATACTTGAAGGTATTTTCATGTTGATATCTTTTAAAATAAACGTTTTATAGGCAAATTATAAAATATCACTAGAAGAAGGGTAGTTGAATCACTTACAGGTTTTTTTCATATTACTGTTCAAAATAAGTTTTTTTGTCGGTTTTAAACAGCTTTTAACAGCTTTTATTTTGAAAGATAACAGCTTGAAAGCTAGCTTTCTAGTTTTCTAACAATTTCAGTTTCTTCTCGGTGTTTCCTTCTGAAACTCATAATAAAGTGTTTGAAAATGAGCTGTGCATAAAACAGCTTAAAGGGAAAGTTGACTTTGACAAGTTGACTTTGAAATTACCAGTAAATTTCATTAAAGAGCACAATTATTGTTGCTCCTACTAAATGATAGTTGTCTTTTTAATACTGAAATAAAGACTTTTTTAACGATGTCGGACTGAGGATACAGTTTTTACTCGTCTAGTTTTAAACAAACGTTAACTTTAACGTATAGATGTTTCTAATTCCTGAATTTCATATGAAACTTAAAATGTGATCAAAAATTTTTCTCTGTTTACATCTTAAACAAGAGACTCATCTTGAATTTAAGTTCTTAATTAGTGTTTTTGTTAAAATCTTTTAATGTTGCGTGAATGCAATGAGATTGGAATAAATGTGCTAATTATAAACCATCTTAATCAAGATTTAAAATAATAATTAATTGAGGCCAACAACACATTTTCAATTTATAATAAAAAATATGATTTTATTTTTTTAATTCATCTCAAAAAGATAAATATAATAAATAATAATAAGTTATATAATAACAACAACATCCAATCAAATGTAGACAAAAACAGGTTAATATTAAAAATGGAATTCCCAAAAAATATTATTAAAATTCCAAGTAAACTAATTATTCCTCCTTTCTGGGGAACTCCCTCTGTGGAAATCCCCAACGTCTGGTCACGCCCTATAGATTAAAGTGGCGTTGATGACGTCACGCGTAGTGAAATAACAGCTCCATGTCAAAAGAGGTGAAGAGTCGCGTAAGGTCACCTATCTCGTCGTTGTGAACCGTGATTTATGTAATAACGAATGAAGTTGAGGAAATCGGTGAGTCCGAATCGTCTAGCGGCCCAAACGGTAACTAAACAACCTTGTATGCTCAGTCCCAATAACATGGTGAATATTACGGTTAAAGTGCGGTAAATTTCAGCTTTTGGTTGTACGGGAAGGTTAAAAAATACCAATACAATGCACAAAATGATCCCGATTGGAAGAAGAAGATGGCGGATGAAATTATCGATCGCTTCTTCGAAAGCGGAAGTGACGATGAAGTTTGCCTCACTTTCGGTTAGAAAATGGCGGCCACCATAGCTGTAATTTTCCGCTGTTAAATAGCTTGTTTTGTCCTCCAATTCGTTGTATTCGAGATTCTGTTCCACGTTGGTTGGCACTTGAAACGACAAATGACGGCTAAGTTGTCGTTTTTGCGTTGTTTCAATCGAGTTCAATTGTAAGTCCTGTAATAAAATATAAAATTAATGTTAACCAAAGTTACAAATTCGTTTTCGGCCATATTTTACGTCACTTCCGGTATGTTACTACAGAAAAGGAAATGACGTATTTTTCCAACATGACTAATAGCAGACGATTTTTCTATTATTATAAGAACTTTTTTCTTACGTTTTAAATGAATTTAAGTTATAAATACCTTGAAAAATATAATATCGATGTTGTTGTGAGCGTCATTCATTGAAATTGAACGACGTAACATTCGATTGACACTCAAATTCGGTGTTTTGCTGTCGTTTGCCGTTTTTTTGGATGTCAAAATGGTCATGATGTCGATCGTACTTCTTTTATAAAGTAAATTATATGTTATGAGCGGATGTTTGGACTCCGGTCTTTTTTCTTTATTCTTGATGTTCTTCGAACGGAAGTTTTTTAACTAATTGTTTCTAAAGTTGTCAAAATTCTCTTTAAATCCGTCTGATAACTTTGCAATGAATGGTGTGGCCATGTAGCCAATAGAAATCGTGATTGAATGACGTCACACTTGTAGTTACGTCATTAATTTCTTCTTTTTTTCTTCTGTCAAGTTCAGGGCAAATCTCTTTTCAGATTTCAGATCTATTCGCTTACAAATAGGAGATTGTGGCCCAATAATTACGTAAAATTTGAATTGATGCCAAAAGGCTCCACCCCTTTTTCTCCTCATTCACCTGTCTATTTCAAAGTCACTTGCATAATAATGCTATATATATCTCTATATAGTGTTGCGACCATAAATTACTTTTAAAAGTTATCCTAATAAATTACTAATTAGTAATTACATCAGTGAAAAATAATTACAATTACGAGACTTAAAAAAAATGAAATTATGGACATTCTTTCGAATAGCGGGTCATGCCTCTAATCTAAGACTGTGTTATAAAAAATAACAGGAGAAAGTTCCTACTACTGAGGTGTTCGAACAAATCATATCTGGTCAGTGACAGGCAATTAGAAATCGGGATGAACAGAAGTTGGCTGCGCCCTTTTTATGACGACCGGCAACTTCTAATTGGTTTGTTGTGTTGTTTGACGTTGAAAAGGGCGGAGCATGTGACGTCAGACTACGTAACCAACCAATTAGAAGTTGCCAGTCGTCATAAAAAGGGCGGAGCCAACTTCTGTTCGTCCTGATTTCTAATTGCGTGTCTCAATTGAGGACGGTGACCCACATTTCACTCTTATTTTATAAACAACCAGTATACATGGGGGGAATTTCTTGTTCACACGGCGTCTCGCGTTTGATTTTTTTATGAATGAAAAATAATTTTGATTGACAGGCAAGGGGCGGAGGTTTATTACTACTACTCGTTGTTAAACATAATGACGCAATCACATGTAATGTTAATAATAATTTTAATAAATAATGATAATATACTTGTTGTTGACACTATTTTAAATAAAATACAAAGTCGTTTCCTAAAATGTATTTAAATTAAAATACAAATTTTTACTTTTATATAAAATATAAATTTTTGCTTTTATTTAAAATACAAATTTTTACTTTTATTTAAAATACAAACTACTTTTAAAAAAAGTATTTAAAATACTAAAATATTTACTTCATCTTATATTTATAAGTCTTGGCGAGTACTAAACTGTTAAAATCTTTTTTTACATTTTATCTATTTCTTCTTGGAATTACTGTCAAAACTGCGTTTGAAAAACAACCTTTCAACAGGGGTCAATGAAGATAAAGTTGCATTCAACGTATGAAGACAGGGCCTTGTTGCTTGGAAACTGGTGCAATATACTTTGAAAGTCTGATATTCATTTTTCTCGGGTGTGTACAACGATGTTTGCCCTAAAGACACTTTTTTCTAAAACTGTTTGCCATAAAGCCATTCGCCCTAAAATACATTTTCCCTATATACACTTGCTCTCAGGGGACATTTGCCTTTAAAACAACTTGCCCTTTTAAAGGGATGTTTGCCCTAATCAGCAGTACTAAATATGAGTCATTTGGCATTATGTGCATGCCTGTGACACGTAAAACCTATTTAACATACTCTACTCAAAGACACTAAACCACATGAAGAGAGAAAAAAAACAAATTTTTTAGGGCAAATGGTTTTAGAACAAATGTACCTTTAGTGGTGATGGTTTTAGGGCAAACATCCATTTAGAGCAATCATGTCTTTAGGACAATTGGCTTTAGGGCAAACATCTGTTTAGAGCAATCATCTCTAGGGCAATTGGCTTTAGGGCAAACATCTGTTTATACCAATCATCTCTTTAATGCAAAAGGCTTTAGGTGATGTGTCTTTAGGGCAAATGTTTATATCCCGTTTTTTTTTTCAATGTAACAAAGACATTCCAACTTAACTTTGTCAAAGTTTCCAGGAACTTCCAGAAACAGGAAAAAAATCATCTTTTGAAAGTGGTAATTTTTTTAAAATAGTATTTTGTGGTAATTAAAATATTAAAATACTATAAATAAAAAGTAATTTCAAAATACATTAAGTAATGGATATATTTCCAATACAATAATACTTAATAGAAATGAAGTATTTAAAATAGTATTTTAAATATACAGAATGTATTTAATATACTCCTCAACAGTGGTTGTTGATATATTTGAGGCTTGGGGGTGGTAATTAGATTAATCCTTTAAGGATATAAAAGAGGCTCTTCTGTATCCTAGTTTCTATAATAACGAAAACAAATTATTTTTGCTTTTCAAAATAAATAAATACACAGGCAGTTAGAAATAGGGGAGAACTTCAGTTGCTCCACCCTTGTTATGACGACTGGCAACTTCTAATTGCTACAATGGCATAGTTTGACACATCACAGGGCTGAGTTAAGTTTGAATTTGTTTGGAAGAATTACACGTGATGATTGTCCTAAACCGTCCGAATTCATAAAGCACTATGCATGGGTAGGGCTAACCACTCTAAGAAAATTAGGGAGATTTTTGCTAGGACAGATTCCTATTATAGGTCTTTTTCCTAGAGTTATAAGACAATGGAACTCTCTTCCTGAGGCAGTGGTGAATGGGGATAATTTTGTTTTGTATATTGATTTTGTTTTTACATACTGTATGTGCATGTATATGGGCTTGACAATGCTTAATGCTGCATGTGGACTCTTATGTCCCTCTGCCATAGGCCTATTTGGCTCCTAGCAGAGTACTAAATTGTAATTGTTTGTTGTGTGGTTCGACATTGAAAAGGGTGGAGCATGTGACGTCAGACTACATAACCAGCCAATTAGTAGTTGCCGTCGTCATAACAAGGGCGGAGCCAACTGAAGTTCTTCCCGATTTCTAACTGCTTGTATAAATACGGCTATGTACAACGTTCGTAGAGTAAGAGGTGTGCTCATAATTCAAGGACGCCTCGCCCCCAAATCACAGGCAATTAGAAATCGGGACAAACAGAAGTTGGCTCCGCCCTTTTTATGACGAATGACAACTTGTAATTGGTTGGTTTTGTAGTCTGCCGTCAAATGCTCCGCCCTTTTCAACGTCAAACCACACAAAAAACCAATTAGAAGTTGCCAGTCGCCATAAAAAGGGCGGAGCCAACTTCTGTTTGTCCCGATTTCTAATTGCCTGTCCCCAAATGAGAGGCGACGTCATATTGTAACGTCATGATACTTTGATATTTCTATTTATTTAGATTTCGCCCTATTGAAAGCAACTGTCTTCTGTTTGACTTGCATTAAATTTCTCCTTTTATCCGATAGATATTTGTTTTTTTAATGTTTTAGTTGTTTGATTTATGAATTATAAAAAAAAGTAAAAAAAAATGTTATAAATGGTATACAAATGAGGAACACACACACCGTGACACGCACGTCGTTGATGACGTCACTGAGGTTTTTTTTTTACCGCCAGATGGTAGCACATTACATTCTACATTTATTTCTTGCTGCGTCTGCTAAACATTTCGAAACCTATGTTTATAATAAATTACAATAATTAATAAATTGTGTTAATAATTAATGTTAAGATAATATTTTTTTATTTAATAATTCTAATAAATAATGACAGCAATAATAATAAATGAATGAAACAATTGTTGAAGCTTTTATTTAATATTTATCTGAATTTGAAAGTTTATTTTCAGTTTAAAAGTCCAGAAACTTCGATTTTCTTTAATAATTTGTCTCTCTCTTCTACCATTTGTTTTACTTTGTATTCGTTGATACGAAGTCGATTTTCTAACACTTGTATCAAAGGAATGCTCGTCACTTCGGTGATGTTACACAAGGATTTCGTGAAAACTATAAAGAGAAAAAGTTACGTTTTTATTCCCTCTATCTAAATGTATCTGTCCCTATCTCTTTCCCTCTCCGACTGTCCGACAACTGTTAATATACAGGCAAGTGGGGGCCGCACGGTTAAAAGTTATCATTGGGTCTACTTCCTCCATCATTTCTGTTATGGACGGAAGTTCATGGAGGGACGGTGCTTAATGAAAGGTAAGTGTGGTTATATTTTTAAATAATATTTCAAAATCGCAATTTTTTAACTCTATGTTGAAACTAAATTGAGTATGCCCAAATAAGACGAAAACATCCATTAAAATGCTCTGAAAAATGCGTCAAAATATTTTTTTTAAAAAAAAACAATTAAACCAAAGAGAAGCAAACACGTGCTGGTTTTTCTGGTTTTTTTTTTAATTATTTTTACGTATTTTTATGAGCATTTTAATTGATGTTTTTTCTTATTTGGGCGTACTCAATGGAGTTTAACATAGAGTTAAAAATTCACTATTTTGAAATATTATTTAAAAATATAACCGCACTTACATTTTTTTGTCATTCTATCATCAGACCAGCATATATTTAAGGTGCACATTGTACTTTGAAAAATTAAAATTTGACAACTTTAAATATATTTAAAAATTAACATTTTTTTCTTTAACATCGGTTCTATGGGCTCAATAGAACAACGATGCTAACGCTAAGTGTCGAGTTTTTCGAAGTAAGTTTGCGATAGTCTCTTAACGTATGCACCACCTTTTCGTTTCAACCCTAGGCTGTTCTTTTCATTAAGCACCGTCTCTCCATCAGCTTCCGTCCATAACGAAAATGATGGACGAAGTAGACCCAATGATAACTTTTAACCATACGGCCCCCACTTGCCTGTGTTAATATTCCGTTAATTATACCTGCACTGTTGTGCAGGTCTGTAAGTACGTCCTGTTCCGTTCTGAAACCACATTTATTGAAAGCTTCTTGTTCTTCTTGATATAGAACGGATGGAAGATCAATCAGAGCTTCGAGACAAGTACGACTGACGTGAGAAGTAGGAACTACGTGAACGGGAACCTCGAGACGCTCGTATCTACAAACAAAATGAAACGTTTTCGAAGAGAGAAAAACAAAAAAAGGTGACAATATCGTTATATAATATACGATTCCAATCCTTACTGAGGTTGTTCGCCTTCGGGACTTTGATTGATTGACTGGAAACACGTTAGTTGTATGCGGTTTTGCTGTTTTAGTTTGAAATTTTAGAGAAGAAACAAAAATTAGACCTGAAAACAAATGAGAAAAAGATGGTAGAAAAATTTTTTACTGATACATTTGTCGTCTTGTCTTCGTTGAATACGGAGAAAATCAATCCGACAAAACCTTCGTCCATCATTTGATAAACAGCTTGCGTCTGAACATCTGTTACAATTCAAAACGGATTTTAAATCAAGTGATTTTTTTTAATAAAAATTTAAAAAAAGTATTTCTTTTATTTTCTAAAAGAAAAAATATACAAAAATTAAAAATTGTAAAAAAAAAAGATTTATATTTTATACATTTTTCAATTAACATGACTCTTGATACTCTTTAAGTTATTTAGTCACCATTCTGAAGGGTGCAAACAAACACTTGAAAACAAGCTTAACGATTATTTTAATATAAACCGTTAACTGGTTTCTTTTCAAAATAATCGTTTTAGAAATTAAATATTTCGAATTGTTTTTAAATAATAAAAAAAATCCGATTTTAAATCTAATAAAAAGCAGGGCGGCTGATTTTTTTTAATCAAATAAATCGATTTATTTGATTTAAATCAGATTTTTTTTATTTATTTTTTCATTTATATGAAATATTAAATTTTTTTAAGATGATGTTTGCAAAAATGCGTAATAATAACAGTGTTAATTGTTAAGTTAGTAAAATAATTGCAAAATAAGGAAAAAAAAGTTAATAAACATTCAAATTTGAAAATAATAAGTTTCAAGCACTTTTAATTTAACATTCTGAACATATAAACACAAGCTTTTCAGTTCCCAAAGCAAATCAGTGCCTCAAGAGGTAAACTGGGTTAAGTCACGTTTTTTTAAAAAAAACATGATTTTTACATCTTCATTAGATGTAAAATTCGTGTTTTTAAACAGCTTGCCAAGTTCTACCAGTAATACAACAGTGTTAAGTCCACGGTTTTACACGTCAGCCACTAGATGGTGGTATACCATGTTAAGTCCTATTCCATCAATGAAGAGAAAAACTTTCAAACGACTCCACTGTAACATTTAGGTTTGGTGACTTAACACAGTTTACCTCTGAGGCTCTTAAATAGATTACTATTATTACTATTTATATGTATGTATCTCTTTAATGATTTTTCCACCAGTCAATTGGGGATACTTCCTCAAGTATATCTTCCAAAAAAATAATGCATTAATGAAAGGACTACCACCGGATTTTATTTTATAAACATAGAAAAAATGTGATAAATGTGAATTTGTTTTTAAAAAATCATTTGATTTATTTAAAAAAATTATTTGATTTAAAAAAAAAGGAAAATCATGACTTCGTTGCCAGACGACATGACTAGATATTAATTATTAACTTGTATATAATTACCAACGTGCGAAGGCCAAACTGTAATGTGGGGATGAGAATGATACCATCCTATAACACGCATAGGACGTTGCAACTTTGAAGCTAACATCTGAAAGTACAAAATTAATACCAGCTATATATATATATAAATGTCATTAAAATGGTGACTTCAGCTTTAGTCGATGCATCGGAGAGTTGTTCAGGTGATATTTCGACGCGGTCTCGCCTTTTATCCGAACGGCACAACATGATGACAGCTGATATCTGAGAAATTCGCTTCTCGTCGATCTGCAAATCATCATCATCTACAATTAGAGGACCTGGAATTATCCTAAGTTAACTATCAAAGCGGCAAATCAGTCATTCTGCAAATTTACCAGTCTATGTACGATTTTGTTTTGCTTTCCGTATTAAATTTATATAAATTACCTAGTGTTTCGGCCAATGTGCAAAGTACCTACCGCACCAAACGGATCTACATAATGTCGTTATATTTGGACTTATCTGGATAAGTTTGACAATGGTAGTATTTTCCATACTATCTAAATTGCTAGACCGTGCATTGGTTTATTATTTTGTAAATGGACTAGTGAATTTGGAGAATAATAGACTTTCACTTTGACAGACTAAGGATTAAAAAAATAACGAAATTCTCATTGTGTTGTGAAATAAATCGCATACTTCTCCTATTAATAACCCCATAACTTCCTCTTTTTCTGTCGTCAGAGCGTGGTTAAGACACACCAGATAGACATCAGCAGACAAATAAACACGATTGACAGCCATCTTTATTATAAAAATAAATAATAACAAAATGATACTAGCATTAGCTTATTAGAATTGTCATAGCGCATGCGCATTACCATCTTATCGTTTTATATAAGAAAACTAACCTAACCTAACTAAACCTATAGTGAACGTCTCATTGGCAGTTTCTATTGGTGATCAATAGATGGCGCTGCTAACGCAAATTTGCCGTCACTTTTCTATATAAACCGATAAGATAAGCAATGCGCATGCGTTATGTAAATTCTAATAAGCTAATGCTAGTAAGATTACAAAAATAAACAACAGATGGCACTTATAATCAATTTCAGAATTAGTCGCCTTATAAAGTTTAATATTTATTAGTCACCGCCGTTAGAAACTATTTTGATTGAATAAATCAGAATGAAAATAAATATATGTACAGTTATTTATTTTTTTATTAGTTTATTAAATTATTATAATTATAAAAGATTATAATGATAATAGCACTGGAAAAACGAATATGGAAGTTTTTTTATTGAGATTTTGAATTTAGTCGCCGCCGTCACTTGTCCGCCAAATAATAGCGCCATCTAGTGTAAATAATGGTAGTAAATATAACAGGCAGTTGGGCTCAGCACTAAGTTTTTGTTTGTCCCGCCCTTTTATGAGCGTCATACATTTATAATTTGTTTCTTACTTAGTCTGACGTCACGTTTTCCGCCTTTTTTAATTTTTCATTGGTTGATATTTGGTCTGACGCTCGTAAAAGGGCGGGACAAACAAAAAACTTAATGCTGAGCACAACGGCCTGTGTAAATATATGTTTATCATTGAAAATGGAGTTTGTGTTCTGACGTACACAAGTTAGTAATGATAAAATTTTATGAAATTGTATTACATATATTTTTAATATATAAATTTGTTTAATTTCACTTCAGAACGTACGACTTAAAGTGAAAAACAAACAGTTTAAATGTCGTGGTTCACTGATTTGGCCGGAAGGGCCGAAGAACTTCTGAATAAAGTGGATCAATCAGCTGCTGTGGCTCTTAAGAAAGAGGATGGAAGTTCAAGTAAACCCACAAGTAGAAGTACAACACCCATTCGTAACTTCCAACGTGTTGCACCAAAAGAGGATTCTTCGGCAACTGGGACAAAACCTCCGTTTGTTGCGAGTTCATCTGTAGCCGTAACAAAGGGACATTCGGAAACAACTTCGGTCAAACCAAAATCTAAGAAAGAAATAGAGGAACTGAAACTGTTTGAGTTTCTAAACAGTTCTGAGAATCCTCTTCCATCGACTTCCAAAATTAAACACGGAAACGAAGTTCTAGTAACGTCGGAACGAGAAGAAATAAACTCGAGAACCGATACGATAACCACGGTGGTTGACAACGTCGTTTCACCTAGTTAGAAACAATTTTTTTTATTCACTTTCAGATATCTTGAAAGTGTTAATGCGTTTGGTTTTCGTTTCAGTGACTGAGGAATCGACGAAGGAAGCTTCCGATGTTGAATCGATTTCTTTACAGTCCGCTTCATTGACGGCCGAAGAGCAAGCGACGAGAACTCCGCCGTTGGAACGTGAGAACCGATTACTGCAGAGCGAAGTCACTTCGTTGAATCAGGATCTAAATCAGTCTTTGAAAAAGACACAGAACGTCGAAGCCGGCAAATATGCATTTAAAATATATAATTAATAATGTGTTTTCATCAGCTGATTACTGAGCTTTTCAGAAGCAACATTATGAAGAAATTAAAAATATTTTAGAAAGTAGAAGTGGAAAATAATAATTTAAGAATATTGTCATGTTAGTATCTTAAAAAATAAATTTTTTATGGAAGACAACTTGAGGTCAATTGGGTTATTTAAAAAAAAAACTTAAACTATTTTGAAAGATATCAACATGAAAATACCCGTAAACAATTGAAATACCCTTCTAGTTTCTAAAACACTTTCTAGTTGTTTGTTTTTTTTAATTTTGCTCCTGAAACACAAAATAATCAGATTTCATAAATCAGCAGTTCACAAAACATTATAAGTGACTCAGTTACTCTTCTAGTTTCTGAAACATTTTCAAGTTTTTCCTAATGTTTCTTATGAAACGTGTTGTTTAAGGAAAAAAAATTAAAATCGAAACAATTTGAAATCATGAATCTCAATTTAAATATAAAACTTTCATTTTTTAAGAACTTCGTCGCGTCAAGAAGCAGTTAGACCGGTGTACGATACAATTGTCCGGGGAAGAGAAAACGATTCGAGAGATGAACGATCGTGAAGCAGATCTGAGACAATCTCTCGAAGCGAAGGATTCTCAATTAGCAGTATTACGAGTCCGACTGCAGGAAGTGGATCAAGAACTGATCGTTACGAGAGAATCGATCGAGAAACTGAGAGAGGAAAACTCTCGTATTTTAGACGATCATTCCAGTTCGAGCGGACTTCACAGTCAAGCGATTCAGACTGTACAGGAACGACTACAACAATCCGAAGAACAACTCGAACAAGAAAGAGTTCATTTCAGAAACATTCAGGTTAAGATATATTTATTTTGTTGTTGTTGTTTTTTTCTTCTAAAATTTGAGACTGGTTTATGTAGAGCGAAAGTATCGAACGAATAAGTCGTCTCGAAGAAGAGCTGAAGACGTTAGCTTCGAATTTTAATGAAGCAAAATCCAAAGTTCAGGAGGAAAAGGCTCGTAACGCCGAACTCGCAGCTCAGCTTCGTACTGCTAAACATGGATACGATTCGTCTCAGCAAGAACTTAGTGACTATAAAACGAAAGCTCAAAGAATTCTGCAGTCGAAAGAAAGATTGATTGCTAGTTTAAAAGATAATGCGGAGAAGGGTGGAGATGCGAATGCTGATGCCATAGCTACGTCGGCAGTCGAATTGGAAGAATTGAGGTTCTAATAATTAACTCATTTAATATTTTTTATTTCAATATATCACCAATAAATCTGGTTAACACATAAATGTATAACACAAAACAAACGAATAACACGAAATATTTGTTTGTGTCGATTCCTCACATTAGTGTAAGTGTTCATTTAACTAGGAAAAAATATTCTGGTCGCGTCAATTTATTTCATTAAGGTGGTTTATGAACAGCTGATTTTCAAACTGGTTATTCTGTCATTCAGAAGCAAAAATTTAACAGGGGCTAGAAAGTGTTTTTAGAAACTAGAAGAGTAGCTAAATTATTTAAGGGTATTTTCATTTTGATATCTTTCAAAATAAACATTTTATAGTCACAAATTTAAAAAAAAATATCATCTGCTTAAAGTTGGGTTAGTTTCAACCTCTCATTTTCATATCTTTCAAAATAAGCTTTTTAGCTTATTTTGAAAGATATGAAAATGAAAATATCCTTAAATAATTGTGCTACCCTTCTGATTTTCAAAACACGGTCGAGAAGCGTATACACTTTAAAAACATTGTTAAAAAAAACATTAGAAACAATTTAGTTAACGTTTCATTTTAAAACTAAATAAACTCAATTAATAAAAACCTTAGCAAAATTCTATATTCGCATTAATCGCAATTTAAAATCAATATTTGACTTACGATTCATTACATTTTTTAAAGAGAATAACTAAACTGACAAAAATGGCGAAACTATTCATTCATTACGATTTATATAAACAATAAATATTTTGCAAATTTCATATTTGCTATATTTGTTATATGAAGTTATAATTTTAATTTGACGCGCGATTAATGAAATTAATACTAAAATAATAAAAAATGTGGTTAATTAATAAGATTAACAATTAATAAATAATGAAAATCTCAAAATTTCTCATTTTTTTAAGAACAAAATCATAATTCTGAACAAAAGTGTAGTAGTAATTATGGTTTTCTTGTGTCCGTTATGTAGACAAGAACGAGATCTTCTTAAAGACGATTTGATGGATGCCCAACGTCAAACGGAACTTGTGAGAGCTGAACTTCACGAATCAGAGTCTCAGATGCAGATTGAAGTTGACGCCGCTAGAGAGTATGCTCGCGAGATTGAGGAAAGGCTAAAAGAGGAACGATCTCGTAGAGAAGATGTGGAACAGGAAGTCGTTCAGTTAAAACAAGAAATCAAGTATCATTGCGAAGACAGCGCTCGTCAGAAGACGACTTTGCAGTCGAGATTGAACGACCGCGATGTTGAGATCGAACGGTTGCGCAAGCAGTTGATGGCTAAACAAGTGAACAGCAGTGGACAGAAAGAACTCGAGGGGAGGCTGAACGCACTCACCGAGAGTCTCATTCAGAAACAAACTATGCTGGAAGCTTTGAGTACGGAGAAGAGTTCTCTCGTTTTTCAACTGGAAAGAGCCGAACAACAGTTAAAAGATCAAAAGACTTATTCGAAAAGGAACGCAAGCATGGCCGTCAACGTCTCGGACGATAACGATAGTCTGTATCTCATTTTATGTTTTGATCCGTCTTTTCGTTATACACTTTCGAACATTTTTTTAAAAAAATATTTTCAGGTAGGCTTCGAGTCCCCGTATTCATGACGGAGACACCGTTCGATGGAGAAGTGACTCGTAAAGTTAAAAGAGTTTATAACACAATCGATACGTTCAGTTTCCGTCTAGGAGTTTTTCTCAGACGTTATCCGATGGCGAGAATTCTTATAATTATTTACATGGTATTTCTAACAATTCGCTTTTATTTTCAGTTTGTAAATGATGAACTGACTTGGTTTTTATCGATTTTTTTTAAAAGGTTATGCTTCATTTTTGGGTTCTGGTTGTTCTTTTAACGTATACTCCGGAAATTCACGACAAGGATTGTTCTGTTCCGAATGGAAAATGATGAGAAATAATAATATAACTGGCTTTCATATTGCACGCAATAAACGTTACAATGTCATATAAATAGCTGATTTTTCGAACTTTAAATTATTCTGCGTTTCAGAAAAACAACACTAAGGAGAAATTGAAATTGTTTTACAGTCTAGAACGGTACCGGAATCACGCAATAGTATTTGCATATTGATATCTTTTAAAATAAACTTTTTAG
Organism: Brachycybe producta; assembly: GCA_036925085.1. Lineage (NCBI taxonomy): Eukaryota > Metazoa > Arthropoda > Diplopoda > Playtdesmida > Andrognathidae > Brachycybe > Brachycybe producta. Next base: position 507,735 of record JAUPFP010000091.1, read on the forward strand.
AGACAAAAATTAAAAAAATATCGTCTGCTTAAAATTGTTTTTTTTTTTTTTTTTTTTCAAACTGACAAAAAGCTTTTTTTGTTAAGTTTTTCTTAATTCTGTTCCTGAAAGATAGAATAAACAACAGTTCAATGGGGCGTTTTTGAAAACCACCTTTTTACTTTAAAACCAGGTTTTGATGTTTTTTTTTTCTTTCTTGTTTATTCATTTATCTTAGTGCAAATGAAGAGTTATTTACATTTTTACGCGAAAAAATTGTAACAGTTGTGGTAGTGAAGACAATATTATGTCGTACCGCGCTTAAAATAATTAATTAGCTTATAGGGGAGGCAAAGAGGAGAGGAAATAAGTCAAGTAAGGCCCAAATCCAAGTAGGAAACTTAGCGCTTAAACTTCAACTTGAACCTGCTGAAAAGGGTTTGAAAACCGAAAAAAAACTGTTTTAATAAGTATTCTTCAATATATTACTGTTGCTCAGTTGAAACAGTATGCAATGACTTTCAAGTTAAGCGGCAAGTATTCTTCTTAAATTTGAACCTAAAACTTATTCTACGGAGTCCTGCATAGAACAGTGTTTTTTTTTTCTTTTTTCTAGATTATAATTTGTTGAAACAAATTCACAAATTTCAAATTTTGAAAACAAATTTCACGAATAAATAGTTTATTATTTGGTCAATAGTAACAAATTACTAATTTTTTGCAACAGTTTAGTTATTTTGTTCAACGAAATTATTATGGTTAAACTGATAATTTTGTTTATTCAGACAAAAGATTTAATCAAAGTGGATGTACAACTTTTTGGAAGGAACTTTTAAGAAAAAAATTGTATGTTTGTTTGAAACTAGAATTGTAGGTTAATGTGTTAAAAAATATTTAACGTAATAATATTTGCAAAATAAAGCTTTCCAACCAGTTTGAATGGGGTAATTTTTCGATAAATGTCTGGATAAAAGAAAAAACTTAAATTTGATGATTTAAAGAACTGGCGTAAGAAGATAGCATCTTGTAAGTACTTTTATTGTAATCTTTTACTATTCTAGTTTCTTTCTTATATTTGTTTCTGTATAAGTAGTTTTTACTTCTATTGTAAATTACTCTGGCCGTAAAAAAGTGTGGTCTTTTACAGGACTCCTTAAACATTATTAACGACGATCATAGCCTCCTAGTAGGCTATGCGCCGATTTTTTTCCGTTTTTGATGTAAATATTTTGTTTGATTTGTTATTTTAGCGCGATGGAAAATGAGAAATTAATTAAAATTATTTCTTGTGCCACTTTGTTGACACAAACGCAACAGCAAATGGGTATTTTGATGTTTAATTATTTGCGACTTCGTCGTAAAAGCCAACGTCTTCGTCAACAGGCATTGAAACAAATCCATTCGGCTAAAGAGAATGTAATGCGAAAATCATTTCACGTAAGAACTGTCCCTTTATATTATTTAAAGTTACGGTTATGTTAATGTGTTTTTTTTACATTTTTTTTTTTGCTAACATTACAGAAAATTAGTGACGTCAAATGGTCTTTCATGGGATAAATTTTGAATACTGTTTCCGTAATTAACCACATTATAATGCAACTTTATTATTATTATTTCACCAATTTTCTGCAACAATTTTCCCCAAGTTCTTTAACATGGATGAGGAACAGCTGATTTTCGAACTTTTGATTATTCTGTGTTTCAGATAAGCAAAATTGAGAGAAACTGGAAATTGTTTTAGAAACTGGAAGGGTAGCTTATTCATTTAAGGATATTTTCATGTTAACATCTTTCAAAATAAACTTTTTATAGAACTTATATTATAAACATGTTATTTTGAAAGGTATCAAACATGAATATAGCCTTAAATTATTGGGTTACCCTTCTAGTTTCTGAAACGCATGTCATTAAGTTTCTCTTCATTTTGCACCTGAAACACAGAATAATTAATGTTCGAGAGAGGCGTTTACGCACGACTGTTAACGTTTTCTTCTCGCTTATATTCAGGTTATACGTAGCCAAAGCATAAGTCATTTTCTAGAATATTTCTTCAAATACTTGCTTGCCTGAGGGTATTTATTACTGAACTAGTGGGGTAACGTGTCATAAATGACGGGAGCAAAATTCACAGGCAATTGTGCGCATGCGCGTCGTTTTTTCCTTTTTTACTCCTTTCAGTTCAATTTCATTCACCCCCTCCCACTTTTTTCTCTCTCTCCCCCTTCTACACTTTCCAAAGGAAGAGTTCAACATATAGTTGACCTTGAGAAAAGAAAACCGGTTCATTTATTCAAATTTATATAAATTCCGACGTGCTTCAATGGTTTTTGTTACTCCACACACACACACACAGACCTGGGATATTATATATATATAAAATACTATTGAAAAAGTCTCAGGATGGCCCAATGAATGCCAGAAATTCTAAAAAGCTTTTCTGAAATTTCTTAAGAAATTTTTGGGGGGAAAAAGTTTACACTCGCCTCGTCATAAGAACAGCTTGTGACGTCAGATAGGTTGACAAAAAAATTTAGGATTGTCATTTTGCCTAACCAATTTTGTTTTAACTGTTGAAAACGTTTGCTATTATTCCTTTTTTTATCAGACGAAAACGACAAAATACTAAATTTTACATCTAGCCCTAAGACGTTACAAGGCTTATCTTAACGATGATCCTTTTTTTCTCCAAAAAATTAAAAAGTGTGGCATAATAATATTTGTAGTTTAAAGGTGAACTTTTTTTTTTCTTTGCACAGTTAGCGATGATTGCCGCTTTGATTCGTACGCATAGGAAAAAAGAACGAGTTCAGCGTCGTCGTCGTCGTCATTGCAGAGCCAGAAATTAAAAAAATGAACTTCATAATTACGATAGCACTCATGAAAGATTCTTGTCATTTCATAGTTATGAATTATAAAAGTAAATAATTTATATTTTTCTCATATGAAATTTTATTGTTCAGTTAATTTACAAATATACAATTATACAAAATAAACGATCAAATCTATTTTTGTAGATTCGTTAACAAATTAAGCATCGTTCTCTGAATTTCAACACTTTGTCTTTGAAGGTCGTTATGTTCCTGCAACAGTTGAACGGCACGTAGATCGAGTGCTTCGGACGTCAAGAGCGACGTCTCGGCCGCAGACATCGCCTTTTCCGTATATTCGTTTGCCTTTTTTTGTTCGTTCAACATAGATTCCAAGATCTTATTCAGTGTTCTACTAGAAGTATCGTGATCGAGATGTTTCTTTTTCTTCCGCCGAGGTCCAGATGATGTACTCGAAGTGTCATCCGGTATGTCGACGCTTTCGACGGGAGAATAAACTGTAAATAAAAACACAAATTAACATTTTTTTCAAGCTGCGATCTTAATTAGTTGCAACCATTTTAATACCAAATTCTGTGTCAAGATCTAATGATAATCTTGAACCTGTTTCACTGATGTCAACCGCTTGCGGTTCGGCCGCATATGCCACGTTTACATCTTGTACGAGAACTTCAAACTATCCGCAAAAAAAAAAAAACAGTATACGCAATAACGTCATCTATGGATACTACGGATCTATGTTGCTGCGGAACGTACAGAGATTTTCATGGTGATATATATATATATATTTTATTAAATGAATTTTTTAAGATCTTTTTGAAAACGACCAAAAAACTGTTATAGTTTTTATTTTTGGTACAATATCTAAAGATTTTCTTATTTCTGCCCAACTTCAAGTGACAAACAAAAAAATGAAAAATTAGAACTTGAGATAATAAATTTTATTTTTTAAAGATATCAACATGAAAATAATTTAAAAGTGGCTTTGAAATGTAAAATCCCCTCGAACTCTTATTATTCTGTCATTCAGGAACATAAGTTAGAGAAACTTTAAAGTATTTTAGAAACTAGAAGGGTAGCTTAATCACTTAATGGTATTTTCACGTTGATATGTTATAAAATAAGCTTTTTATATAAGTTTCAAAATGAAATAACTTTAAGTGGGCTATGTTTTTTTTGTAATTTTGTCGATAAAAGGTTTATTTGAAAGTGTGACCACCTCACGAACTTCAATTATTCTCTATTTTAGTAGCAAAATTTAGAGAAACTTGCAAGTATTTTAGAAACTAGACGGGCATCTCCATCACTTACGGGTGTTTTCACGTCGATACCTTTTAAAACAAGCTTTTTATGTGTGTTTCAAAATGATTGAAGTTGGAGTGGACTAAATTTTTTTAAATTTATTGAAAGATATCAACTTGTAAATACTATTAAATGATTTAGCTACAGTTCTAGTTTCTAACACACTTAATTTCTTCTTTTTATTGCTCATAATAACCACAGTTTCTAAAAAAAAATCATCTTTGTTTATAAAACATCGTAATACTTGTTCTGGATTTAACTGTGTGCCTTCATGTATACAAGTTCTTTTATGATAAGGATAATTGTCATTTCCTATGACTCTGTGAACAGCTTGATAGAACTTCCACGGAGAAGGACCATCAGCATTTCCAATCCGAATCCTTTCTCTTCTGTCTCAATGAAAGAAAAAAACATGAACTCTTTTTGTTTCAATATTTATGATGTAATTGGAAATTTTTAACCTGTATTCCTTCGTAAGATTCTGTATTTTGTTCTTAATATCGTTCACTTTTCTTGTGATTCCCAGATCTTTAAGAGCAGCCACCATTTTAACGTAAATGCAATTATTTCTTTTAAGCTTTCTTAATTCTGGTAGATACTCTGCCCATACATTAATCACAGTGAAAACTTGACTATCCGTCATATTTTCGCATCTTTTCTTTCTTTCAATTACAAATTCGGGTTCAACTACTCCACTGTCTTCGGACGCCATTTTTATTGGATTTCTTTTTCATTTTGTCTAGCCTCTAATAAGAGTCTAATTTCATCATTTCCTTCGAATATGCTTCTATGGAAAAATTCATTCATTCATTTAGATTGCCATTAAAAAAATGGTCTGTTAGAGGCTAAATAAGATTTACCGTAACCACAAAATAACTAGATTTTCTGCGGAGACATTGCCGTATTTTTCTACGATGAAGTTTTGAAGCACATAACATAGCCATCTTTTGGTGATTATTACCAAGGAGGCTAGAAGGAGGTCCAAACCTCTTTGATTATTACTGAAATGTGGGTGAACTAATATGACCACTTAATAGGATGCGTTAATGGCGTAAAATAGCCATGTTGGGACTCCTTTAAAGACGCCGATTTGACTTAAAACATGTGACTTCATATCGCTCTTTTTTTTTTTTTTTAAAAAAAAGCCTCTATTACTTGTTTTTTATTGCGAGAAGTTTTTAATGAATTATCTGTTAATTCTGTGTTATTTTAAATTTCGAAGATGGTTTATTTATAATTAAAATGATTTGCATGAAATGAAACATAGTAAATGTTTAACTCTATTCATTTTTTAAACTTTATCGTCTGCTAATTTTGTTTCATTTGTTTGTTCCTAGGTGTCGCTATAATTGAATCTTGTCATAAATTACTTCCGGTCGTTTTTGTTTTTGGTGTTCATGCGGTCGTTTGGAAAACCATAATTTTAGGTAATATTTCGTCGTTTTCACTGTTTTTTTTTTTTCCAAATTTTGTTAAAATTTATCAGTTAAATGAATATAATAGTCTCTTCATACATGAAATGTTTGATCATTTTTGTTGTAAAACATATGAAACGGTTATTTTCAATACTAAAATGATCACTTCCGGTTTTTCGTTTCTTTGGTTTTCAATGCATTTAAAATTAAATCGATTTCTTTCTGATTATTCTGGCTTTCAGGTGCAAAATAAAGAAAAACTTGACTGTGATTTAGAAACTAAAATTCACTTAAGGGTATTTTCATGTTGGTTATCTTTCAAAATAAGCTTTTTATGTCAGTTAGAAAGTGGCCCAACTTTAAGGAGACAGTAATTTTTAATTTTTGTCAATAAAAGTTTATTTTGAAATATATCAACATGAAAATAATCCTAAGTGATTGGGCTACCCTTCTAGTTTCTAAAATACATTCTAGTTTCACTTAATTTTGCGCCACGAAGTTAGAATAATCGAGAGTTCGAAAATCAGCTGTTAATAAACCCTCTTAATTGCAATATGATTTTAACGTCACATTTTTTTTTTTGTTATTTGCAGTGACTTCAAAGAACGAATGTTGAAATGAATGTTTTGAGGAGATTTTGTGGAATTGCAAAGAATTCCCTTTTCCCGCAGGTTCCTAATTTAAATGGTAACAATAACTTTACATTTGTAATTTTATTATTATTTCAGTGGCTGAAGACTCGAATATATTCATTTATATGAAAGGCATTTTTTATTAACCTCATGCTTTAAAGTGTATAATTTCAATTGATTTCAGTCTAAATAGTGAAAATGGTGCGAAATTGATGGTCGATTTACTTTTAGATCGATCGAATGAACTTTCTTTCAATGAAACAGTGAATATAATGTTTCTCTGGAATGGATTTAGATATGTGACGTTGTGGGTGGGTGGGGGGAGCCTTTATTTATTATTCACTTCAGGTAACTCAGGTTTTTAGATTTGTTTTATGCTAAAAGGGGTCAGAATCTTTATTAAATTTATGATTTCTAAGAAATCAATGAAGAAAAGTAGTGAAAGAATTATTCAAATAGTTTTGGTTCAAAACAAAATAAACAAATGGATCGGTTTTTGTCTGTGTTGTTTTAGCTAAGAACGAGTTGAAACTAAAATGAATACAAAATGAAATCCAGCAGCTTCAGAACACAGGAAATTTAACCAACAAATCAATAACAATAATTGGTAATTATGACTAATGCAAAAACAATGATGCCTTTTTTTTACAATCATAGGGTCCGGTTAGAGGCTAGAGTTTTTCTAGAATTAAAGAGCTGAATTAAAATTGGAGTTTAATTCTAGCCTTGAAACCCCAGCGTTTTTAATTGTAAAAAGCATAATTATTTTGTCTTAAGAGGGATCCATGAAAAATACTTGTGTAAATGTAAGGTAGATGGCGCCTGCAACCTCCATAAGCGGCTAACTACACTCGCCCATTTGTTGAAATAGAATGCAGCCTTTTAGCTCTAAAAGCGCGTCCAAAACAACCTTAATTATCAGCACGTGAAAAACTTATACCCAGAACATAATTAGAAGTGAAGAGAGCACGTGTAGAAATAGCGATGACGCAATTAAAAGTTTACCACGTGAAGAAAAAAAAAGGTGAGTCAAGAGTTGAAGAGTATCTGTACATTTCTATGAGAGGAAGGCTAGTGGCGCCATCTAATGCTGGAGGAACAAAATAGACGATCTATTTGCATTCTTAATTATGACTGTTAACAAAAAAACTATAACGATTTAGTAATTGTAACTGTTTAGCAACTGTAAAACTGACGTCATATGCTTCAAGTTACAGTGAGGCGACTAAACATTTCGCGCCTCGGCAGGAAGAGTGACACTACGGAGCCCTGAAAAGGACATGAGTTTTTTTTATTTTATCTGAAATTTCAAACAAACTATCTGGCATTTCAAACAAAATATCTGAAATTTCAAACAAAATATCAGAAATTTCAAACAAAATATCCGAAATTTCAATCATAATGGCTCATGCTTTAGTTAGATATTTTGTTTCAAATTTCAGATATTTTGTTTCAAATTTTGGATATTTTGTTTCAAATTTCAGATATTTTGTTTCAAATTTCAGATATTTTGTTTGAAATTTCAGATAAAATAAAAAAAACTCATGTTCTTTATAGGACTACGTAGTGGCATAACTAAAAAAAGCACTTCTTTTTGTGGAGAAAAATGAGTTTAAAGTTAAGAGAAGATTCGTCGCTTACTTTGCTGAGCTTTTCAAGTGCAAAAACTGTTTTAACTATTCACAATATCGGTTTATTTGGCTCTCCTACAATAGATTGAAATAAAAAAAATGCAACTTGAAACTCATTTTCCCCGCCAAAAAATGTTTTTTTTTAAGTTGTGTCACGCTTCCAGCCGAGGTGCCATTTATGGTTTATGTGTACATTTGTGAACGCTCAACCGGACATAACATACAGTGTACACGTACAGCTGTAAAGTCAAAGAAATACATCTGTGACACAAACTGTGTGTTTGTCTTTTATAATGAAGTCGCTATTAAATACACTATTAAATTATTTCTAATTTTTTTTTCTGCTTGAATTTCTCCAACCAAAAGTACCCAACTGTCTCCCCACATTTTACAAAAACGCTTTTGTTTAACTGGTTTTTAATTGTAATAATTGACAATGGAAGACGTGGATAGATTGATTGAATGAATGAGTGAGTGTGTCATACTCTCGTAGGTTTGTTTATATTACGATCCATGATTGAAGGTGGACATAGAAAGAGAGAGTGGGGGTTGGAGGGGTTGGGACAGAAGCCAGCTGTTGACCATTTTTCTGTTGTTTAATTTCCCAGTAATATAATATTTCTAGGGTGTCCTTTTTTTTAAAAAAAAAATGTCTTTCTTCTCGTTCTTTTTATCGTTTTCTTTTGTGGGTGTCATTCATTCATTCATTCATTAAATAAAAAGTTAATTATGTGGTCTATGATCATAATGGGAGCAACAAAATCACTTATTTTTATTGTTGTTAGTTGTTAGATGTTAGATGTAGTAGGGAGAGACATATATACAGTTAATAATATAATTAGAATGCTATTATTATTATTAATAAGAATAATAATAATAATGGACACGCGCTTAGTTGGTTTAATTGCGTTAAACCGGAAACAGTTGATTTAGACATTTAATAATTTCCAACGTTTGTTGTATATATAAGCATTTTATATTGGTATAAAGGCGAATTTTGTGTGTGTGTGTTTGCCGAGCGTCGTCTGTACTTTTTGATAAATTGCTTCACTTTTTTGTTGTTCTTTTTTCAGTTATTATAAAAATTGGAAAACTTAGATTTTATAAAATAGACAATAGTTGAAAAAGAAAATCTCAGTGGCGCAGATGTGTGTTGTTCTTTTTTTCAGAAGAACAAAACGTTTTGTGTTTCAATTATTTTAATGAATGGAGGGGGGGGGGGGGGGGGTTGTTGAAGGTTCAAAATTTTAATCTTTATGAAAAAAAATGTTATCAAGGTTTTTATTATGGCATTTTTATGTAAATCAAAATTATAAAATGTGCACATTATTTTTAAAAATGGCGCGTTTTATGCAACTAAAGGCATTTTTACGACGTTTTAGAGCAGCGGTCGCCAACCTTTCGAACCTCACGGACCACTAAATTCAAAATTTTAAATCCCGCGGACCACTAAAATGAATTTTTTTAAAAAAAAAAAGATAAATACGTTTGTCAAATAATGATCAGAGAACTTCTATTTTATTAATAGAAAATCTTCAAAGGTTGTTTAATTGAAACAAAATTATTAAAGTTAGTTTAATTATTAGAAAATAATTGAAGCTTTGGGGTGAAGCAGCGTGTGGTGGGGGAAACTGAATTAAATGTGGCTCTCGCGTGCCGTATTTCACGAGAACTGTACTAGACTCTTAAGTAGGCCTACATTTCGTCAATTTATTGCAATAGAAAGGCGAAAATTGTCATTCAGAATAGAAGAATTTATTAAGAATATTTTTTGTTTGTTTTATTATTAATAAAACAAAAAAAAAATGTAAATATTGTCCAGATTTTTCTGCGGACCACCAAAAATTTCTTGCGGACCACCGGTTGGCGACCGCTGTTTTAGAGCATATTTTTTAATATATTTTGTGAAATCATCAAAATTAGTTAATTATAAAATGTTTATCAAGATAAAATTAAATTTCTTTATGCAAATCAGGACGTTTTATATCATAATTTCCAATTTTTGGCTATTTTTTTTTTTTGAAAAAAATTATTAAATTTTTTAGCACGCAAAATCAAAATGATTTATTTTAAGTAAATCATTTATAGAATTATTTTTCTTACAATGCGACTTTATGCAAATTTCCAAGAAAACATGCAATTTATTCATTTTATTAATTTTTATTTTGCATTAAACTTATTGTTATTCTGCATATGATATTATAATGTACGGAAAAGGTGTTAGGTGTGGTAAAGGTGTGCTTTTAATGAGTTTTGGGCCTTATACCTAGTACACATTTGATAGATTAAACGCATTTAAATAATAAACGTGTTCTACAGAAGAGCCCTGTGTGAAGGGCAAACAAACAATATATCGAATTCAATTTATTCGGTTAATAATCATATATATAATATCCCAGGTCTGTGTATGTGTGTGTGTGTACAAAACCCTTGAAGCACGTCGGAATTTATATAAATTTAAATAAATGAAGAAACGAACAGCTTTTTTTTTTCTCAAGGTCAACTATATGTTGCACCCTTCCCATCCAAGAACCCCATGATATTAAATTGGCGAGGGGAAAAGGTTGGAAAGTGTAGAAGGGGGGAGAGAGAAACGTGGAGGGTTGAGAAAAAGTGGGAGAGAGTGGCTGAAATTGAAATGAAAGGAGTAAAAAAAGGAACAACCAACGCGCATGAGCACACCAGAGAAAATGAAAAAATCATTTTCTCTTTCAAATTATAAAAAGGGATGGGGATAATAGTAGCAAAATTAAACTACAGTTTATCACAGGCAATTGTGTCCAGCATTAGAATTTCTTTTGCTCAGCCCTTTTATGAACGTCATCAATTTCTAATTGGTTTGTTACTTAGTCTGACGTCATAAAAGGGCGGAGGAAAAGAAATTCTAAGGCAGGACACAATTGCCTGTGAATTTGGCTCCCGTAATTTATGACGGGTTACCCCACTAGTCTCCAAATAATTGATTTAATTACTTAAATATAATATATAAACTATTGATATTAAAATATTGATTTAGTATTTCAATTTAAAATATTAATAATAAAGTCAATTTTATTCGGGTTCATGTCCTTAACTGGATTCCGTATAATTCACCTAAACACATGTAGTTTGAATTCATTTAACTCATGTGTGTACAAGGTATTACTGATTAATGGTGATTATACGAGTGTATAAAAATAAAAAATTCAACAATTTTGAGTTAAATTAATGAAGTTAAATTATTAATGGAAACATTCTTAAAAGTTTTGTTTTATGAACCAAAGTTGTTTTGTTTTGATCAATTTTTTTTTAATTTGAAGTTTTTCATTGTGTTAATTAAAAATTAATTTGATGTTTTTTCAATTTAGATTCAAATCAAAATGACGCAAAGTAAATCTAAAATAAATTAAGTATTTTTAGAAATTAAAATTATTCACAAATAAAAAACTAAAAGAAATGTATATTATGTTTGTATAGTTAATAACTTAATATTAAACCACTAGTAGGGTAACCCGTCATAAATGACGGGAGCCAAATTCACAGGCAATTGTGCCCAGCATTAGAATTTCTTTTCCTCCGCCCTTTTGTGACGTCAGACCAAGTAACAAACCAATTAGAACTTGAAAAGGGCAGAGCATGTGACATCCGACCAAGTAACAAACCAATTAGAAATTGATGACGTTCATAAAAGGGGCGGAGCAAAAGAAATTCTAACACTGGGCACAATTGCCCGTGATAAATTCTAGTTTAATTTTGCTACTATTATCCCCTCCCCTTTTTATATTTGAAAGAGAAAATGAGCGTTTCATTTTTCTCTGGTGTGCGCATGCGCGTCGTTTTAATATAAAGTTAATTTTCAGTTCAAATTTTTGGGTGAGACTAAAACACGGAAACTCATGGAAACGCGCGGAAAAATAAATTTTAGGCTACTATAAGCGTTACAAGACACGGAAAATACATGCAGACACATTGGAAAGCACGGAAAACACAAACACACGGAAAACGCTTACAAATTACACAGGGAAAACACGAACAAACGGAAAAGCGCGGAAAACACAAACAAACGCACGGAATACACTTACAAACACACGGAAAACGCTTACAAACACACGGAAAAGCGCGAAAAACACGGAAAACACAAACACAACACGTGTTTTCCGCGCTTTTCCGTGTAAGTTTGTAAGTGATTTCCGCACTTTTCCGTGTGTTCATAAGTGTTTTCCGCGCGTTTCCGTGGGTTTGTAAGTGTTTTCCGCGCTTTTCCGTGGGTTTGTAAGTGTTTTCCGCGCTTTCCCATGTGTCTACACGTATTTTCCGTGCCTAGTAAAAACTTATAGTAGCCTTATATTTATTTTTCCGCGGGTTTCCGTCAGTTTCCGTGTTTTAGTCTGACCCAAATTTTTAATTAATATTATTTTATAAATATTTTTTTTGGAAAAATCACTTCTTATTTGAAATAAATTTGTAGATAAATCATTTTTTATTTAATTTAATTTTTAAGTTATATTATTACAATCAAATTTGAATTAAATAAATATATATTCAATAAAAATTTATATTTTCTTATCCATTTTCAAATAGGTAAGAATGGTGTTAATCAATCGGCACTTCTTCGGACGTTGTCCACTACGGCCACTAATTTGACGACAAACAATAAGAAATTTCCATTTGAAATGAGACAGCAGATGACGTCATCATCCATATTGACCAGCATCGTATCAACAAGGACCGTGCTTCCTAATTACAAGAGGAGTTTATTTGTTTCTCTGACCGGTCCGCTGACCGCAACTATGACCGTTCGTTATCCACATTACGACAGCAGAACTAAACCTTTGACATTGTATCAGATGCATCTGAGAGGACCACATCAAAGGAATAAGAAGAAAAAGCGACCTCTAGATGGTAAACCCTTTATGAAAGGAGTTGTCCTGAAAACTCTGATTAAAAAACCAAGGAAACCGAATTCTGGTAACCGGAAATGCGTTCTGGTCAGGTTAAGTAATGGTAAGGAGAAGGTGGCTCATGTTCCAGGAATAGGTCACACGTTACAGGAACATAACATTGTACTGATAAGGGTGGGACGATTAAAAGACGTTCCTGGGGTTAAACTTAAAGTGGTAAGGGGCAAATACGATTGTGGCCATGTGGTCAAGAAATCTCAAACTAAGTAATTAGCCTCTTTAGTGCCCTTCCACCCTCAAAAGAACTTTGTATACAACATTGTGTAATCATTTTAAGTTTGTTTCAAGTTGAAATTAAAAATTTGAACCAGAATTTTTTTTAAAAATGGTATAAATTATGTAAAAATAGAAAAAAAACATGGGGTCAAGAAAGGTAAGGCTTGACCAATCGGACAACTGTAAAGTATTTATGAACAGCTGATTTTCGCACTCTGGTTATTCTGCTTTTAAGGAGTAAAAATTAGGAGTAGCTAGAAAGTGTTTTAGAAACTAGATATAGATAGCTAAATCACTTAATGTGACTTTATAGATACTTATTTTGCCTTTTGTCGCTCCGGATGGCGCCACTGCAATGGCCAATGCTATGCTTCATACAACGTTTTTTTTTTGGAAAATTTGGACCAAAACGTCAAGGGAACGTTTTTTTTTTAGAAACATTATGAAAAAATTCAAATTGGTTTCAAAACTAAAATGGTAAAAGATTATGTTAAAAGTTTTTTTAATTGCAATATCTTAAAAAATAAACATTTTAATTAGGGATGGGCCATTCGAATCCGCGAATCTTGAAAAATATTCGAGATTCGAAAACTCGAATCTTGGCGCTTTTTTTCGTCTTTCGAACCTTTCGAATCCTAAACTAAAAAAAAAGTGTTAAATCACCAATATCACCTTGTGGCCTGACCCTGAGTGCCACACTTTTTTATTAATAATTATAATTATAAATATATATATATATATATATATATATATATATATATATATATATATATATATATATATATTAAGCCCCGTCTGTGTGTGTGTGAGACCTAATGCTGTACAAACAAGGATAAAAACCTTGAAGCACGTCGGAATTTATATAAATTTAAATGAATAAATGAACCGCCTTTTTCTCAAGGTCAACTATATGTTGCACATTTCCCGTCCAAGAACCCCATGATATTAAAGTGGAGAGGGGAAGAGGGAGAAAAACGGGGGAGGGGAGGTGGCGCTGATCAAGCGCCAAATTGAACAAACGCCAAACTGAATAAACGCCAAATGGAACAAATGCCAAACTGAATAAAAGCCAAATGGAACAAACGCCAAACTGAATAAGCGCCAAATGGAACAAACGCCAAACTGAATAACCGCCAAAATGTGATAAACACATGGTTAGGTTAGGTTAGGTTAGGATTGGTTAGGTTAATTTAGGATTGGTTAGGTTAGGTTAGGTTTGGTTAGGTTTGGTTAGGTTAGGTTAGGTTAGATTAGGTTAGGTTAGCTGTAAATCTGCACAGTCTGACGTCTATAAAAGCTCACAATATTTGGACCATCACAATTTACAAAAAACCTGAATAACCGCCAAACTGAATAAACGCCAAATGGAACAAACGCCAAACTGAATAAGCGCCAAATGGAACAAACGCCAAACTGAATAAGCGCCAAAAATTTGGCGGTTATTCAGTTTGGCGTTTGTTCAATTTGGCGCTTATTCAGTCGCCCCGGAGGGGAAACTGAAATCGAAATGAAAGGAGTAAAAAAGGAACAAACGACGCGCATGTGCACACCAGATATCAAATATAAAAAAAGGGGAGGGGATAATAGTAGCAAAATTAAACTACTGTTTATCACAGGCAATTGTGTCCAGCATTAGAATTTCTTTTGCTCAGCCCTTTTATGAACGTCATCAATTTCTAATTGGTTTGTTACTTGGTCTGACGTCATAAAAGGGCGGAGGAAAAGAAATTCTAATGCTGGGCACAATTGCCTGTGAATTTTGCTCCCGTCATTTATGACGGGTTACCCCACTAGTAATTTAATTTTTAATATTACTTCATTTATTTGTATCTTCTTAATGAATAATATATGAAGGATTCGAGGATTCAAGAACTTTTTAGGATTCGGAATCGAGAAAATTTAGGATTCGTTCCCCACATCTTAATTTTAATCTACGCGGTTTTTGGTTTTTTCATTATTATTTCACGAAAAACTATTTTTTTTTTTTTTCAAACTGTTATAAAAATTTAATTTTAAAGTTATCATCATGAAAAAAACTTTTAGCATTATCACCAACTATTCTAGTTTCTAAAGCCGCTATTACACTAGCAACTTTCAATGCAATAAAATGTGCAATGTGACAAGCAACTCCAATGTTTATAGTGTGATATGACATGAAACTTGATAAAACTTTTCCTTTTAACTAATGTCAAACTCAGTCTCATTCAGTTGCACATGTTCAACTTTGAAAGTAAACTTTCTGACGAACAACCAATCAGACCGTTTGCCGGAAATGACATATGTAACATTGAACGAATTCCCGGTTTCGTGACTTCCGGTTTATGAACTTCCTGTTAGTTGATCACAATATGGACAAAAACCAAGGGGGCAGACATTGAACAGAAAATCATGGACGATTTTCACTAAGATTCACAGCAGGTCGTGTGGATGGAAAAGTCATTTTACTTTTTAGCTGCATTTTAACTGGATATCCAGAATAGAATTGAAATTTTTAAAATTCTGTAAAACGCGGATTAAAAGTAAAATGGCTTCCGGAATACCGTACGAAATTCACCCGAATGTGTCGGCCCCTTGACATAAACGCAGTTTTGAAAACTTGATTAGGAACTAGGTTGTAATAGTGTGATATAGAAGTTTATTACAAAGTTCTAGTTGGAAGGCACATCACAGGTTGCAAGTTGAATTGCATCGGAGGTTGCTAGTGTAATACCGGCTTACAACACGTTGAATTGTAATGTTTCTTCTGAAAAACGTTTACTTGAAAATCAATTTTGTCAAAACCGCGGATTGGGGAACGACGACGGAGACGAAGTCAAAATAAATATCTCTTCAGGCACCTCATGTTTTTGATATCTTTCAAAATATCTTTTTTTTTTTACACTTACCTAATGGGTAGCAATGATTTTTTGGGTGTCACTTCCTGTTCTGTTTTATTTCTTGTTAAACAGTTTTACATTTTATGAAATTTTCAGCCATCGGCCATGTTTTTTTGTTGGCTGAATTTGTTTGAACACAGGAGTTAACTTCATTGTTGATAAATTTAACCATGGTTAATATACCCATGTTTGTTTTTATTTTAAAATTAACTCTGGTTAACTTTTTTTTTAACCTTGCAGCTAATTTTTTTTGTAGTGGAAACCAGTGTTTTGGGTTGAGAATTTGAAATTTTTACACATTTTTCATACATTTTATATTATAAAATTAAAATAACAAATGAGGGCGTAAAACAAACTTAAAAATTGAGGTCATGGACAAATATTATTTTGGTCTTAGTTTTTTTTTTGTTTGTTGAAGATGTTGTCCCACTTTGTATAAGGGCAAAAACAAGTAAAGGGCCTAAAAACAGTATAATTTCAAAGTACAGAATTTGGAAAGAGATTGAAAAAGAGAGAGAGAGAGAAAGGGGGTTAAAATTAAGTGTGTCAAAGATACAAGTAAAAAGTGAGGGATAAAACACATATATTATGATTGTATGGGTTAGTTTTGACTGTTTTCTTGGGGGGGGGGGGGGGGGTGGGGGGTGGGGAGAGGGTTAAACTACACAACCAAAGAGTTCATCAACAAATAACTTTACCACAAACATTTTTTTTGTGGGGGGGGGGGTGAAGAAGGGGGGATAAATGAAAGAAGTGGGTCATTTTTTGGGTTCCACGTGTGTTTTTATATGATAAATGACCTAAAACATTCGAAAATGGGGTCTCTTGTTGTTACCCCAAAGGCTAAAAACAAGAGCTAAATGATTAAGAGGAGACTTCCATCATCATTAACCCTCATAAGTTTTAAGGGGGTCCTAAATGTAAAATAACAATTTTGAATGTAGAAATTACATAGACGGATTGGAACTTCAAGGACATAAGGTCCATATATTTCATAATTAAATCTTTTCTTAACACCTTTTGAAAAT
Source organism: Brachycybe producta (assembly GCA_036925085.1). NCBI lineage: Eukaryota > Metazoa > Arthropoda > Diplopoda > Playtdesmida > Andrognathidae > Brachycybe > Brachycybe producta. The sequence goes on from JAUPFP010000091.1 coordinate 524,582, forward strand.
TTGAGTGTAGTGTAGGGCCTTTACTAATTCTCGAGGTTCATTAGAAGATATTTAACTTGTCTCCATTTGAGAAACATTTTCGGCAAAATGTGAGGCAAAAAAAGGTGTTATTAATAGAAAATTTAATTTAGTTTTCTTACTTTAAAGTGTTTCTTAAACGTTTTCATTCTATTTTAAGTCGAAATTGCTGAGTAATATCTATTTTACTTTTCTTCTGAAATGGGTTCTTTTTTTTAAATTTTTAGTTTTGTGTTCGTTTTTATTATTGTTCGTTTAAAAAAAAAGACAGGTGTTATTCGGTGTGGTTGTAATTTTTTTTTTTGGCATTGTCATTGTGAAAAACAATTAAATATATGCAATTCAAGTAATCTTTAAAGATTTTTTGGGAAGAAATTAGGCTGAACATGTTGAAAAATATTGAAAATGGATTGATTTATGATTATTTATCTGAATTATATTCAAAAACGTTGCTTAAAATAAAGTTACACTTATGGCCAACGTTAATAATTAAATTAAGCTTATACTTTGTACACACATGAGTTAAATGAATTCAAATTAAATGTGTTTAGGTGAATTATATGATATCCAGTTAAGGACATGAACGAAATAAAAATTGATTTTTATTATTAATATTTTGAATTGAAATACTAAATCAATATTTTGTAAATAGTTTCTATATTATATTTAAGTATTATCTCAATACTAGTGGGGCCAAATTCACAGGCAATTGTGTCCTGCCTTAGAATTTCTTTTCCTCCTCCCTTTTATGATGTCAGACCAAGTAACAAACCAATTAGAAATTGATGACGTTCATAAAACAGCTGAGCAAAAGAAATTCTAATGCTGGGCACAATTGCCCGTGATAAATTCTAGTTTAATTTTGCTACTATTATTCCCTCCCCTTTTTTATATTTGAAAGAGAAAATGAGCTTCTCATGCGCGTCGTTTGTTTCTTTCTTACTCCTTTCATTTCAATTTCAGTCACCCCCCTCCCACTTTTTCCTCCTCCACGTTTCTCTCCCCCCCCCCCTCTACACTTTCCAACCTTTTCCCCTCTCCAATTTAATATCATGGGGTTCTTGGATGGGAAGGGTGCAACATATAGTTGACCTTGAGAAGAAAAACAGTTCATTTATTTAAATTTATATAAATTCCGACATAGCGTTAGTCCATACACACACATACATACACATACCTGGGATATTATATATATATATAACTAGTGGGGTGTAACCCGTCATAAATGACTTGAGCCAAATTCACAGGCAATTGTGTCCTGCCTTAGAATTTCTTTTCCTCCGCCCTCTTATGACGTCAGACCAAGTAACAAACCAATTAGAAATTGATGACGTTCATAAAAGGGCTGAGCAAAAGAAATTCTAATGCTGGACACAATTGCCTGTGATAAACTGTAGTTTAATTTTGCTACTATTATCCCCTCCCCTTTTTATAATTTGAAAAAGAAAAAGAGTTTTTCATTTTCTCTGGTGTGCTCATGCGCGTCGTTTGTTCCTTTTTTTACTCTTTTCCTTTCATTTCAATTTCAGCCACCCCCTCCCACTTTTTTCAACCCTCCACGTTTCTCTCTCTCTCTCCCCCTTCTACACTTTCCAACCTTTTCCCCTCTCCAATTTAATATCATGGGGTTCTTGGATGGGAAGGGTGCAACATATAGTTGACCTTGAGAAAAAAAAGCTGTTCATTTCATTTGTTTAAATTTATATAAATTCCGACGTGCTTCAAGGGTTTTGTACAGTGTTACTCCACACACACACATACACAGACCTGGGATATTTTATATATAATTTTCAGATTTTTAACCTGAATAAATTGAATTCGACGACATATTGTTTGTTTGCCCTTCACAGGGCTCTGTAGAACACATTTATTATTTAAATGCATTTAAATAATCAGGTGTGTACAAGGTATTTGCTATATATTTTAATAAAAGATTATTTTAAAAAAATTTACATCATTTTCTATTTAATTTTACAGTTATAGTCAAATTTTAAAATTATTGCTAAACCAAAGCTTATGGGCTTAAAAATTCTCCATAAAATTATTATTGAGAGTTTTGTAATGCGTAATGGTTTAAGCTTAACTTTAATTTAAAGAATATATTTGAATGTGGTGGTAAATCAGTCAATTTTCAATATTTTTGTAACATTTTCACCCATGATGCAAGGCAAATCTCTCTGCATGTATGTATAGATTTACAGTAAGTCTATGGAAAGTTTTTAAGTTGAGCTTTGTTTAAGTTTCACTTTGCGTTAAGTATAATGTTTTAGAATATGGCAGTAAGTCTCTATAACGTGGTATTGATAACAGACAAGATAGTTTAAAGCTGTAAGTGCTCAACTCATGAATTTTTACTAAGAAGTTGTATGCAAAAAAGTTCATAAGTTTAGCACTAGCTTTGACTCCATCTTAACTGTTATCAATCGTTAAGAAAACCACAGATAATGTTCACCATGCAGGTGTGGCTTAGCCAAATCTTAACTCTAGGCCTACTGGATGATTAATCAATCTGTAGCCTAACCTGTATTTGTTTGCTGTATTTTTGTGCATCAAATTTATTCACCTTTGAACTTAGTTTTTATAGTCTTGTGTGACAAACTTGACAATCAAGATAAATGATTACTTATTGATTAGCCTATCCCATCATGCACTGCTTGACTGACTTGACTCAACTATTTATAGGGAACAACCAATATATAGCTAGCTCCTTGGTATAAAAGGTTGATTAAAGTTGAATTGTGTTGGCCAATCGCACAGTCAACAAACTTTCAAATGTTGGTTAGAATCGATCAAATCAGATGTGATGCAAGTGTTGCATTACATTTAATGCATTTTAGTCATCGGACCTTGACTTAAACAGAAATTATCTGTCGTTTTATATTGCTTAGAAATTTTTCGTTTAAACGAAATTGAAATAGTGTTAGAAAACTAGAAGGGCAGTGCAACATGATGAGGTTTTTTGAGATGTTTTTTGATTGTTTATGTTAATATTTTCAAATTTAAAGTAATATTTTATAAGATGGAAATTATTAAGATATTGAAAACATGAATATTTAAATATTTATGGGCCTTTAGCACCTACCGGTATTACTCTGTAACAGTAAACCTTACTGTTATAAAGTAAAGACATCCCAGTTTTTTATGGACCTATAGATCCATAAAGAACTGGGATGTCTTTACGGAATGCAAATAAGACAGTCATTTGACAATAAATTGTATTTAGCTTATATAATTTTGCAACAGTTATAAAAGCAAATTACAGAAAAATATTACGACAAATATTGTCATATGACTGACATTCAAATGATGTATGCAGAATAATATATGTCATAAAATGATATATAGCGCACAAGCAGTATAGACCTACTTAACTTCATGTACAGTAGGTACGATTGTCATAATTTTACGACTTTTTCTGTAATGAGGTCTCTATAGAGTCGTAAAAGATATAACCTATAAGTAACAAGAAATGCTTTTATGCGAAAGAAATTTCAAGATATTTGTGTCAAAGGGTGTATCTCCTTGCAATATTAGGGCCTATAATATTATAGTGACCCGTTTATGAAGGAAAAAAAGTGGTTCAAGGCCATTTTCAGACCGGAAATAAGCATTTACTATAGATATTATAACCAATTGAGAAGTGTATACAATGATTTTTCGATCATTTTTCTGAATAAGAAAAAAAAAAACACTCCTTAAAATTTTAGTTTCCTCTTTTTGGAGTTTCGTTTGACTTTTTTTGGTTGAGGTAAAAGTTGTTTACAACACTTGAGGTCCTCTTCAATGTAGGGCCCTATATAACACATAACAAACCCTTTTCATGGAGCCCAGATATTTCCCTAAATATATATTTTTCTTTACATTTTTTTAGTCTTTTCTGCATGCGCTGCATGGACACTGGTCACTCAAATAGTTAATACAAAATATGTATGAATGAAATTTGTATAGAAAAAGAATGATGGGAAAAACGTTGTAGAAAAGAAAAAGGGAGAAAGAAAAAAAGAAGAATAGATTCGTTTTGATGTATGTATAAAAGCATAACTTGAAGTGACGGTCAACGGCATAACGATGATGACCATTGTTCAGTATTTTTCTTGACACTTTATAATAGGCAAAATATGTACTGTATATAAACCTATATACCACAATAGGGTTATATAGGGTGGTATATAGTATAGTTGTAGAGAAAAATATGTATATGGGAGTCATTTTTCATTCATTCAAATTCACTTGACCAATGGTCCTATGTGCTTGTGACTAGTGACCACTACTTTCTTTTCAGTATAAAAAGACCTTCATTTTTGTATTAAATGATAGGATTTTTTTTATTAAAAAAATGAGTTAAGAGCTTGTCCTGTGCTCATCAGAAGGAATCTTTAGAAGAAATTTAAAGTTTCTTATAGAAACTACTAGAAGTTTCCAAACATACAAATCACATGTAAAAATAATTTCATAACAATAAATTTCAAAATAAACTATTCAATGGCAAAAAAAAATGATACGGTGCATTGTTTATTTTGATTTTTAAACATTCATTTTGGAAGATTATTATATTTTCTATACTATTCTCTCCTTCTAGTTTCTAAGAAACTTTTTTGAATTTCTTCTAAAATTATTTCTCAAACTGATGACCAAATCTTCATAATGTTATAAATGGGTTAATTTTTATTTTCCCACACCCTAAAAAAAAAAGATACAAGTATGTGTATAACTGTATATTTATGTCCACTCATGGCTGACCATCACCCCATTTTTTTGACAACTTGCCCATATGTCCCGTTGACCCGATTTCACTGACAGAAAAAAAGGAGAGAGAGAGAGAGAGAGAGAGAGAGAGAGAGAGAAAAGGTCCCATTCATATATAGATATATGAGTCTCATACATATGGATTTAGGCCTATATGTGAAATTGTGAGGGTTAAAAGAGTGGGCCAAGGCTGTCAAAAATATACAGAAAGGGTTTTTTCTTTCATCATGTTATTGAAGAAGGGGTAGTAGGCCTATATAGCCAATGGTATACTGTATATGCAACATTTTACCTCATGTGGCCCCTCCTTTTGACATCTGTTCTATATAACTAGTTATAACCACCCTAAAAACCTCACGGCCCATAACAAACGTCATCGTTAGTATTTGTTACTACATTTAGTTTATATATAGAGTCTATGTAGAGGACCTAGATATGTATCTAGGCCAACACACCCACATCTAATTTCTGTATAAGGCCTATGTATAGTTAGGTCTAGAATACACTCTTAAAATAGTTGCCTCTACAGTAATAAACTTAAAAAATGAATGTGGTCCTAAAAAAGCTTATAATAGGCAATATAGGCTACATGCAATATCAAGTAAAGTGTTTCTCAATCTGTGGCCCAAGTGCCAATTTTGAGTAACAATTCCGGCGTTTAGGTCAACCAACAATTAGTTTTTTTTTCCTATCATAAATACTGATGAGAGACTAGAACACTATATAGTTGACAACTGATAGTAACCAGACATCTAGTCTCTATCCAGCCTTTTTGATTAGAAACAGCAGAATATAGCATTTGCTTTAATAATGATGATGATGATTACTTTAGAATTGGCACTTGAGCCACAAATTGAGAGACACTTGCTTAATATTGCTTAAAAATTTGAGGCACCTTGTGTAGGCCTACTACAACGATTTATACTACGCCTTTTTAAATTTCTAAAAACGAAAGTTCGCCCCCCCCCCCCCTCTTTTTGTGGCAAATGTTGTCATTTCACATTCCCATAATTCTTGAATCAAATATATGTATTCCTTATTCATATTAAACTCAATATACAATTTTCACATCAACTCGAGAGCCACATGGCAGGTGGAGATAATTCTAATATTAATTAAATCCATAGTACTTTGAAATTAATAGGAAATATCAACGATCTATAAAGAATAGATTGGCAGTTAAGACGCCATATTGAGGCGAATTGAACACTACGGCGGCCATGACAGTAAAAGGCAAAAAGCTCTTAATTGCCTATGGGCTGCTCATAGCAAACTCATATTCTTATTTTTTTTCAGAAAAGAAACTGCACATTTAATGTATTTGTTCATTATTTATGTAACCTACTCTTAAAATTATACTGAATACAATACAATAAAATTTAATTATTTATTTCACACAAATACCAAAATACACATTTAACATGAATAATAAAATACGTACATAAACGTGATTTATTCAATGGCCTTTGAAAATAATTAATTTGGTTATCTGTTGGTTAGCTGTTGCTGTTACAGTCATTTGCTTTTTCACTGTTGGCAGGTAGTACCCCCACCTACCCTCGATTACCCTCACCTGCCAAAAAATATCGCGACCTGCCCAGAAATAACGAAATTCTGCCCTATACAAAAAATTTCAAAAATTTTTTAAAATTCCGGAAATGTTTTTTTCCGGGCAGGTAATGGTTAAGTTTAGTAGGGAGTAGCCTCACCTGCCCTCAATTACTCTCACCTGCCCAAAAATATTGCGACCTGCCCAGAAATAACGAAATTCTGCCCATTCTGCCCTATACAAAAAATTTCAAAAAATTTTTAAAATTCCGGAAATGTTTTTTTCCGGGTAGGTAACGGTTAAGTTTAGTAGGTAGTACCCCATCTAACCTCGATTACCCTCACCTGCCCAAAATATTAACTTGCATTTTTTAAATTACATGATAATGAACACTAAATAGACGAGGAATTGGCACATGTAGCCAAAATATCACGACCTGCCCAGAAATAACGAAATTCTGCCTTTTTTGCCCGTCCTGCCTTTTAGTATGACCCCCTAATGTATTTGACTGCTGATCACTCTCCTTTCTGCCTATAACTGTCATGGCGGTGCGTAGCTGCAGTAGCCTCAGTTTGGGGGCGCTGATGTCTATGAAATTGCCATCTATTCTTTATAGATCGTTGGGAAATACACGTGTATTTGAATAGCGAATTAAAAATAATAGGGAATACATGTATTTGAATAGTGAATTAAAAGTAATGTGAGGTGACAACACAAGCAAATGGCTTACATATCGATATATTGATATTTTTCGAGTATAGGAGTATACTTTTTATTGCTTTAGTTCCGATTCATGTTGTTTGATGGCGCATCTATCTGAAATTGCAAGTTTCTACCAAATACCAATTCATTTTGAAGTTTTTTTTTAACTTAAGAAATTACTTAAAAAAAATAAACATCATTTTTACAGTCAAACGGTCTCTTCATAATTTAACGTAGACATTTCTAGAGGTAATGGTCTCTTAAGTAAAGAAAACTTCAACATTTAGTGAAAACTAAATTATAAATTGCCATAAAAAGTTTATTCTCAAAGATATTTTTCATTGAAATGTTTGGAGTAGGCCTACAGGTGCCATTTTACATTTTGTAACAAACTTTGAATTTTGCTTGAAGCAATCATTACTTCATTAGGAGTTCATTAGGCAAATTTGCTAATTGTTTTCGAGACACTTTAAAGCCTAAAGAACTTGCGTGTGTTGTATGGGCAATATATTAAATGAAAACCATATAATAAATAATAAATATAACTTATTAATTATGGGTATGATTCTTCAATGAAAACCCCACATATATAATTTTATAATTTGAGCAAAACTTTCATTTGCAAAAAAAAATACATAAAAACAACATCTGTGACATTAAAGTTATTTTTCCCGTTCACAATTTTATGAAAGATGACTTGAGTATTTTCAAAGATTCCATCTGTAGAATGGAGCCCTTATTTTTAAATGGGGTCCCCCCCCCTCTCTCTTTTGATAACTTTAAGCCTATATAGGCCTATAAATATAATACTTGCAGGTTTGCAATTTGAAGACGCGTGTCTAAAAGTTGGCGTGTGGCTAAAAATGAATGTGAAAAGCTTATCTGACTCGATTCTTGAGACCCAGGGCCTAAATATAGGGTCTATTGAAAAGATTTAGAATCTCGAGAGAGAGAGAGTTAAGTGAGGGAGAGTGAAATGACGTGCCGTCAAAGGGGAGAAGAAAAGAGAGAAAAAATATTCTGTTGGTCATCTGGTCATCCATCGCCCGTTATATACTTAAATATACATAAAAGGGATATCGAAATGCATTGACAATCAATAGTTCTATATTTAGCAACGTAAGCTTATATATATATATATATATATATATATTATTATATTTGATTCTATTGTAAATGCAAAATGTATTTATTTTATTTGTTGAAGGCTGCTTTCTTGCACATGCGCAGTATTTTTAGTTTTGGAAACAATTTTCATTACGAATTAAGGTAGCGGTAATTTAAATCAAGTTTCATTCAAAGTTTTAATATAAGTTTTTAATATAAGTTTTTAATATAAGTTTGAATATAGGGCCTATCTTGTTGGTAGCGCTGATCAAGCGCCAAATTGAATAAGCGCCAAATTGAACAAGCGCCAAATTGAACAAACGCCAATCTGAACTGACGCCAAACTGAATAAACGCCATATGGAACAAACGCCAAACTGAATAAAAGCCAAATGGAACAAACGCCAAACTGAATAAGCGCCAAATGGAACAAACGCCAAACTGAACAAGCGCTAAACTGAATAACCGCCAAAATGTGATAAACACATTGTTAGGTTAGGTTAGGTTTGGTTAGGTTAGGTTAGGTTAGGATTGGTTAGGTTAGGTTAGGTTGTTATTGGTTAGGTTAGGTTAGGTTAGGATTGGTTAGGTTAGGTTAGCATGTTCTGTTTGTAAATCTGCACAGTCTGACGTCTATAAAAGCTCACAATATTTGGACCATCAGAATTTACAAAAAGCCAAAAATTTGGCGGTTATTCAGTTTGGCGTTTGTTCAATTTGGCGCTTATTCAGTCGCCCCATCTTGTTTGGTTCATTTTAATATTTAACTGTTTTTTGTGTTCACGTGCTTCTCTTTCTTTTTGACAATATCAATTTAAAATTGATATTGTAAGAAAGAAAGAAAAGCATGTGAACACAATTTATTGTAGCAATATATTATATACATTATTCGTGTTGTTTAATAATTTATAATTAGTTCGTTTACTATAAAATATGAAAAGACTTTCAATGAGAAAAGTATATAAGGGGTTGATGTTGTTCAATCTATAGGAGGTTTCTTTTGTGTTATTTTTTTCAGCATAAATAAAACACTGATTGTTTGTTGCCATAGTAAAAACCGCGGGAAGTGTTTTTTCATTGAACAGCAATACAACAACAAAAAACCTTTGCCAAAATGGGCGGAGTTTAGAGTGTGCACGTGTGCCACAGCTCTGCAATCAGTTTTCTATAACAAAATGATTGACAGCTCATGAAGCTTGAAGAAGGAGGAGCTTATTTGGATTCTATATAATAAGCATTTTTTGTGTTGAAAATTGATAATATTTATACTTGTAATTTTATATTATATTTATAGATTATATTTAATATTATAATTTAGATTATTATTTAATAATGCGGTTCTTCTAATTTTTTGCCCATATTTTTATCTATAATTTTCCAATATGGGGAAATGTTTAGAATTTTGCACCAATTTAAAGTGAAGAAACTATTAATTCTTAAATTTGAAATTGCAATAAAAAGCATATTTTTAAATATACTAAACTGCATGGAAAGGAAGTCTACTTTTAAGGGATTCATTTATTATTATAGGCCGCTATCTAGTTTTTAAAACATTTTAAAATTCTTAATGTTATAACATCTATATACTAAAACGTGGATCATCAAAAGTTCTATTGTTTCATTGTTTATGAAATTTAGATTTGCATATATATACACTCCTATAAAGCTTATGAATTAATAATTAATCAATTTTGCATTAAAAGTTAGATTTGTCAATTAATTTTCCAGTGGTCATTTGACTCATCATTAGACGGTCAAAAGGTTCATGACCTCACAATTAGTTACATTGTTACATGTTATACTTTGAAATCATCAAGATGACCTCATCTTCCAAATATTATAGACTTTATATATATAAATTGTATTGGACCAAGTGGTGTGAATAGGGTTAGGTGGCCGTATAGTTATTGGGGTCATTGTACAGTATCTATACATAGGCATGGTTATAATAAGTGTATGCGTTGATGATGACCTGTGGACAAAGGGCAGTTTTGTAATCTGTTTTAGGGAAGGGAAGGGTTTGGTGCTGGGTTGCATGAACGGTCAAATTAGATGTCAATTTCAAAAGGGGTCAAGAATTCTTTTATTTTACGTGGAAGGTCGATGCACTTTTATGAAAAAAAACATGCTTTTTTCATTTGTTATCTATTCTTAGGCCTATAGGTCCTATAAAATTCAACAAAAAACTAGAATAAATTTGATTTTCGTTAAAAATTTAGAATGAATCTTAACACCTCTTTTTAAGATTAAATTTGAATTAAATATTTATGCATGCATGACAGGCATATTCAACTAAGCATCATATACATGAAAGTTTGGACAAGTTTTCAATGAATTTTTGAAACTTAAATTGATTTTTAATTGGTGGTTTTCTGTTTTAACAAAGTTTCTCTCCAAACAAGCTTATATACTTTTGTTATAAAAAGTTTTCATAATTTTAGAGATATTTATATAAACATAAAAAATGAAAATTAGAAATAATGTAACGCATATCGTATAGTTCTAGTTCATTTTAATTTAGATAAATTTAAATAAGGATTTAAGCCTAATATACCTCGTACATACATGAGTTAAATGAATTCAAATTAAACGTGTTTAGGTGAATTATACGGAATCCAGTTAAGGACATGAACCCAAATAAAAATTGACTTTTATTATTAATATTTTAAATTGAAGTAGTAAATCAATATTTTGTCAATAGTTTATATAATTATATTTAAGTATCAACTCAATATTTTGAGATTATTAACTGAATAAATTGAATTCGACATATTGTTTGTCCTTCACACAGGGCTCTCTGTAGAACACGTTTATTATTTAAATGCATTTAAATTATCAGGTGTGTGTACTATAGGTATTACGAATGAGTGCCTCAGAGGTAAACAGTGTTAAGTCAATTTAAAAAAACCACGAATTTTACATATTAGACCTATACGAATCACTTTTTCAAGTTCTATTCGTAGTAAAGTGTGTTAAGTCCACAGTTTTACACATCGCTAAGCTAAATTTATAGACGTTTATGAAACGTTGTCTCAAGCGTAACTTTATTTTAAGTAATGTTTTAATTTGCCTTTTTGTACATGTATATAGAATTTTACACAAAATATAAACTCAATCATGCAAACTTCCAATTAATTTTACTGAAATGAATATTTAAAATAATGATTATTACTGAAGACAAATATTACGAAAATTAGTTTGATCACGTCATAAATTTTCTGGGGGGGGGGGGTTAAATACGTCCAACTTTAATCTGATGAAGGTGTGAACTTGAATTACGCATGCGTAAGGCTGCTGTGATGTATGATTGACTTTTCTATGTTGTATTAATATACAAGAAGAGAGGGGGGGGCGGTTTCTTTTCGATTCTGAAAGAATCTACACCTTGCTCATTGATTGGTTATTCTCGTTTGCTTACATTAAGTTGCATTTCCTTTTCTCACTTTACGGATGGTTGGCTATGAGCCAATAGGCGATAACTGTGACTCGTAGATTACTTTGGTTGGTTATGCTTTTGAGGCTGCATAATAAGAGATATAATGGTCATTCATTCAGTTGTCATTCGTGTGATCGGATGCGGGGGTTTTTTTCCTTCTCTCGTCTGCGACTTCTTACTTCAGAAATGTGTAAACTTTTATAATTTGCACGGTTTGTCAAGTTAGATATTTTTTTTTACAAAAAAAAAAGTCATTTCGGAAGCAGATTTATGAAGATCTCTGGATATATTCAACGTCTTTTAGACAATTATGGTGAGTTATAGGCCTATTTTTTTAATTAATTTATAAATAATTCTAATATTAATAGTTTATGTGGCAATTAGAAGTTGCATATTAGCTTTAATATTTATTAAAACTTTAATATGTAATTAAAATATTAGCTGTGTTAAAAATATGAAAATGAAATAACTAATAAGCCTAAAAATAGTTCATGTTGGTTATAATTAAAGTTTGAAATTATTAGTTATGTCAAAAATATTAAAATGAAAGAATAATTAATAAATATAAATTGAATTAAATACAAGTAGATTATTTTTAATTTTCACGAAATATAATTTAAATTCAATTAAATACATGTAGATTATTTTTAATTTTAATTAAATATATAATATAGGTCTATACCGGTGTGTAATTTAAACTCAATTAAATACACGTAGATTTATTTTCAATTTTAATTTTAATTAAATATAATTCAAATTCAATTAAATACATGTAGATTATTTTTAATTTTAACGAAATATAGATCTAATTGAAATGATTAGCTTTATTATGTTAAAAAAATATGAAATAATGATTTTTAACGAAATAATTTTTTATTTAACGAAATATGATTTAATTTCAATTAAATATAGGCTACATGTAGATTATTTTTAGTTTTATAATTAAGCTGATAACAAAATTTAACCAGTTTTAAGAAATTATATTTGTAAATCCACTTCGATCCAGAATTATTAATTACATTAACTATTTAGGCCTAAATATATTTTAAGAATAATTTTTAAAAATAATTAAAAAAAATTCTTGCATTTCTATTTGCTTTTACACATTTACGGCTCTAGACAGACCTATTCCTATTTCTATAAATATTGCTTATATAGCCTAGGTGTAAGTCAAAGTTAAATTTAAACGGTCAAGCTTTAAGCTTAGCTTTATTTTAAGCAGCTTTTTAGAATGGGACCGTTAGACCTATATGTAGGATATAACAGCGGTCGCCAACCAGTGATCCGCCAGAAATTTTTGGTGGTCCGCAGAAAAATCTGGACAATATTTGCATTTTTTTTGTTTTATTAATAATAAAACAAACAAAAAATATTCTTAATAAATTCTTCTATTCTGAATGACAATTTTCGCCTTTCTATTGCACTAAATTCACGAAATGTACTTAAGAGTCAAGTACAGTTCTCGTGAAATACGGTGGCACGTGAGAGAGAGAGCTACATTTCGTTCAGTTTCCCCCCTCCCCCACCACATGCTTCTCCCCCCCCCCCCCCCACCCCAAGCTTCAATTATTTTCTAATAATTAAACTAACTTTTATAATTTTGTTTCAATTAAACAACCTTTAAAGATTTTCTATTAATAAAGTGGAAGTTCTCTGATCATTATTTGACAAACGTATTTATCTTTTTCAAAAACAAATTCATATTAGTGGTCCGCGGGATTTAACATTTTGAATTTAGTGGTCCGTGAGGTCCGAAAAGTTGGCGACCGCTGGGCTATAAAGTGTTTTTCTTGATCATCTTTTGTTATACAAAATATAAAATTTACGAATTTTGATTTCATTACAGGTTAAATCAATGCCAATCGTTTAATATGGAAAAGAAATATTAAAAGTATAAATATAGACACCAAACTTGTGTTGTCATCCTCATTATATAATTTATTTAAAAAAACAAACCAATTTGGGATATATAAATAGACGTTTGAAGAAGAAGAAAAAAACCGAACAACACCTGAAGTATAAAAAGTGTGGACGTCGGCCAAAATCTTATATGAATGGATCATGTGATCGTTTCGAATAAATTGCATTCTAACCCTTTGAGTTTGCAATTGAAAGCAATTGGCAGTCGTACGATACGAGAACGTCTTTCCGAAGCGGTCACTTTACGACAGAAAAAGAATAAGAAAATAATTAATAAAGTTTTACTTGAGGAAGTTGAGAAGGAAGACAAACAAGTTCAAAAAGAAGACGAAATGGTAATCAGTTCCACAATGAATTCCAAGTGGAAGTCCATTAATACAGGTGATGGACCTCACAATTGGAGTTCCGTATTAAATGGCGGCGGTGGATTTCAAAATGGCGACGGGTTTCAAGATCAACCTCTGGATTTCTCTTCTAAAACGAAAAAGCGGAGATTTTCGTCTTCGTCGTCATCCGAAGCAGAAGCAGCTACGACAAAACATGGTGCATCGTCGAAATATGAAATGCGTCACGTCGTTGACGATGTCGTTGTAAAAGTAAAAACGAAAGAAGAAATGATTTCAACAAAGTCTTTGGTAAAACCTTCAATGGTTCTATCATCTGTTGAAGAGGCTCAAAAGATACGTCTTAAAGAACAATATTTGCAATTACTTCGTCCAGAAGGATCTCATCATTCTTATTCTTCTAATTCTACGGGGAACTTCTTTCCGATTAAGAGACAACCGAACGAACAACTGGATGTGACTCCTAACGTGCCTATACCTCCATCAGGTATTGATGGCATGTCACAGTTTGGTGGACTACCTCTTGGATTCGAATCGAGTCCTGGGCTTTTCTACGAAGGGAACCATCACACAAGAGTGGCTCGGCCCTTCAAAACTTACGTCCGCGATGCTTTCAATTCCACATCTGCTTCTACGGGTAGGCCTACATTACCAATGGGGTATTACGGTCTACCTTCTCAACATTCGTTGATGTCCATGCATTTTCCAACTGCTCCACCGAGCGATCGGTCGTCCATCGATTCTTTTTCAAATTGTCTCGCGGATCGAACGTATTCAACGGAATCGTATGCCGAGTTTCGAAGACAAGTTTTAAGCCTGCATCAGACGATGAACGGTTCAACGAAACGATCTCTAGACAGCGTCCAATCGTTCAGTCCACATCCACGTCCGACGGCACAATACATGCACAATCCGCGTAGTGATCACCACAATCACATTGAATCTTCAGACCAAAACTTTGCTTCATCGTCACCACTATTGAATCCAGCATCTTCTCCGTCTTCATTTTCGTCGTCTGTGTCACCGTCCTCTTCTCCGAGATGCAACAAAAAAACAAATCCTGTAACCACTTCCAGTGGAATGTCTGGCGATGGTGGCCCAGAATCCACGATAACGCGCAACGTGGTGTGTCCATCGCCAACGTCTTCGTGCACGTCCTCTTTGGACTCGAAAGTCCACAATTTGGTGCAGACTACCAATACTTTTGCATCTTCCGGAAGCTTTTCAGACAGTGTTCATCTACATCGCAGCATGAACGGTTCCACCTCGTCGACATCCTCTGTGGACGGTGTCGGTAACGGTGATGTTCCTTGTAAGCGGCGAGGCCGATCTCTACCAGAAGAACTCAAAGATGAAGCTTACTGGGAACGTCGCCGTAAGAACAATGAAGCCGCTAAAAGATCTCGCGACGCTCGTCGTGCGAAAGAGGACGAGATCGCCATACGAGCTGCGTTCCTCGAACAGGAGAATCTAAAGTTAAGAGTGGAGGTGGCGTCGCTTAAAAGCGAAACGGCTAAACTTAGGTGTTTACTTTACAACAGTTAACCTTATAATCAAAGACATTTATTTTTTTTTTAAATAAAATCAATCAAAATGTTGAACATTAAGATTCGAAAGTTTTTTAATTTACTGTACATTAATAATTTCAATTTAATATTGTTTGATATTTTATTCAGATGAATTATTTTTTAAGATTTTTCTTTTCGCACAATTTTTTTTTATGAATTAAATAACTTTAAAAAAATAAAGTAGCCATTTTAATTTGTATATTTTATATTAAACAGATGATGATAAATAAAAACTCGGCCTATTATAATTTAAAATTGTGTCTATAGGTCATAGGGCAAGAAAGAACATCTCATTCAATAGAAGCAACTATTGACCTTAACATTGAATTATATAGATTAGTTTTTTTGGGACGGGTTTTTTTTGTTCACAACGTTATAAATGCCTTTTTTTGTTCGCGTTCATATTGACCCGAAATTCGCATTATATGTAGTGCC
Source organism: Brachycybe producta (assembly GCA_036925085.1). Taxonomy (NCBI): domain Eukaryota; kingdom Metazoa; phylum Arthropoda; class Diplopoda; order Playtdesmida; family Andrognathidae; genus Brachycybe; species Brachycybe producta. Next base: position 540,406 of record JAUPFP010000091.1, read on the forward strand.
CTCTATAGATAATTACGTGAAACTATGCTTTTGTCTTTTATTAAGACGTTACAAAATGCAAAACTGTTTAACAGGAAGTCACACAAAATCATTTAACCACTGGTGTCTTAAAATATGTCCACCGTGAATTAATTGCAACAATAAAAATGGTTTCTTGCACACCGTCTTAAGAAATTGCTAGAGCTCAATGAAACATTCCAAAATAATAGTTTTTGGAAGTTTTTTCTTCAAAAAAAAAACTCCCCGTTTTGGACTTCGAAATAAATAAAAGCTCTGAAAGGCAATGTTAAATCTATGGTAATGCAATACTGCAAAGGTCAGGGTGGCCATTTGCAGACAACAGCAAGATTTTCATATATAGTTGTCATTATTTTCTGCTTTACATATTGTGGAATTTTTTTTTCAAAATTCTTTTCACAGAACTCTATAGTAAGGCCATTACCAACAAACGCTGATCTTCGGGGTTTTTTGTTTGTTTGTTACAGGAAACTCTGCAAGATTCACAGCAATATTTTCAACTCATTTCTTGCACAGAATCTTGCGAGAAAAAATAGCCATGTAGTGTGACTGTGTGTAATCGTCACTTAATGTATTGTTCCAACGAACCGATCGAATCAACATTCGTTTGGTTACTGCCGGTTTTTTTTTCTTCATTAATTTGTATTACATCATTGATGAATACTTTAGTTCGAGGATTTGCACGCAAATCCTGGAAAATCTGGTTTTCAATGTCAATGCCATTTGGCACGTTTTGCACATGTCAATTAATCTGTGACAAAAACAAAACATCATCAGAAGATGTGAGAATATTTTCATTTTTGGCAACATATATACATTAAATAATAAGATATATAACAGCCAAAAAAAATGGAGCAAAAAAAAATAATCAAATTAATTATTACGACATTTGTCTGTATAGCATTTTTAACTGATTGTCATTTTATAATGGGTTAATTATTGCATCAAATCAGTAGTGTAGATATGTAACATATCCTCCTATATATACTGTATTATGATGTTTATTCTTTTTTTCTCTCAATGTTTTCATAATAAAATTGACAAAAGTTGGCAATAGAAAAATAATAAAGATAATTTAGACATAAAGAATTAAAAATTTAAAGATTTCAATTAGGCTTGATAAGAAAAAGGAAACAAACATATTTTCATTTTTATATTTTTGAAAATATAGGCTACTTTTTATGGCAGTTTTTTTATTGGTCGATAAAAAACTTCCTAATTTTAATTTTCAATTTTCAATAAAAAATGAGTTTATTCAATATAAAATATAGGGCTTATTCAAGAAAATCTACTATATACAGTATCTATATGCATCATCCTTTACTCTTCTAGTTTCTTATAAATCGGTTCCTTCTTATGGTAACAATCTAATACAAATCTTAATTTCGTGTTTTTCTATCTTTTAGGAGCAAAAACTAAAAGAAACTGATAGTGTTTTAGAAATTAGAAGAGTATTCTCTTCTAGTTTCTAAAACACTATCAAGTTTCTCTTAATTTTTCAAATTCATATAAAAAAGCATATTTTAAAAGACATTTGATAAACACACAACTGTATATATTTTTAAAATTTGTGTTTATTTCATGTTCATTTTGAAAGATATCAACATGAAAATACTACAGGTATAGCATTCTAGTTTTAGCACAATTTCTCTTTATTCTTTAAAAATACAAAAAATTAAAATGTTTATCGTAAATTTGATATATTTTATTTTAGCTTTTTTTTCAATTTCTCATATTATAATTTTTCTGAAAATGACTTTTAAGAACTTTTAAGTAAAGAGGGGTTTGTTATTATTAGGGTCCTTGGACCTCATATAACCATGTGCAATTCGTGTGTTACTATGTGTCCCTTTTTTTTTTCTAAGAAGGAGGAAGTGGAGGGTTTATGAGAAAATACTTTGTAAATACAAGAAAAAGGGAAGAGGGGTGGGGGGGGGATAACACCCGAGAAACTTCTTCCTTGCACGTGACGCAGCCTTGAGCAATCTTAATCCCCCTTTTTTATCCTCCTTTTTTTCAAGGAGGGTATAGAGAAGAAATTCTATTCTTACCAATCAAATGAAAGCTTAGATGTTTGATTTACCCCCACTCCCCCACCCCTCTTTTTTTCTTTCTTTCTAGTTTCTTTGAACTTTAATCTCCCAACCAACATGACCACTCGGGCACGTGGGAAAAGGGTTATATGTACATGCATATTCTGGGGTAAGAGTGGGAGAGGGGAGGGGTGATAGGAAGAGGGGTAAGGGTTGGGAGTGAAGGGGGAGGTAAGATCATTGGTGCGTGGTTTGGTCAGCATGTGGTCAATTCTGATGACAAATGGTCAGAATGAAAAGAGAGAGAGAGAGAGAGAAAAGTGGCTAAAATTAAACTTTTTTTTTTTTCTTGAAGAAATATAGGTCATTGCTGAGGGATTGAAATAAGCAGAGTTATAATATGAGAGCAGGTGAGAAAAATATTATATTCTTAGAAATCTGATGTATCTATTTTTAGAAGAAGAAAAAAATGTGAAAGAAATGAAAAAAGGAACTTATTATTTCTTGTATTTTAAATTTTATAACACATCCTGTAATCTCAATGCTATAATAAACAATAGACCCTCTACATGCACAGTAAATTATAATGCATAACTAACTGCATAAGACGATATTTATGGACCAAATTCAAGACATAAACATAATACATAAAATTCAATTCACTTTGCACATAAACTTCAACTTGAACCCTCTGAACAGGTTTCCAGTATAGAAAACTTCAATTGTAGGCCTACTCGTGGAACAAGTTATTTTCTGTGCGCGGGGGGGGGGGGGGGGGTTCTACCTACTTATTAATGCTAAATACCTGCTCATTAATGCTAAATTATATTAGGCTAAGTATAGGCTGAAGCCTAGGGGGCCTGGAGCTCTTGATGCCTATTAAGTGAAGGGGGTCCAAGCACCATAAAGCCTAGATGCGCCCTTCCTGGCGTTAGTTTAAAATGGCGCTTATTTAATTTCGCACATATTCCATTTGGCGCTTATTCAACGCCACCCTCCTTTATCTCTTTCCCATATCATATATATACAGCATAGGACTATTATTGAATAGCACTTGTTCTCTGATATCTTAATATATCGATCTTTGAGATCGATAATATTTGTCTCTTATTTTTTTCTTTTCAAACGTAATAAATTATTAATAATATCAAACATTATTATTATTATATTTATTCTTGTCGATATTTTTATTCGTTTAACCTTAAGACAAATTAAAAATGTATAATTCTGTAATTAATTGCGCTTATTAAATGGAGAGGGTTGTCTTTTCTTTTGTCGTAATCGTGATGTAAAATTATTGACCACCTTTTTTGTCTCTATATATCACTTTCTTGACTATTTAATTAATTAATTAATTATATATACGTGAAATTAAGGGGAGGGGGAGTTATATGTGTAACTGTGTTTATAATTTGATGGCCTTTATAGTCTTCTGTATATAAGGCTACCTACATAACAAGTTAATTATTAGTTTGTGTGGTCATCTTACTTGATTGTTGACCACTAAATTACAGAGGGGAAACTTTCTTCCATCTCCCTCATATTTTTATAAAATTTACATGTATAACATGTGTTATTTTTCACATAGGCATCTTTCTTTAGGCCTATATATATATATATATATATATATATATATATATATATATATATATATATATATAGTTAGGCCTACATTATGACTGCAAACATTAACAGAAAACACGAAAACTATACAAATCAAAATTAATGCATAATATTTAAAATACGTTTAATTTTTATGGTCCCGTAACTAGCACCTAATTTTTGTGGCGTAAATTAAGATGAGGCTAGAAATCTCCGAGATTAAACTTTCCTATACTGATGACTTGAGTAATGCAACCATAAAAAGGTGTTTTACAGTCAAAGAGGCTAAAGGTCAAACTAATATTTAAAATTATTATTATTACTCAGAATAAACTGTAGCCTCTAACCAGGTATTTTGACTGAAAAACGTATTTTTATGATTACCTTACTGATCTGTCTAATTTTTTTTTATTGGTTGACATAAAGAATAACATTTTTCATTTCTTATTTTTTTTTTTACAGAAAATTAAAACAAAAATCTTACAAAATGAAGCAAATTTTTAGCAAATTAAAAAAATAACCCTTATCGGAATTAATGTGGGACATGCATATTTCCTATAATCAAAAATTCATATAGATCTAATCGAACTTTCATTAAGAAAGTGGAGAAACTTAAGAAAAAACCAATTGCAAAGAAAAATTTTTTTATTTCCGTAAGTAAAAAAAATGGTTCCCGATAGTCGACGTTCTCTTGTACACAGGCAATTAGAAAACGGGATGAACAGACGTTGGCTCCGCCCTTTTTATGACGAACGGCAACTTCTAATTGGTTTGTTGTGTGGTTCAACGTTGAAAAGGGCGGAGCATGTGACGTCAGACTACATAACCAAACAATTAGAAGTTACCGTTTGTCATAAAAAGGGCGGAGCCAACTTCTGTTCATCCCGTTTTCTAATTGCCTCTCTCCTGTACACTTATGGAGAAGAACATTTCCTCACTTTTGTCCTCCTATAAAGTATTAATCTATTCAATATCCGCATCTTTCCTCATCCACAGACGGTTGACCACTTTCCACTTCATTGTCAACATTCGCATAAAATTAATGATTTTTATATTTGCTGCTAATTATTTCACTGTTTTCACACTTATAACCTCACAAACAAATTAAAAATGTCAATTGTTTGTAATAAGTAGAAATTTATGTGAAATAGAAATATGGTTTAGAAAATAGATCTTGAATGTTACAATATATATAATTTACAATAACAAGTAAATTATAAAATATTTAAGGAACTAAATTTGTTTACAGTATAGATAGAGTAATTATTGTATATGTTGTCATTTTGGGCTTCCCTTTTGAAAGAAGGTCCTGCTCCTTTTTATGACGAACGGCAACTTCTAATTGGTTGGTTATGTAGTCTGACGTCACATGCTCCGCCCTTTTCAACGTCGAATCACACAACAAACCAATTCGAAGTTGCCGGTCGTTATAAAAAGGGCGGAACCAACTTCTATTTGTCCCGATTTCTAATTGCCTGTCCTGCTGCATGGTCTGGAGGACCCTGGGCCAGTGAAACCAAGCGACTGATTAAGCACCAAATTGAACAAAGGCCAAAAAAATTTGACAGTAAAACCTTGTACACACATGAGTTAAATGAATTCAAATTAAATGGGTTTAGGTGAATTATACGGAATCCTGTTAAGGACATGAACCAAATAAAAATTGACTTTATTATTAATATTTTAAATTGAAATACTAAATCATTATTTTAATGTCAATAGTTTATTATATTTAAGTATTAACTCAATATTTTCAGATTATTAACTGAATAAATTGAATTCGACATATTGTTTGTTTGCCATTCACAGGGCTCTGTAGAACACGTTTATTATTTAAATGCATCTAAATTATCAGGTGTGTACTAGGTATAAGACCTGCATTATGTACTACAAAAAATATTTGACAAAGATTTTTTTATCAAATATTTTATATGATTTTTTAAGAATGCAAGTGTAGCCAGTAGATCATTTATTTTGTCCATGTAACGTTAGGTGGCGCCACTAGCTCTCCTCTCATAGAAATGTACTGGAGACACTCTTCAAGACTCACTTTCCTTTTTTTTCACGTGGCAAACTTTTAATTGTTTTGCTATTTCTACACGTGCTCTCTTCACTTATATGTCATCTGGATTAAGTTTGTCTACGTGCTGATAATTAAGGTTGTTTTGGACGCTTTTTAGAGCTAAAAGGCCTGCATTCTACTTCAACTAATTGGCGACGAGTGTAGTTGGAGGCGCCATCTACCTTGCATTTACACAAGTATTTTTCTATGGAGTGTAACGTCCCACCTGGACCGTTACAATACCCGGTAAATTAGAACAAACAAACTTACCGTCACCGGCTCCACAACGGGGACGGGATCGTACCCGTAGCCGCCTCCGCACGGTGATCCTCGGGATGTGTCGGCTCCTTGGAGCCAACCACGATGGACACGACGAAAAACCACGCCGCCACGCCGAGAATATCGTGGTGAAACCGGCGTTTCACCACGAGCTGACACGAGCACCGGCCGAAACAAGTCGGTAAAAGACGGTGGAGTTTCCCCACCCGGAGTTCCCACCCCCTCGTGGTACTCCCCAATAAATGGACACGACACAAGGTAAGTGATGAAAAAGTGTTTAATTACACTTACGATGATAAGGTGGCGATAAAAATAATGGCAGAAATATTTACAGAACTGGCTGGAAGATTTCTCCAGCCAGGCACTATACAAAACTCAGGCCAACAGGCGAAAAAGGCACAAAAGAAGGATGATTATCCGGACAGTGGAGGTCTTCCTGCCCTCCACCCACAGGTCAGATCCAGTCACTTGCTCACAACCAACTGCGCAGATCTTGTGGCTGACCAGGCCACAGGAAACCTCCAGGCAACTCCACCTCGAGGGGACAGAGGTCACATCTGACCTCTCACCCATTGACTTCATGGTGAGAGGCCTGCTGGCACCAAAATGGCGTCCGTCCCAACAGCCTACTGTAGCTGTCAGGCAGACCACCATAGGGAATTTATCTGCTCTATCAAAAATTTAAAAATAGAGCAGACCAGGTTGCCACAGGAGCCCTCTTAAGAGAAGTTTCTTTTAAGAATCTCAAACAGACATATTAAGGCTAGTACACACCAGGATTCTTTGTTGCGATACATTGTTGAAATGGTTTCAGGGCTGAATCGCGTCAGCTCAGATTCATGTTTCTTGACTCCCATCGAAATGGGAATTTTTGAAACAGTGTTGCGAGTCTGAATCACATCAGTTGCGATCCTGCCGGGACGTGCCCCGCAACATTGTATAGGAGCAACCCCGCAACATTGTATCGGAGCAACTCCGCAACAATGTATCGCAACGAAGAATCCTGGTGTGTATATACTATAGCCATTACACTGTATTAAAAGTATTTTAGTCATAGTCAGTATTGAGAAATCAATACTTTTGTTGAGGAGACATTCCAGGTGCACTTGTTTTCCGCCATCTTGCTTTCAGACTTTTTCAGACTATCAAAATCTTTGATTTTAATTATACGTTTTATAAAAGATTTTTTATAAAAAAAATATGTTATAAAAGATGACGTATTACACCGCTACGGAGCCCTGTAAGGAACATGTGAGATTTTTTTTTTAAATCTCGACATTTTTATTTTTTCCAGAATCTCGACATTTCGACTTTAATTTCGAAATTTCGACTTTAATCTCGACATTTTGACTTTAATCTTGAAATTTCGACTTCAGTCTCGAAATTTCGATTTTCTTTTCCCAGAATCTCGACATTTTGACTTTAATCTCGAAATACGGAGATTAAAATCGAAATGTTTTAAAAAAAAATCTCGCCTGTCCTTTACAGGGCTCTGTACACCCGCCACATTTCTCATCAAATATTTTTTTTATCAAAGATCTTTTATAATCTAATAATGCATAATGCCAAATTTTTGGCTTTTGTTTTCAGTTTGGCATTTGTTCAATTTGGCGCTTATTCAGTGGCCACCAGTAAAAACCCAGTGTAGTTACGGCCCTGAGGCTGTCAAACAAATAGCGGCGTTGTGGTACAAAAAACGGTTCAATATTAATTTTATAAACAACTTTTAGGTGTGATCCCTTCTTAATAGTAAAGTAATAGTCTATAAGATCCCTTCTTTCTCTCATATTCTTTTATAGAATACAGTAGAGCAGCGATCGCCAACCTTTCAGAAATCACGGACCACTAAATTCAAAATTTTAAATCCCGCGGACCACTAATATGAATTTTTTTTTTTTGAAAAAGATAAATACGTTTGTCAAATAATGATCAGAGAACTTCCATTTTATTAATAGAAAATCTTTAAAGGTTGTTTAATTGTAACTTAATTATTAAAGTTAGTTTAATTATTAGAAAAATAATTGAAGCTTAGGGGAGAAGCGTGTGGTGAGGTTAACTGAACAGAAATGTAGCTCACGCGTGCCGCCTTATTTTACGAGAACTGTACTAGACTCTAAATACATTTGTGAATTTAGTACAATAGAAAGGCGAAAATTGTCATTCAAAATAGAAGAATTTATTAAGAATATATATTTTTTTGGTTTTATTATTAATAAAACAAAAAAAAAATGCAAATATTGTCCAAATTTTTTTGAGGACCAATAAAAATTTCTCGCGGACTACCAGTGGTCCACGGACCACCGGTTCGCGACCGCTGTCTTATAGAATACAGTAGAGCGTCAATTATCGGGGCGACTGAATAAGCGCCAAATTGAACAAACGCCAAACTGAATAAGCGTCAAATGGAACAAACGCCAAACTGAATAACCGCCAAATTTTTGGCTTTTATTCAGTTTGGCGTTTTTTCCATTTGGCGCTTATTCAGTTTGGCGTTTCTTCCATTTGGCGCTTATTCAGTTTGGCGTTTGTTCCATTTGGCGTTTATTCAGTTTGGCGGTTATTCAGTTTTTTTGTAAATTCTGATGGTCCAAATATTGTGAGCTTTTATAGACGTCAGACTGTGCAGATTTACAAACAGAACATGCTAACCTAACCTAACCAAACCTAACCTAACCTAACCTAAAATAACCAAACCTAACCTAACCTAACCTAACAATTTGTTTATCACATTTTAGCGGTTATTCAGTTTGGCGTTTGTTCCATTTGGCGCTTATTCAGTTTGGCGTGTGTTCCATTTGGCGTTTATTCAGTTTGGCGTTAGTTCAGATTGGCGTTTGTTCAATTTGGCGCTTGATCCGCGCCACCGAAAATAATCTGCTTTTTCTTACTTTTCCGATAATCGACGTTCTATACTGTAATCGAAATTACACAATGTCTAAATTGATGTGTCCATCATTGGACAAACATATAACGAGATGAAAAGATGCATTTTTTTTGTCTTTCTTCTTCTCTCAATTTTATATTTGCTTTCCTACATAATAATAAAATTGGATCCATATACATGTATATATACATTATATTGTAGAGAGATGACATTCTAATGATAGACTTAACTGAAAAACACTATAGTATTATCATTTTGAATGATAATGTAGACCTAGATAGCTGTTTCTGTGTCTTTTGTGTGGACCTATTGATGTTTAGATAACTTTTCAATTTCAACAATGTAAATGAAATAATGAATTCGGAACTTAGCGTGTTATATTAGAAAAGGCCAAATGACAAAAAAGCCGTCTTTTTCTGATTATTATTATTATTATTATTATTATTATTATTATTATTATTATTGTTGTTGTTGTTATTATTATTATTATCATTATTATTATTATTATTATTATTATTTTTAGTATTATTATTGTTATTATTATTATTATTATTATTATTATTATTATTATTATTATTATTACGACTGTATAGTCTAAAGATTATATCTTTTATAATATGCTGGCCGCACACAAAACGTGTAGGCCTATTTACTGTAGATACAGCCGGAGCTGGTAATCAATTATCAATATTATAAGTTCTCTTGTAAGTTACAGTTACTAACTGAAAAATGAATGTGATGATCCTATCTATTTATTCTCTCTCTTCTTTTTTTTTTTTGGACATGTTACATCTTCTTTCGTAACACCTCCCTAATATTTGCAACAATTCATTATACACTTACTACAAATAACACACACACGCACGCACAAACGAACGCACACGGGTACACACGCCCCAAAGAAACACACTCAAAGACAGGATGTGTACTATAAAAAGCATTATAAGACAGTGGAGCTGAGTAAACTCTAAATGGAACAAGCGCCAAGTTGAACAAATATCAAACTGAATAAGCGCCAAATGGTACAAACGCCAAACTGAATAAGCGCCAAATGGTACAAACGCCAAACTGAATAAGCGCCAAATGAAAAGAATATATGTTGATGTTATGCAGTGGCGGATTTAGGGTATTGGGCGTGAGGAGGAGGGGGGAGGAGGGGGGGTTATTTCTAAAAGAAGAGGGCGCCATTACAAAATTTTTATTTTTATTTCAAATGTGTTAATAAGAAGTGCCCCTAAAAAGGCACTAGTGTTTTACAAATGAAAAACACTGTCAAACTTAAATTAAAGTAACACAAATTTTTTTCTCTCTCAATTTTGATAATTAAAAAAAAATTGAAATTCTAAACCAAATTGGCGCCAAAAATGCTGTATAGGGCGTGGGGGGCCGTTCCCTCCCCCCCCCCCCCCATTTCTGTGGTCTCCATATTTAAGAAGAAATTTTCAAAACGATGTACGTCTATGAAGTACGCCTTTGGGTGGAGCAGTCACCCCTTTCTAAATTATTTTGTAGCATAAAATAATAGGTTTTAATTTACGAATGCACTCATTGGCGCGAAATCGATATTTTTGTATTTTAGCAGACGACAAAGTTAATAGTTGTAATATATGTCACTAGATGGCACAACTGGCTTGCGACGGTCGCTTCATTTTCAATGCCAAGTATCTTATAAATTACATTTATTGAGGTAGCGAAACTCCACGTTAGAGAAAAACGTCGTGGGAGAGTGAACTTATATCAAAGTGCTTCTTGAAGCTCTTTGCTTATATTGTATAGCCTCTCTACAAGGTTCTTTTATTTCGCTTATTTATCCCTTAGACCTTGTATAGGGGTCATGGTCTTAAGACTCACCTTTATAAAGATAACTTGTATGAATCGGGCCGGATTTAGACTTGTTGTGGCCCTAAGCTATAAAATTTAAGAGGCCCTTTCCCCTCCACCAAAAAAATATCACACAATTTTTTTTAACATTTTAATTCCTTAACATTTGTGTAGTGGCGTGCCAGTGAAATATTTCATTTCATTGAAATATTTCACAGGTCTCTGAAATTGAAATATTTCAAAAAGTGATAATTTATTTGGAAAACTTGTATTCAACTACCAAAACCAAAAAAATATAATTGATTCATAAGAGTATTTTAAGCTTGTTTGCAATCAAAAACATGTCATAACCCTCAAGTGAACCCTCAAATTCCATTTTAATGGAATAGGTGATGTCGTATATGATGCTACATCTGATTCTAAAGATGACCTTTCTAACTCTGAACACTTTGATGATTAAACTTTTTGTTCATTTGTATCTTAACTTTGTAAGACTGTGTTAAAAATAGAAAAATATTTTTTGATGAAGTGAGGCCCCTTGTATTGTGAGGCCCTAAGCAGGGGCGGATTTACCAATAGGCAGAGTAGGCAGCTGCCTAGGGCGGCAAATTTTTGGGGGCTGCTAATTGTAAAATTTTTTTTTGGAAATTCGTTTTGAATGCAAAAAAAAGTATTGTAAAACAATAAACTGCCTAATATAACTTGGTTGGCAAGAGTAATTGATGTAACAAGAGCCAGAATGACCACTTCCGACAAAACAGTTGACATTACCATTGTTAAAAGCATACAAAAGTAACTTTATTACTAAAGTATAGGCCATGGGTTTTCAGTTGCTGCCTAGGGGCGGCAAAATGGTAAATCCTCCAC